>JARHVA010001125.1:2767500-3367500 GCA_037957365.1 Torreya grandis
AGAAGGAAAATTCGAGAAGAGAAAGGTAAAAATATTCAATAGATTTTTAAGGTAGGTATTGTAATTGTTTTTTTGGTATGATTATTTTATCAGGCTTTTGTGTTTGGATGGCATAGTAATCACTTAAACCCTACATTTTATTCTCTTAGATCTGCATTGAAAATTAAATTGTCTGTGTAATGTTCCTCTTAAATTGCATCTTATCTCATGAATGGTTTGTATATTATACTGTGTTTTAATTTTTGTTGGGTTGTATACTAGTTTCTTAAGGCTGTAGCTACGCCCCATTTACATTTTATCTCTTGAAATAGTGTTTGGTGTTTTCATCTTCTTCAGACGTGCATGCCAATAATGTTTTAATGTAATAGTATTTAAATTCTACCCATTTTTGGTTAAGCTGCTTTGAAATTGTAAATAACAACACTTTGCTTACCAAGTTAGCATTCCACCTATAATTGGTCAATTATTAAACTACAGGTCTGCATGGTCAAATTATTAAATTGTGTTTAAACCCTCTTGACTAGCATACCCCTCAAACAGGAATCATATTATCTTAATTGGAATTGCATTATGTTTTATAGTCTTGTATCTTAGTTTATTTTTCAGTAAATGAGCATGTTGCATTATAATTGGCCATAATATTATTTGATCGAGTTTTTGACCTTTTGTATAGACTGCATCTTAACCTCTTATGGCTATGATAATATTTCTAGAGGCTGCGTTTCACTTTGTATTGCAGAGTTGAACTCTATATATCCCTACATCCCATTTTGACCTTTAGGTTTGCATTGAACTTTATAGCAACCTGAGTATTAATTATTGACCTATGTGTTTAATTCATTCAATCCTATGATTTATTAAATATTGGAGTTGCATTAAAACTATTAAGGGCAATGTTTTACCTACCAAAACAATATCTATATAATGGAGGGTATAAATCTTTTACTCTATGCTAATATTTGTGAAAACCCTACACTTAGGTTCATAATATGCATGTTTAGCATCTCATTACATTTAAATGGCATAGTGAACTTATGTATATGCATGCATAAATACTATTTAAAACCTATGTGGTATTTGTTTAAGACCCAACATTGACAGTGGTTGACCTACGTAGTTTGTTTTAGCCGAGAACATGATGAAACACCATGCATAATTAGAGGAGTAAGATTGCAATATAAAAGGCTAAATTTAATATATATATTCTAATTTGCTGAGTCATCTTGTAAACACCATGTTTTATATAATAATAGAGTTTATTTTTGAGCATTGAGTGAATATAATTCTAAGCCTTGAAAATTTCCAAAGTCTATTTAAAAGTGATATGTCATTTGCCTAATCATCATTAGAAGTTACTGAAGTAAATAATATTGATAGTTGAGCCTAAACCAAAAAGATACATATAAATCTGATAAGATGTGATACACCGAGTATAAATATGTATTGTTCCATATTAGGGGGCTAAATGAAAACCCTTGTTTATATTGTAAATCATAGAGTCAATTTATGTAAAGGAAATTTATGCAAGATGGAATGCTCGGTGGAAATTTACTTTGCTTTGGATTTTCATATTGCAACTTGGGGGAGTTGCATTCTTTTCTTGATTAGCACATAAATCCGTATGAAAATTTAAGAATAGTGTTTAAGCTCATTTCAGGGTAGAGTATAAAAGCAAGTTGTTATCTTTTGAATGCATGTTAATAAAACATTAAATGTTACTTTATAATGTTAATAAAACATTAAATGCTTATATTTTAGCCAGAATTGTAAAGATGAACAATACTCAGTCATATCCATATTAAAGCTATGATATCAGGCTTTTTGATAAAGTACTGGTTAGGTTAATATGTTTAAGAATTTTGAAAATAAAATATGCCTGAATGGAATAGGTTCTAAGTCATGACAAGTTTTCATGAGAGTATAATATGACAATAAGTTATATATAATTTATTATGAGTAATTGAATTTTACCTAGACAAATTTATTGGATTGCTTGGAATATTGAGTAAAGCTAGCAAGATACACACACACACACACACACACACACACACACACACACACACACACACTTGTAGTCTAGGATTTGCAAGGAAATTATAATGAAAACTTCTAAAACCTTATTTTACGTCATAAATGAAAGTTAGTATATTTATGCATCTTGTAATGAAAGTTTATGTGTAGTTCATTTGTGAGAATATTAATATGTGCAAGTGAATAGACTTTTGTAGAATTAACACATTGTGATGTGTGCCTTGAGATATGTTTTCATCTGATTATTATTGTGTAATATATTCATGTACTTACTTTATTATGTTTGAGTGTAGGATTGTGTGTTCATGTTGGGTAGAGAACTCATGAATGAAGAGTTATGACAGTATGGGATGACATAAAGTTCTACAATATAAAAAGTACCTAGATGGTACATACTATATTTGACCCACATATATATATTGGATGAGTATTATGTGTTGTAGCATTTGGTAGGATATCATTTAGGTGTGCATACAATCTTGATAGTGCAAATGAATGTTGAGATAGAGTTATATGCATTGTATGACTTATTTGTTATAATTTTTCATGCTTGAATATAAGTATATGCTTCCATATTTATATGACTTTTTTGTATGATTATTTGTGGATAGACTAGTAGGCATGCCTAAGAACACCAGACTAAGATATTATGGGTTGTTTTGATGTGTAGTTACTTGGAATTATTTGAAATAGTCTATAATTTATTATGTGTTTTTTCTAGGTGGTATAAACAGTGGTCAGTAGTTCTAGTTTGAAATTGATTTTAATGTAAGACTCATTCATGCGTAGATGATTATGTGTATATTTTGCTTTCTCCTTATTTAGATTCTGATGCTATATTATTGCTAAGAGAATGTAATATGTATTAGTCTTTATGTTACATATTATGACATATACATTGATGATATTAATAGTTAGTGAGATGAATTTCACTAGCCTAGGTAGTACCACCAATAGATAATCTGATCAAGTGATGTTTTATGAATTGACTGATGTAAATGATCATATATTATTTGAAAGATTTAGCCAAAATAATGTTATATACATTGTCATTCATATGTTTTATTTTAATGTTGTGCCATATCATGTTAGAATGGGTTTATTTATGGTACACTGCATGTTTTTAGAATTTTATAACACAAGGGGTACTAGCATGTCTCACTAGATTTCTTACACCGTTCTATCTACTTATCCATGAAGGGAGGGCCATTTCCTGATAATGGATTATGTAGGGGATTATTGGTTCATGGTTGGTGTGGTAAAGCACTTGGATGATGCTCTCCCTCCTCCACTATAGTACTAATTAGAGATGACACTTGTGATTATCAGTGATACATGAGTCAATTTGACTCGAGCTTCGAAGAGCTTGGTATCTATCATTGTATTAGGCTATATGCCTGAAGTAATGTAACTATATTATGTACTTGTATATTTGATTATCAAATGTTATATTATTAGACCAGATGTAGATGTGTCCTATTGTATTTGGCTTTTAGTTGAGTTATATAGAATTTATATGGTCTACATTTGTTGAATTTGAAGTAATATTGTTCTTTATTATGGTTATGGTATATTGTATGGTTTTTCTCTGTCATTTGAGTGATTTTTTAATAATAATAATAACAACAACAATAATAATAATAACAATAATATATTTTCTAATTACAACTTAAGGGGTTGTAACAACAATTGTGAAATAAGAAACAAAGAGTATCTTAAGACAGCTTGAGGCTCAAGGCAGTTGAGGGGGAAGTTGGCAAGTTGGTTAGAGAGTTACAAACTAGGAATAAGTTTGCAAAGATCATGAGTTAACAAGATCTTCATGAAGAACCAAACTAGAGATAACAAACTTAGTTCAAACAAAAAATTATGCGAGCCATAAGTTTGAGAGTGGAATAGGTTGTAATGTATCATAGGGGACTGTTGTAATATTACAAGTAGTTTGTAATCAGATTGTATGGTGTTGTCATGATTAGGCCCTCAATGAAGAGATGCCTTAAACCACTCAACCTTCATAATTACAAATTAAAATAATGCAATAAAATAAAACAACACATAAACTCAGTTCTTTATTAGATTTCAATAGGTGGAAATATAGCTTGGAAACACTATGACAAACTCAAATGAGGTGCATTACGTAAGATCCTTAGATATTTGCTTGATAACTCTTGATTTTTTCAAGTTCACTTATTCCTCAAAATGATCTCTATAATTTATATTTGTTTTACCCTATGCTTGATAAAATAAATAAATTACAATGTGTTCCAATAGGTGTAAAACTATAAAATATTATAATGTTAAAGATACACAATAACCAATAATTGTGATTTTGACAAATTACAAATTTTGGAAAATTACTAAAATAAGAGAACATTAAGAAGAGATATACTTAGCTTGCATACACATTTATATTGACTATTCTGATTGTTCAAAAGTGGAAATCAGAAGAAGAGGTGATGTGTAGGATAAGAATCAGGAACAAAATTAGAAATAAAATATGGAGAGGTCCAATATAAGTGGACTATAACATAATGTGTTTGAGTATGTGCACTAATTTATTCACTTTTATTTCTTCTTTTTCTTCTGTTTATGTTTTTCTCGCTTCTTCCGTTTGTTCTTCTTCATTATCTGATCCCAAATCCAATCAAAATTTAACTTCATCCCATCCCTTTTTGTCACCTTTTGCTTGTTTTTCAGCATCTAGGTTCAAAATTTTGTTTTTTTTTTCTCTATTTGGAATGTTTAATCCTCATTGCTTACTTTTTTGCGATAAAGATTCTTAAAGTCTTGAACTAGGAAGTCTCTATTTTTTATATTTTTAAGTTTTCAAGCTCGTCTACAGACTTGTCCCAATTAACTTTGATATGTGGAAAACAAGAAAATACAAAGAAAGTAGAACTTTAAAACATGACATATCAGAGGATATTTTTGGAAATGATCGCTGTAAGTGGACAACAACATAACATGCTTGAGTTTGTTGAATGCTAATTTGTTGATGTTCACTATGGGTAAAACTAATCACTATGCTTGTTATGTTTGAATTTATTAAGCAATATAAGATATCACAGTTTAAATAATACCGTGAATAAATCATTGTGTTGCTTCTCTTGTCTTTGAAACCCTAAGGTCACTTTGATAGCTTGAAAAGTTGTAATAAATGGTGGAACATAATGGGTTAAGCCAACCTTAATCACCCTCTTAATAATTGACTATTTGCTACATATCTAATACTTCAAGGAGTGAAATACAACCCACGTAGTTCTCCCACCTATCGTGATTATGAAAGTGTGCCCCTCAACTATGTTTATCTAGCTATAAAATGGCTTTATGATTCATAAACTAGGTGAATAGTCCACTCTCATCTTCATCAATATGGATACTATCTAGATAGCTTATTAGCAATTGAATTTATGACTATTTATGTTACTAAACATGCTAAAACATAGATGAATGAGAAAAAAAATTGTACAACTTTATAAACATGAACATGAAGTAAAGGAGTGATCAAAACTCAAGTTAAACAAAAATTTATTCCAGATAAACTGAAGCTAGGAAAAAATCTAGTGGGTAAGCGAATGTAAGTCCCTTCCACTATGTAATGTAATAAATATACAAGGTATTGCCTGTTATGGCCTTCATGGAAAAAAAATTCACTACCATCTTATCCAAATACATATACAATCTATGATATACACCTATGACATCTTCTTTGCACTCACACACCCCTAAACCATTTGTTTAAAATTAACAACATTGATAGATAAGGAACAAATACTCAATTGCATAAAAAAAATGATGTAAATCCAACTATATACATCCCACTATATTTATTTGATGTATTTTGACTTACTTAGGCTTGTATTTATGCCCTCTCAATATTGGAGCTTCAAAAAGAGAACCAAAATGAACCGTTCGAGGAGTAGGAATGTTTTCAACCATCCAAATCCCTTCATTTTTATATGGTCATAGAACTACCACAATTTTTAAATAAACAGTTACACAACTGTCACTTATAAAATCTAGTGGTGATGTTTTCATTATGTTGATATGTCATGATTATGTCACCACTAGATAATTTTGTAGCCATCATCCTAAAAATATGGGTAGTTTCATTCTTTGTCAAATTTCCCTTGGTTTGAGAACCTAAATCCTTATATTTAATCAATCTAACTATTCAGATCACCCTTAGATTGGTTATACCAATAAAACACCTTTTAATTGATGATTAGAGTACAAAGTATCTTACATAAGTGTCTTATAAGCATGTTTACATACAATTGGGCATAATGGAATCGGTTAGTACAAATGAATAAGTATAACAAGATCCCCTTTTAGAACATTCTCCCCAATTTGAGGATTTTGAGACCCTAAAAGTGTTATGACTTTTGTAAGTGAGGAAAATTCTTCCCCACATCTCTATAATACCATTTGGCCTTTTGGGTAGCTACCCTTTTAACCTAATTAGCGAAGATTTTTTTACTCCTCTTCATGTTGTTTTCTCCTTCTTCTACAAAATAACATCTTCCTTTATTTACACCTAACTATTAGAAGTGAAATATTCAATGGAAGGTAACAAACACCCTTCATCTTCATTGTCTACCATAGAAGGCTAAAAAATATGTAAGTTCTCAACATTGAAAATTGAGTAAACATTCTTATAAGGAGGAAAATCAACTCTAAAAGCATTCTTTCCCACTTGTTCTAGAATATCAAATAGACCATACCTTAGTGGCTTAAGCTTATTAGATGTACCTTGGAATCATTCTCTTCTTAATTACAACCATACCTTATCACCAACAAGGAAACTATGTGTATTCCTATGGTGATCATGTCTCGCTTTGTACTTAGGTTGAGACTCTTTAAACCTCTCTTGCACTTGGAGGTGAATAAGCTAAATTTTATCAATGAATTTCTTAGCCATGTAGACCTTGGGATCCACTTTCCCATTGTATTTATACAATTGTCTTAAAACAACATCCAATGCACATGGAGGTAAGTATCCAAGACAAGTTTCAAAAGGAGATTTACTAGTATAAGAAAGTATAACCATGTTATAAGAATGTTGAATATACACGAAATTTTCATCCCATGTCTTAGGATGTTTTCTATTGTACCCTCTTAATAGTTGCAACAATATTATACTTAAAACTTAAATCTACCATTAGTTTGTGGGTGAAAAGTGGTAGACCATTTCAGCTTAGTATCCATCTTCACCCACAATGTGGACAAAAACTTCTCAAGAAACCTTCAGCCCTGATCTGAAATAATAGAACTAAGCAAACCAAAATGAACCCACACATTAGCAAAAAATAACTTGGTTACACCACTTATTTTGAGGGTTTTCTTATAAGGAACAAGAATACACATCTTACTAAACTAGTCCACAACCACAAAGTGATACTCATGCTCATTCCTTGACATAGGTATCCCACCTACAAAATCCATGGAAATGTTTTCCCATGGCCTAGAAGGAACTAATAATGACATATATAAACAAAAATTTCTATTGCTAAGCTTTATTTTACTACATAAACCATAACCTCTTATGAACTTGGCAACATCAACTTGCATATTAGGCTAATAAACATACCTTTGAATGAGAAAAAACCTTTGTAACACCAAAATGACATGTAACTTTTGAATTACATGCCTTCCTCATTAGCTAAAATATTTCCCCCATAGGCACATGAAGCTTACCCAACTTATAGAGCAATCCATCTTGAAGATAATAATCATCCTTTGGCTCAAACCCTACATCTTGGGACTTTCTTGCTCGAATACATATCTCCCCAAAACATGTACCATGTTTGTATCCCTCTATATAATACTCATACATAAAAGGCTCGATAAGAGTTATGGTGCCCATGGTGGTAAGTAAAAGAGGTATTGATAACATGTCAACTATTTTATTAGTCACACCTTTCTTATATTTGATAATCAAATGAAATTATTGCAAAAAATCCATCCTTTATACTACTTAGTCTGTTGAAGTTTAGTTTGAGAGTGCAAATATTAAAGAGGTTGGTGATCTGTATGGATAATAGTCTCCTTATTATATAGTGATTCAATTTTTTAACTACTTAAATAAGAGCATACAATATTTTTTTATATTTACAATAGTTCAAGATTGCACCATGGAATAACTCATAATGATAGCATACATGCCTACCTCATTGAAGCAAATCAACCCCCATAACATAGTGACTAACATTTGTTTCCACTTTAAAAGGTATCTGCATGTTAGGAAAGGATATTATTGGATCATGGATAAAATTATGTTTGGACAAATAAAATACATGTTGATTCTTACCCCAAGTAAATATCTTACCACATGTTGTAATGGTGTGTAAAGGTGAGGTTACGAAAGAGAATTTCGTAATGAACTTCCACAAATATTGAACTACACCTATAAAACTCTTTATATTAGTAAAATTGGATGGTCTTGGATAATTAATCATGGCCTATACCTTATTTATATCAATTCTCAACTTCTCATGTCCAATTATATGGTTGCAAATAACTAGTAATTATTGGGCAAACTCACATTTCTTCTCATTCAACACTAATTTGTTCTCCTTAAAAACTTGCAAAACTTGTTTAATATGCTCATCAAAATTTATGATAAAAAAAATAATATCATCCAAATAAACAATGAAAAATCAATCATTAAATGGCCTCATTACCTCATTCATCAACCACATGAAGGTAGTCGATACATTGCACAACCTGAAAGGTAGAACCAACCACTCATACAAACATTGCCTTGTTTTAAATGTTGTTTTCCAAATGTTATCCTCCTTAATACATGTTTGGTGATTCTTGGATTTAAAATCAAGGCCAATAAAATATTTAACATGTTGAAATTGATCAATAAGATCATCAATCTGTAGAAGACGGTAACCATTCTTGATGGTTATCTTATTAAGTGCTCTATAATCAACACACAATCTCCATTTGCCATCTTTCTTTGGTACTAAAATGATAGGAGAACCACATGGATTAGTATTGGGACTATTACACCTTGATCTATAAACATTGTAATTATTATTTTACCTCATTGGCATCCTTCAAGGTCTGCCTATATAACTTGATATTTGGAAATAAACAGTTGGTAAACAAATGAATTATGTGCTCAATAGACCTAATCAGTTATAACCCTTTAGGCTCCTAAAAAATTCCTTGAACTATTGTACTATATATCCCATGAAATTATTCTCTTTATTAGTAAACACTCTACAAAAATATTTATTTACCACAACCTCTTTATCTTGAATATCTCTCAAAAGAAGCAAACTAAATTTCTTGCTAGGATTAATAAGCTTCTTCACTTCTGAGGCACTTACCAAGAATATATTTGAATCTCCTTCATAGTTTGAAATGACATAGCTTTCACCATCATTTACCAAGTGGTGTTAGTTAACTCTCTTCATGAAGATGGTATCTCAGATATACAAGTAAGAGCTGCAAAATACTACACCACACACATCGAGAGCATTAACATCCATCATCACTTCATCAATAAAATTAGCATTAATAGAAAACTTAACCTTTAATTTTTTGATCACCTTTATGTCTACACCTTTATTTACCCAACCCAAATAATATGGGCTTGGATGTTATTAAGTTTTAAACCCAAATTTGTCTACTAACTCCTTGCTTACTAAATTTGCTTGTGATCAAGTATCAAGAAGAGCATCCAATTTTGTTTTCTTCATTTGAATTTTAATATGGAAATTTCATAAATCTTACTCTCTCGTGCTCAAGAGAGTAATAAATTGATGGAGTTATAACACAACTTATCATCAAGCTCAAAGTTGTAACCAATATTCTCACCTTGAAGTGAAGACATAGCCTTTTTCTTCTTATTCTTATTGAATGAATGAAATTTTAGATAGATATTCCAATACTTGTCCTGAAAATGATTATCAACATTACATTCACCACAATGTACTCTATTATCATTTTTAGAAATTTAAGTAGCCTTTTTCTTACCTTTCTGTTTACCTTTCCCCCCTTTTTTGGAGTTGTTTTGTTGATTGGAGCTATTTTGAGAGGTATATGGAACCTTCTTCTTGTCTTTCTCTAAACCACGAACTTGAGAACAAGCCTCATCTACATCTGTAGGATTAGCCAAAAATACTAGTTTCCTCAAATAACTATGGAGTCCACCCACATACTTCATCAAGAGATCACAGTCCACTACATCTTTGTCCAAATAGACAACCTTCTTATAGAATTAGTTGGTGTACTCCTGCACACTTTGGCCTTGATTTTGCATAAGATATTTCCAATACATGGACCGCTCTTCCTTATAAAAAATATGATAGAATTTATTCTTGATTAACATCTTAAAATCATCCCATTTACAAATAAGAGTAAGTTTATTAACAACTAAAGAATGAACATAGCTCTCAAATCAATTTAAAGCATGATTAGAAAAATTTAACCTAGCAAAAGAAATGTGTTGGTTTTCATTAATCTAATGTAAACTAAAATAAAACTCAAGTTGGGCTAGCCAATGGTCTAGGTTTTATGTATTCACATTCCCATCATACAACTAAATTTTAATCTTTGCCTTGACCTTGAATGAAAGTGGGGTTGGGTTGGCATGGGGATGATCTTCATGCTTCTCATGGTTCTCAGGAGTGTCCTCTTTGTTTGCATTTAATGTCTCTATGGAAACACCAAACTTCTACATAATAATCCCCATGATGGACTTCGATTGGTGAAACTTGCTTATAGAAAGAGAGATGCTAGCAAGTCCTTTAAAAACCTTTGAAATTACTCTTCTATTATTTATGTGTCTTCTTCATTAGCATGGGCCATACTTTTGATTCCTTATTTCCACTTAATTACATAAATACCTACTTTAAATGGAACTAGGACACTGTGACCATTGGCACTAGTAGCTCTAATGACAGACATAAACTTATAATGTAGTTAACACACAATATAAAGGACTTAAACTAAACCATCTCTAATACCAATATGATCTATAAACTAGGTGGAATTCAAATCTTGACTTCATCAACATAGATAATAACTAGATAGCTTATTAGTAATTAAATTTTATGACTATCTATGTTACTAAACATGCCAAAACAAAGATGAACATGTAGATAAAGTGAAATGTATATCTTTTTAAACATGAAAATGAAGTAAAGGACCAAGCAAAGCACAATTTAAAAACACAAGTTTATTCTGGACAAACCCAAGGTGATAAAAACTCTAGTGGGTAAGTGAATGCACTTCCTTTCCACCATGTAATGCAAAAAGTATATAAGATACTACCTATTATGGACTTCATGGACATAACTTTCACTACCATCCTATCCAAACTCAAATACAATCAATAATCCACACTTATGACATACTCTTTGTACACAAACACACTTAAACTAATCACTTCTAGCTAACAATAATGAGAGATTATGAATAAAGACATAATATTGTTAAAAATGATGTGAATCCAACTACATGCATCCCACTATCTTTCTTTGATGTCTTCTACCTTCCTCAAGTTTGTATTTATGCCCTCTTAACACTAGATCTTTGAAAGAGAGTCAAAATGAACTATCGAAGGAGTTGAAACTTTTGAAAGCATCCAAATCCCCTCATTTTTATATGATGATGGAACCGTTGTAGTTTGAGGATAACAGTTGTAGAACTGTTGCCTGTAAACTCTGGTGGTGACATTTTCTTCTTGTTATAATGGGGTGGTTTCACAATTGTCATGAGGTTTCATTGCTTGTCAATTTTCCCTCAGTTTTAAATCCCAAAACCTTATGCTTGAGCAAGCTAAGAGTGTTCAGATCACCCCTAAGCTGATTCTACCACCAAAGCACATTTTAACTAATGATTAGAGTTCAAATTATCTTACACAAGTTTCTTACAAGCATATTTACATACAATTGTGCATAATGGAATTAGTTAGTAAAAATAATTAAGTATAAAAATATATTTTTTTGATCACTTTGATACATGATAATTATATCTCTTGACTTGCTTTGGAATTTCCTTGACTTGGCTTATGGTTGTTCCTTGTGAGTTATCTTGAATTTGAATATAGTAGGTAGATTTACTCAATGCGCAATAGTATGAATGCTCAAGATAAGTGAATATCAAATGTGGAAAGTGAATGACCTTATATGTGTATTTATAGGTGGATATTTTGATAATTTACTTTAGCTAACCTTATGAAATGTACGAGAAAATTCAAAATAATATTTTTAATTTCAAAAACTATATATTATTTTACACATGACATGGTTGATGTAAGTGGATAGGAGTGCAAAAATGCTCCTATCCACTTAGAGTGGACTTTCCCTGAAAGATCATGTATACCTGTCCCGAACTGGAGATGATTTGAGAGTAATGAGTATTTGAAATTAAAAGTTGTATGTAGTAATAAAGGAAAACAAAGGTTCAAACCCACATATTGATAAAAAGGCTTAGAGGAATGATGAATAAGATTCATTTATTTTCATGTAAGTAATGTGGTTTATGATGTGTTAAGAATTAACATTGTTAAGTACATGTGACCATATAGATATATGTGTTTACATTTACCTCACCTTTATTCTAGTAATGAAATTGTTAGATAAAAGTAGAAAGAATTGAACCTAAGTATGTATAACACACTTTGTTTTTTTTTTATACTTCAATTTTACAGGGTACTCAAATTTATCAAAACTTGTAACAACTCATGAAGTAGTCATTATGTTTAATTGAAATTTGAAAAATCTTGAACTTTGAAAATTGAAATATTTGAAAGGAGAGCAAGTAAGGTGATTTAACCTTTTAGGGTTTTACAAGTGTAATTACCTATGTTTGGTTAAAGGGTTGAGATGCCTAAATAAGTTAAATAAATTGCAATAATTAAGCTACTATTTTGTTATGACCTTTGATTTCTTTTGAATTTCCATTAATAATAATAAATTAGAATAAATAGAGACTTGGATGAAAATTGATTGTCACGGGTGATTAGAGTTCTGAAACTAGAGATTTAGGTAGTAGTCTATGTCCTCAATAGGATTTTAATGTTCATCTATTCATTAGACCATAATGCTCAGTTTGGATAGTAGTGATATCTATGTGTAGTGTCCTCAATGTGGTACAATGTCTCCTTTATAGGACTGTTATGTTCCTGTGTGATCGAAGCTTATAATTGTGTATTGTATCTAGAAAGCTTGATTTGATGTGCAAAACCTAATTCTCTTTATAAGTGTGATATGAGTAAGAATTAAGTGTGTTAGTAAGATGGACTAGACATCTCTAACACCCTACTCTATAGAGAGTTGCCTACATACAAATACTCTAAGAAGGATCAAGTATGATGTAGTTTTCCCACCTAGTTCTTGATGTGTGTGCAAGTGAATGCTATAATGAGAGTGGCCTTAGATGCCTTGAATGTGCTCGAGCTTGAAATGCTTGAAAATTAGACTTAAGGCTATTTTATATGGTAGTATGCAAAAATTAGGGTAGAATAAGGATCAACTACCTTAATTTTATGTAACTTTATCTTTTGTTTGAATATATTTTGCATCTCTTTTCCATCTAGTGAATTGAGTTGGATTAGATTTGTATTTATAGGTTTTTATTGCTTGTGTAGATAAGAAAATGAGATTAATCCAACCTTAGGAGTGGCACACATTTGGAAAAGTGTCTTTTGGGAAGAGTTGGGGATAAGGACAGTAGCAACTAGTTGGGGACACTAACTCTATGTGGTTGTAGTGTTCCAAATGTGGTGCTAATGTCCTTTTGGTAGACTATTGATAAAGTTGGATTTGGGTTAGAGGTGACAAATCAGGGAGTGTGTCTTGACTAGATGTAGGTGTTTATGGTCTGCTGAATGGATATAAATACAAGTCTAAGGCTCTAGAATAGGTTTATGAAAAGCTTAAGGATAGGCTAACTCAAGTGAAACTCTTAGCATCCAATTACCACTTTCAAGTGATTACATTTGCCCCCCATTTATGCTAGTAATGTAACAAAGTGAAATGACTAGTATAAATGTAAAGGAAGCATACCTGGACTTACCTTGGAATTAAAACTTGTGTAGTTGAGTTTAAATATTATGAATCTAGGTTTGCATATGTGAAACATGATCCAAAGCAATGCCATACAATGAAACATGTAAAAATTAGTCTTTAAGAGATAATCAAAAGCAAAAGACTATGCTAAAATGAAATAACTGATTAAAGAGAGAGGAACGAAACAAATATAATTCATTGGATATGAGAACCAATGCATGGACTTGGTGATAACCTATGTTTATGAATGTGCATAGTGATCATATCATTGAATAACTTGAACCGAGATGATGGCTTGCTCAATCCTCATATAGGTGGCTCAATAACTCAATCTAGTTTTGACTCCATCATTGCCCACCCCTTCTTGGAGGATCTTAATCTTTGTGAATAGCTTGGATAAGACTGTAAGTGTGTCAAACCCTCTCATGTAGATGGATCGAGAACTAAAGTAAGATATGACTCCATCATTGCCCCCTGTGTGAAGTAAATGCATATGTAATTATACTGTGCAAAGTGCTAAAAGTATTTAATTGAATAATTTAACTATGTATTTTGCTCTGTGACCACTCGAGTATATTAGGTGGCTTTAGGCTACTTGGGAATACCAACCACTAAAGATAGAGTAAGGCATAAATCTTGTGACAACTTGGAATGTGATAACAAGTTTATATAATGTAGATAATGACATGGGGTTTTCCATTCCATCTAATCAACCTGTTTGAATATGAGTATATGGAAACTATGTGTTGTGTACATGCCCCTAATATGGTATTTGAATATACTAAATTGGAATCAAGTATGTAATAGCTAAATCTATATAGTTAATCTAAATGTATGAGTGATCATGCTATGCATGATGCCCCCAAATCTGAGTAACTGGTATGAATCTAAATTGAAATGACTGAATCTAAGTTAAATCTAAACATTACTTCCAAATTTATGACTGTATCTATATAAATATGTATTGTACCCAATGTACTAGTCTAAATAATCTGGACTACATTGAAGCTAGGGATAATAGATACTAGTGCCTTGTAGTAGACAATAGTTCCCTATGGTGGTAGTGTCCCAATTTGGGTGTTAATGAATGCTTGGTTTGATCTTTGCGTGGTTTGAACTGACTATTGAACCTCTATTTTGTTTTATGTCTGCCCTGAGTTTAATATTTGAAACTAAGCCTATATACTGAAATGTATCTTTGAAAATTAAAATAGGATCCTAATCTCTGTGACAACCCCTATAAATGCCCCCTCTTTTTAGGGTAGTTATGAAAACTATAAAAGAACTACCCTTCAAAGAAGTAGCACAATAAAACAAGATACACAAACTATTTCCAAGCTCTAAAGATTCTAACACAAATATTTTAGTATAAAGATGAGATATATGAAATGATGCAAGGTAAATGAACTGAAAGATAACCTGTATATTCCAAGAATGGTTATATACATGCATAAATTCAACACACTGAGATGCACTCTATATGACCTATTAGACCTAAAACCCTTGCTCAGGCATGAAGGACAAAGGACAGAAGGATGAAAACCATCACTTTTTGTCACTATATGTCACTTACACTCTCAAGAAATTGCTCAAAACTTCAAAGGAAATAGACTTGTACTAATGCTTAAAGGCAAGATATAATTCTAGCAGGGCTTCACCGTACTCTCTATGTGGTCTCTTTTACACTAGCCTAAGGGCTATATTTATAGCAAAGAGGAAGAGAGAGGAGGAGGCCTTTGGCCCAAGAGAAGGAATCAATCTGTTAAAAGTCTCCATCTTCATCTATAACTATCTTTGCAAAGGATGCTCATTTGGGCCATTTGATTGATCCATGCCACCTCCAGTGGTTATGTAGCTAGCTTGCTCTCTCAAAGATGCTTTCCTAACAGTTGCACTAGCATAAACATATATTTTTGAGTTGGGTAATGGCATCAATTGGTTATATAGATGAGAATCCACTTGTTGTAGATTTGTCCTGATGCCTAACAGCTTCCCACTGGCTCACTGAGGTGTTCAATGGCATGGGAAAGAGTCACTTTCATTTTGTTTGGCCTTGGAGAGGAATCACTTGAAGTCTACATGTATGCCTCCATAGCATTTGTCAGAATCCTTTGAAACTTGACCAAGTTTTTTGCTCCTTTTGATTGGCCATCATAAATGACACAAATCATAGTCTAATCAGTGATGAGATGAACCCTCTCATGGGCTTTGTCAGATGAAGATCATGAGCCCTTGGATCTTTGAGCATTTTAATAAGAACCATCAATTTTCCTAGGACCCACTATTTGAATGCCAATAGCTAATCCATGACCCTAAAGTTGACAGTCGTGCAACTGTCACTCTACTGGGACTATTCCTTCAAACTTTTTCCCATGGACCCTTCTCTTTTTTCAATTCAAAACCATCCTTCTATAGACTTTTTGAACTATGAACATTTTAAAACCATCCTTCTACATAATTTTTGAACTATGAACTTTTTGAAACCATATTTCTATGAAATTTCTAAATTGATCAAACATACCCTTTCTACGGACCCTACAGGTGTCCCTTTTCTTCAAAACCATCATCTCTCTATGGACTCTACATGTTTCCTCCCTTTAGACTGATCAAACATGCCCTTTAGCAGTCCTTTTGTGGACTCTACATAAGCGTGTATACCCTTTGAACTTTTGAAAAGTGTCCCTTTGCTTGAGAAATGGTCCTTCGGATTTTTTGCAAGTGACCCTTCAGAAAGATTATTTCAGAGACAAAGTCAGAAACAATTCTTTTGAAAAATTTGTGAAGGAATTTTTTAAATGGACCAATTCCTTTGGGCTTTTGAAAGTAACCAATTGTTTTATATTTTTGAAAGGATCAATTCTTTCAGACTTTTTGTCTAAAAGAAAAAGTCTAAAAGAAAGAACAAACCCTTCAAAAATGTTGTTTCAAATAAAAAATCTAAAACAAATCCCTAAAAAATCCTTTTGATGCCATTAAGAAACTCAAAATGTGCCCTTCAAAAAATTTGAACACGTCCCTTCACAAGAGAAAAGACCCTTCGATAGAATGGAAATATCCCTTTAGAAAAGTGTAAAGTGTCCCCTTGCTTTAGAAATGATCCTTCGACATTCTTGAAATGTACCCTTTGGAAAACTTGTTCAGGACTAATTCCTTTGGACCTTTTTATTTTGAGCAAAAAGTTTGAAACAATTCCTTTGAGACTTGGACAAAAAAACCAAAGAAAGGCTTTCAAAGGAAATAACACTTGGTCTTTCTTTGCTGTGGGGATGAACCTATAAAGATGCTACACTTAGCCAAAATAAAGATGCTAAACCTGTAAGTGAAATGGCTAACAATATGATTGCTATGTTGTAGTTGAATGTTGTTGCAATATGACTCTGATTATTGTTCCTCATCGAAATCATAATATTGTTCCATATTAGAATCATAATAACTTGGTGTGCTTGAGGGAACTGCTTGATACTGTGGAGTTAACCTTTATGAATTGTGCTTTGGAAGATTGATTGTGATTTTTCCCTTTTAAACTGTGCTTATCATAGACATATTGTGTTGTGGAGGCTATTTTTCTAGAAAGCCTTGTTTGAGAATGCTTATTGGTTGTGCATGATGCTTACTTTACAGTTTAAGTTCTTGCTCTTTTTTTAATATTTCCTATGTATCTAGATGTTTTGCCTTGATAAATTGTATATGTGACTGATGTGCCTTAGGATGTTCAATGAATCCTAAATCTTGTTGACCAATATTATCAACTGCTAGAATAGGAGTAGTGATGCCTTAGGCCTACTTGCCCAACCTTGACCATGATAATCATACCATTGTAGATAATTTTGACCAAACCCATACCATATTGAATGTTGAGCCTCCTTTTGGAGAGGTAGATTTGCTTATTTTATATTTGATTGTTGTATTGTTTCTTTTTTTGATTATGCTTTTTGAACCTTTTGTTGTTCTGAGTTGTGCTTTGGTAGCCCTTTTTTAACTATTTCTTAATTTAACTATTTGCAAATTGACGGATGTGCCATTGTATGTTGTTTAGATGAAGTGTCTCTATATGAGTCACTTGTATCCATTATCTATTGTATTTTCCTTTTCAATTCTATGCAGGAATTTATATGGTGCCCATGCATTTTATGATATGCATAAAAATATTTGGATCTCCTCGTTGGGTGTATAGGAGGTAGATTGATAAACTTCGCTTTAATCATTTCCTTTAGTGTCTCACTTGAACTCTTATTTGACCTTTAAATGATTTTTGAATCACTAGTTATAGGTGTACTTTTTAATTTTTCATGTTTTGATATGTAACATTATTTGCCATAAATTGACTAGTTGAAGATGTATAAACATGATTTTACATTATTGTACCTTGGAGGCCTTTCTCTTGTAAATTATTTTTCCATTATTGTAATATTTTCATGTAGTAGTTGATTTTGATTTTGTAAACCTATAGTTATCTTTTCCATAGTGATAATTTGATCATATATAGTTTTAGAAGTGCAAATTCTAGTTGTTTTTGTTTGAACATGTAGGCACACACCCTGCAGGGAAGAGGTGTGAATAAGCTGAGTATGGGGAATAGGGACATTAGTATAGGTTGTTTCATCTTGTGGAGGAATGATAACATGGACCTAGTTAGAGGGAAAGTAGCTATCACCCTCATGGATATGAGGAGAAGGAGATTCGTTCATGTGCTTAAGATATGATAATGAAACTTGAAACATAGCTGTTAGCATATGTACTAAATCCTCTCCATGTATATGGGTTTGCTTGTTAATAGAATTCCACATAGGATAAAGATAACATGTTATAGAAAGAATGCAACATGAAAGATATTTTAGTTGATATGAAATATCATGAACGCATATGTGATTAAAGAATTGCAACATGAAAGATATTTTAGTTGTTTTAAAACATCATGTATGCATATGTCTATGTGATTAAAGAATAATGTCTTAATTATTTTGCACACAGAAGAAATATAGCATGTTATGGAATATGATAAATATTGCATTTGATTGTAACATCATCTATACATGTATTGATGTCTTTTCTTAGTTCATTTCGAATTAAAGGAAATAAGCATGCAAATGAAAGTATAAAAAATTGCAACAAAAAGTAATTTATTTCTTTTGTCATTATCATCATGATTGTATAAATTAGAAGATATGTGAATCTAAGTTTTAGAAATAAATTCTAAGTATAAATAGAAAAAGATACAAACCTTAAGTGTGTCTAGGGTTAGCGGTATTTGAATCCAAGGTTTCTTTGTAACAATTTAAATTAGATGTAAAATAAATTAGAAAACCCTAATGTAAAATTGATTTTAATTTAGCTAGGTTATTAAAATAAAATAGAAGTATGCAACCCTGAATTTATTGCACAAAAGTAGGAATTAATGAAAGCTAGGGTTTGATACAATATTCAAAGTAAGTTGTGTTCACCAAATGATTTAACCTTGTTGGGATTTTACATGTGTAATTACCTATATTTTTTAAAGGGTTGAAATGGCTAAATCAATTAAATAAATTGCAATAAATAAGCTACTAATTTATTATGACCTTTGACTTCTTTTGAATTTCAAATAATAGTAATGAATTGGGATAAATAGAGACTTAGTTGAACACTGATTGTTGTAAGTGATCTAAGTTTTGAAACTAGAGATCTGGGTAGTAGTCTATGTCATCAATAGGATTATGATGGTCATTTGTTCATTGGATAGTATCACCTAGTTTGGACAGTAGCACCATTTGTGTGTAGTGTCCTCAATATGGTACTAATGTCCCCTTTGTAGGAATGTTCTTATTTTTGGGTAGCACTTGTACTTGTATCTAGTTGTTCTATTCCTACGTGATCTAAGTCTGTAGCTGTGTATTATACCTTAAAAGATTGATTTGATGTGCAAACCCTAGTTCTCTTTACAAGTGTGGAGTGTGTTAGGAGGATGGATTGGGCATCCTCAACACCCCACTATGTAGAGAGTTGTCTACATACCAATATTTTGAGGAGAGATCAATTATGATGTAGTTATCCCACCTAGTGCTTGATGTATGTACAAGTGAATGCTATAATGAGAGTGGCCTTGGATGCCTTAAATGTGCTTGAGCTTTGAAATGCTTGAAAACTAGACTTGGGGCTGTTGTTGATGGTAGTATGTAGAAAGTAGGATAGAATAGGGATCAAAAACCTTAATTTTGCACAACTTTGTCTTAAGTTTGAATAGTTTTTCCTCTATTTTCCATCCAATGAATATAGGTGTATGAGACTTGTATTTAAAAGGTTGTGTTGCTTGTGTGGATAATAAAATGAGTTTAGGATGACCTTAGGGGGTACACATTTGAAAAATTATTCGTTGGGAAGAGTTGGGGCTAAGGATAGTAGCTCCCAATTGGGGACACTAACACAATGTGGTTGTAGTGTCCCCAATGTGACACTAATGTCCTTTTAGCATAATGTTGAGAAAGTTAGATTGGGGTCAGAGGTGATAGCTTAGGGATTGTGTCTTGATTGATTGTAGGTGAATGTGGTCTATTGAATGGTTAGAAATGAAAATCTAAGGCTATAAAATAGGTCTATGGAAAGCCTAGGGATAGGGTAACTCAAGTGACACTCTTAGCATCCAATTACCACTTTTAGGTGATTACAGAAGGAATACACTTACATGTAGCTAAAACTATATTTCCATGTAACCTATAATTGATGGTGGATAACTACACCCCCTTATTGATTCGCATAGATATTTTGAAATAATAGAGGATTGAGAGTGACGAAGTCATAATTTGAATAATTAATTAAGATCTTGAGTTGGAAATATGCATTATTCCAATCCCTATGAATGGGGAATAATACCCATTGTACTAATCCAAAAAAGGGTGAAAGCACAATGGGTTTGCTATAAGTGATGAAAAAGCCATCAAATGTCATTAAAACCAAATGTACATTACCTACATAGAATATAGAACCACATAATGGGTTTGCTAGAAGTATTACCATGGCCATTAAGAATCATTGAACCTCAACTTAAATTACTCACACAAATTGACTCACACTGCTACAGATGGATCTAGATTTTATTTTTCATGATCAAAAGAGAATGAAGAATTTTCATGCCCCGATCATGACTACATTGATCATACAATTGAATTAAAATGAATAGTTTGCCTTTGAATTGTAACTTCAAACTTTTAAAGTTTTAACTTTGAATTGGGTGCAAATAAGTATCATGATTTTTTTAAGTTTTAATATTACTTACTTTTCCACTTTGAATTTGTAAATTTGAACTTTGAATAAGCATGAGCATGAATGAGTATCACACCACCTAAATTTTGTGCCAACGATATATAATGATATGTGCCTATATGCTCAATTTTAATTATATTTGGAACCTATAATTTTGATTTTGTAACTATTTTACATATACTCATGCACATGCATTAAAGTGTATATGATTTTATACTTTGAGTATTTGAAAATTTAGTGCATATGCATGTCACATGCCCCCAAAATCTGTATTGATGTGTTAATATTTGTCATATGTTTGATTTTTGAATCACTTTGAATCTTAAAAAACATGTACTTTGTTATAAAATCTGATGTTTCATTGTTTTTTATCTTTGAAAATCTATTTTTTTAAAGCTTGTATTTAGTATCTTTGAACCTTTACTTTGTCCCAAATTTGTTCACAGAGGTTTTGAATCTCTAACACAAGCCCACTATGATGGCCCCATTTTGAGATGAGGGATATAGCCTGCAAGCCACTCATTTAAATATAAGAGTCAATTGTATCATGTGATAAATATATGATCACATAGTATTGTGTTAACATGTGGAGAGTATGTCATCATACAGATGTAATTTCTATATGAAGCACATATTTAACATATTGAATGTGAGGCATATAAGTGTTATGTCTAGATACATTTGGCAATGAGGCATGCAATAAAGTAATCATGTCTAAAGTAGACGATGCCCTAAGAGTGCATGATAGAGATCATGGCACCACTAATCAAGCTCAAAAATCAAGATAAACTAAACACACAATGTCATATAATAAGTCCATGGATCGCATACAATGGACATGAACATGTCTCCACAAGTAAGGGCAAGGGAAATACACAAAGGAAATTAAGAATATTGTAATAAGAAAGGCCAAAGGCCATATACAAATGACATTAAGTATGTTTCAAATATGGGACATGTTCAAATGTCTTGCAAGTATATAATGCAAAGATAGGTCCAAGAGCATAAGCAATAGACATGTTCAAATGTTGCACGTATAAAACATAAACATCACAAAGATGTTCAAACAATTTGTTACACACGAAGACTAAGGGTTTCACATAATAAGCAAACAACGTCTTGGCTATCATGAAAGAAAGTAAATAACACTGATGGAATATAAAATAAGTGATAACCAATCTATTCCAGCCCTATGTATTAATGCAATGTTATAGCAAAGTAGAATATCCATGTATAAAAATGTAAATTATTGGTGATTATCAAGGCTACTTGTAATAAATGTACCTCAATATACACTTTATTTTATACAATGGATAGTGATGGACATATTAAATTAAAAGCCTTCCATAAAAGTCTCACAATAGATTCGTCAAATCAGTTTTATAGACTACCCAGTGGCTCCTTGCCTAACTTCAAAAATTTATAAGATGCATTCTTATTATATTATCACAAACACATGGTACCTAAGCTAACATTATAACATCTACAAGTTTCTCAATAGGGTTATGATGAGCTTATTTAATATTACATTTTATGATTTAAAGATATTTTGCACTCATATGTAAAACCTATACTCTATATTTTTAAACTTATACTGATACTCTATATTTTGAAACATGTACTATGTCCCAAATCTGATTTTTATCTACTTCTAGAGGCCAAGATCTCTAAAACAAGCCCATTGTGATGTCTCCCTTTTGAGATGAGGGATATAGTCTACAAGTCACTCACCACAAAAGAAGAGTTAATTATATCATGTGAAAAATATATAATCATAAAGTGTTATGTCATCATATTGAAGAGCATGTTATCATAAAAATGCTATTGTTATTTAAAGCATACATGTAACATATTGAATGTGAGGCATACAAGTGTCATGTCTAAATAGATTTAATAATGAAGCATGCAATAAAGTATGGACCTTTGATGTTTGTCAATATGTTTTACCCCATTCTTGATAAAACACATAAATTGTAATGTGTTTTAATGTGTGTAAAACTAGAATATATCATAATGCTAGAGATACACAATAATCCACAATTATGATTTTGACAAATTATTAAATATGGAAAATTATTAAAATAAGAAAACATTTTGAAGAAATAGACTTAGCTTGCACATAGATTTATGTTGACTATTCTGACTGTCTGAGAGTGGAAATTAAAAGAAGAGTGTTTTATCAAAATTTTGAATTCATTGGTGAATTAACTATAATTAAGATAAAATGAATATAAGGGTAGCAAATGTTGTAAATGATTTGTAACCAAAAGAATGAAAAAAAATCACTGAAATGGATAAATGTGAATGAGTGAAAGAAGTTAACTATGAAAAACATAAGAAGACATTTTTTTTTTGTACGGTTAATTGTATGTGACTAATATATGATTATAACTAATGAATCAGATCTGATTATGTTTGTGCAACTGTAATAGGGACTATCACTATTCAGGGTCATAATCGACTAGAAGTAGATAAGATCGAATGCCATTATTGTCCTACATGGGTCAATCTTAATGTTTGGAAAAAACATGAAAATAAGGGGATATTCAAATGTGCCTACTCAAAATATGTCTAGGTATGGAAATTTGAACTTTGGTTTCACATGGATTACTTACAAATGACTTATTCAAAGTTGAAACCTTAATAGGGCTTGTAATACCTGAAAACCTACAAATAAAGGGGTAAGTATAATGGGTTAAGCTGACCCCAATCACCCTCATTATGATTGATTAATACCACATATACAATACTTTGAGAAGGGAAATCAAGCCCATGTATTTCTCCCACATATAATGTTTAGTGTGATTGTGCTCCTTTTGCTACATGAATGCATCTAGAGATGGCTTGAATACTTGATAATGTTTTGCTTGAATTGGATTGAATAGGCACTTGACTTGACTAAGAGCTGATTTAAATTATTATAATTAGATTTGGAAATAATAGATAAACTTGGCTCAATGTGCATCAATATAAGTGTACCTCATTAGTGGAATTGCTAAGTAATGGAAAAGTGAGTTAGAAGTGTATTTATAACAAACCCACAATGGGGAAAATCATGATACTTATTTAAAAAATATGGACCAACCTATAAGAGAGGGTATAAATTTTAAAATAGAGTCATTGTTAAGAAGAGGGGTAGTATCAACCCATAAGGATAAAATCAACTATGAATCCTAACTTGTGTGGGTCGATTATGACCTAGAGGATAACATTTGAAATTAAGGATTTGAGATGTTTGTACATATGTTTAGAGAGGTTTTTAGTCATTAAGAATATTTATATAGGTGTAAAACAAAATTTTTAGAAGGGATAGGTCCATATAGGTACATTAGGATAGAGTGAGGTGGAAAAATGAGACCAATTCAAGTGATTAAGTCAATTAAAGTAAATGTTATCCAAAATTGATATCATCAAGTATTCATGACCAAGTTTGAGTATCTACATTTTCCCCTCTTTAGTCTAGAAATGAAATTACTAAAGTAAAGTTAAAGATATATATAAGTGTGTACAATACACTTTGCCATTGAGTGAATACTTCAGTTGTGTAGGGAACTTTAACTTAGCAAACACTACAACAACTCATGAAGTAATCATTTTGGTCATTTGAAATTTGAAAAATCTTGAAATTTGGAAATTGAAAAATTGAAAAGAGAGCAAGGGAGGAATACTCATGTATGTGTAAAACCATTATTGCTCTTGTAACTTTGCTTGAAGATGATGCTTCTTTGAAGCATTGGAGAATTGGTGATTTTGCTTCCCATGAAGGACTTGAAGTGATTGGATCCCTTGTTGAACTAATGGTGAATTGAGGGTGATCAAGCTCCAATTTGAAATCAATGTGTATAAAAAATATAACCCATTAAGGGACACAAAAAACTCAAATTTGTGATATTGGTCTTATAACTCCAAGATTAAAATAGGTTGAAATCCATAATGGATTCATAGGCTATAATGTTTGAAGGTGATGAATTTCCAAGTTATGCATTATGCACTTTAACTTATTTAACCACTGCAAAATTTATATGCATCCAAAATTTACACGATGTAACAGTTTGGCATGATGTTTAATGATGATGCAACAATCTCCTAAAGTATGCTCAAAATAGGTTCTCTCTAATACCCTCCCCATTTTACCTCCCTTTCTCTCTCCAAGACCCCTTTGAATCTCTTTTTTTTTGCCTCTGTAGCTTATGTCAACTCAATTTTAAAAACTTGTTATGGATGATAAAATCATCGTTATCCATGACAAGATTGCTGCTATTTATTTTAAAATTGTCACTTAAGTTTCATAACCACCTTAATGGTTTTGTCTTTAATAAATGGTGGGTTTGTAACCTTATGCAGTGATTTCATCATGAAAATTGGTGGTTAAATAACTACCCGTTGAATAAAGGGTGGTTTTGTCACTTGCTCTCCATCTTCCAAAATTAGCTTCTAAAACTCAAGTTTTGACTTGTTTTACATGCATATTGTCCAGTTTCTTGATATTTTCACCTTGAATTTGCTCCCTATTGACCCAACTCACTTTATCTTCTATTTTTAGCCATTTTGTGTTTCTCTTAAGTTCTATTCCCAATTCTACTCAATTAAACTCTTTTATACAACCTCCATTGCTCTTCTTTAAGTAAGTTAATTTTCACTTTATTTTGGATCAAAAAAATTACATTAGAACCTAGAATTTTGAATATTTCTACATCCACAAGCTATACTATTGATTTTGAGTTATACCTATATTGCTTTCGCGATTGAGTACATAACAAACAAAGAAGTGTCATTAATTTTGTAACCCAGTCTTTAGAAATAATACACTCAACTAATGACAGATCAATTTCTCTTTTTTTGGGATTATGTATCTCTTATTCTTTCCCATTGTGTGATAGTTATTTATCATCCTCATTATTAGAGAGTTCTTGAAATCCTTTCCTGGATAAAGGATCTAACACACTAAGGACTACAACAACACATGCTACATGTTTTTCGCTAATCTCCGCCTTGATCAAGTTGGAGCCCTTTTGAATTTAGGTTATTTTTCTTAACTATATTACATTTTTTAAATTTGTCTTGTAATAGATTAGATTTATATTTCATAAAAATACTATTTAATAGGAGAAATAATCATTTCCTTTTCTAATCTTTGCAACAAAACTAATAGCTTGTCTCTTTGTTTGTTTGCATTCATTATATTTATTCATAGTATATAATCTTGCATTAAAATTGTAGGTGAATGTTAAAATATGCCACACATAATTTTAGACACTAAAAAAATCAATTTACAATCTTTAAGCAAACTCTTTTCATTCTCACACACACACACACACTAGTAACCAAAAAACCCTAAATCAGTTGAGGCAGACCAAATACCTTATTTTGGTATTGGTTTCCTTTATTTTGAACAAATTAAGAATGATGTTTTAGATCACAATAATAGAAAATAATAACCTAGCGAGTATTCAATCTAAGAATATTGAAAGTTTGTTCTAGCTTGTATATGAGCAAAAGAAGTGTTAAATGCTTAATAGTATTTAAAAATATATATATAAACCACTTCTTGAATAATTTGCATGTTGGGAAAACTTTATTTTTCACATAGATACATTCATAAATAATTCAAATAAATTCATCAAAAAATAACTTCGTCTAGATTACATCTAGAAATTTTGAAAAATCAACATTTGCATAGTTAGAGTAGATCTCTCTCTCTTACCTTGCATGCATTGGAAATCGTTTGGGAAAAAAACAAATTATTTTTATTTACTTTCAAATTATAACATTTCAATAATTAATTACTTTTCATCTCTAGTCAAACATTCTTTAAAACAAAACAAGCCAAAGACATTGTCAAAGCCCTACTAAACCATGCAAGCTTCCCAATTGAAACCTTACTTCTAGAAACACAACAAGTCCATTCAAATATTAATTACTAAATAATATCATATGCCTATACCTTACCTAGTTTATTTTGGATGACACTTTTTGAGACACCTATTCTTGTCAGAGAAGGTTTTTTCTCTAGGGTTAGAACACTTAGTCCTAAAATCAACACACAATTAAATATTAGTGTCAAATTGAGATGTGAGGTTTTTTGTGATACACATATTGTACACCTCATTATCAATGTTCTTAGTTCCCACATAAATAAGACAAAATTCTTAATCCACCCATCATCATCCTCCCCAATAACTAAGATCACCAATATAATGTGATTTAAGCCTAGATCTTCACCTTCTCTCCTCTTTCTTATCCTTGGGTCTATCCTTGTCATTTATCATTCACACTTTTGGATGACATTAGTTAGGCATAGTCAACGTGATAGATTTCACCTCATTTGTATAGTTATTCAACCCAACCATCCCCATTTCATTAATCCTAATATTGATCAAGAACTTCACCTCCTTGTTATCTCAGACACTGAAGGACCTTGTAACTCTGTTTCCACTAAGATAGATGTCCTTAATGAGAATTGTGATGCTATGGAAGTATTCCAGTTTCATCATAATAATCCTTTGCCATCACCCATTCCAAGTCCCATTCCACTATATAATCAACCAATCCATATTTCTACCCATTAGCCATCCATTACATCATCTGTCTTGGCCTAACCTCACGAAGTCAAGCACACAATTTAGCATGTGTTATTCATATGCATATAGAAGACACATCTATTTAATTGTCATTTTGTTCCTTACTTCTTGTATACATGATCAAAATATAATGGAGAACATCCATATTGCTACCATGATTGCATATAGCCAATAATATTGAAAGTATGACATGAATTTGTATTATGTTCCCATGTGATAAATGTAAAATATGTAATTGTATGTATGTTAAAATTAGCAACTTGTATTTAATTTTTTTTTGCATATGCACTGAAAATTTATGAATTTATAACTTAACCCTAAGTATGAATGCATATGCCCTAATATTTGGTACAAATAATTACATTTTAAACCATTCTAAATTATTTGAAACATTTTATATCCAAAACTAATTTTTTGCTTGTAGAGGCTTATCTCTCTATGAAAATCCCACTGAGATTCCCCCTTTGAGATGAGGGATGTACCCTAAAATTCAATCATCTCAAAGGAAAAGTTAACTATATCATACATATCAAGATGTAATAATGGAATATCATAGAATATGTGAAAAGGTATGCCATCATAATAAGATATGCATCATTCAAATCATGTATGTTATATATGCGATAAAGCCTAAAGTATCGAATCAAGATAAATGTATCAATTAAGCTCATAATAGTTGTTGTAATAGGAACATCCTATGTAATTTTTAGTGCATCATATGGAGCATGACACTCATCAAACTCAATAAACACATGAATGCAACAAGTGCAATGTCATGAAAATAAGGCCAAGGGTTGCATATAAGGGACATGATGAAACATCGCATAAGTAAATATTTTAGACACAAGGCCAAGGGTCACACACAAAGTACATTAATAATATTGTAAATGAGGGACATGTCTAAATGTCACATAAAACATAGGGCCAAGGGCCACAAGCAGAGGATATGTTTTAAATGTCTCACATATAAAGAAAAACTATCATAGATATGCTAAAGCTATTTGCACACAAAGGCCAAGGGCCACACATAATAGACAAGCAAAGTCTAATAAACTATGTACAAGTAATTGTGTATTTGGAGCATAGAGATAGAAATATAGTCTACACCATGTATATGTAATGTGATCATATCCTTGAAAATAACATATCCATGTACACAATGTAATGTAGATATGTTATCAAGACATTTGTAAAGAGTATATAGTTTAACACATTATAGTATTTATAGAATGGTAACACCTATAAATATTGTATATTTTGGATATGATCCCATAGCATGGCAAGGCTTGTGGGTAAAGGTAAGTCTAACATCTTAATACATGTAAAATATGTATGTCTTACATTACACTCATAAATACTAGTGAAATGCATGTGTGATAGAAAAATACCATGCTATATACCAATCATGAGATAAGTAACATATGATAATGACATAAAATAAATCTCTAATCATGCTTAGGTCATTATTTTGGGTTTTTAGAATATTTTGAATGTTTTTGTATTTTTTTAAATATTTATATTTTTTGTACTTTTTTGAATTTTGAAGCAAGAACAAAAGAGACATAGGAGTTAAAACCACAATTTCAAAACTAAAATAAAGAGAAGGGATATGAATAATATACAACATGTGTCTACATAAAGTATGCACTGAATATGATGGCATGGTCATGTATGAACAAGATGCTCCCATTGTATTTTTGAATGTGAGAGATAGAATAAGAATGTGGAGGAACAATTATACATTGTGGTCTCATTAAATGTACACTTGTCGATGTATGTAATGCGCATGTATGAGAAATATAACACATACAAGAAATATTTTGCTTGGATGATAGTGTTTTAGTACTATTAAATTGAATATAGTACCATAAAATTAGATGTATTAAACCTCTATTTACTCAATTTTTGATGTGAATGTGACAAATAATTATAGGTTAGTATTGACTAGATTAGGAAAGTAATGGAAGTTGATCTTGACTAGTTTTGGTTAATATTATCTTTGATAGAAAAAATGTAGTATGATCTATTCATACTATGAAAATATCATGCTAAATGGAAAATTATGGCAATATATGTCTCTATTTTTTATTGTTTAAATTGAGAAAGTAAGAAAGAATGGTCATGAAGCCAAAAAACAATGAGCCAAGGGCTAGAAGATTGATCAAATCTATCACGTGGAGAAAAAGGTGGAAGTATAGCATGATGAAATAATCACGAAGCTATGTACATTAGATTTTTTATTTTTTAATTATTTGAATGTTTTTTTTTAAAATTTTAATACAATGTGATCAACGGTCATTCAGTAAGTCATTCTCATCAGGATTGAACTTCTTAGAGTTATGAAAATACATGGAATATTCCTTTTCACCTTCTGAATTTTAATATTATGTATGTTATCTTTGAAGAGATTGCCTCATCCTATTCATTGGTACCTTTCATATGTTATGTGAATTATTCTTCCTTCATATTAAAAAGTGATGCATTCTTTAGTAGTATCCACTATAGTCTACATTTATTGTAACCATGATTTTCCCAATGTGGATGGCACCCATTTTTTTGAGATATAATCCATACCTTTGTATTGAAAAAAATTGGTCTACATATTATTGGATCTATGATATATCCAAGAGCATCTTACTAATCTGCACTACAATATAACTCATGTTATATCCCATTTGTTGTAATAATCTAATACTACAAATAGTTTCCCATTAAGTAGTATCAATGGGATTGTGTCTATAATAATCTCCTTACATGTATATTGTAGTGGTTTAATCCTCTTGTCAAGGATGATTTTTATGTGTCATATTTGTAAATGATGTATTTTGAACCTTTGTAGTAAGAAATATTTGTTAATTTTGTATAAATTTGATAATGCCTTCATGCTTGTACTTCTAATATTTTTTTTGTGTTTCATAATGTTCTATATTATGTCATCTAATTCTGTTATAAGCACAATATAATTTTCTTACTTTATGAAAAATATGTGTTGTTGATCAGTGTTTAGTATCAAGTAATGTAATAAGTTTCTTATCCAACAACATTTGAAAAAATATTTTGGGTGTATTTTGATGTTGCATTATATATAATAACGGTGAAACCTTTGTACCAGATATTTTTACATTATTCACTAAATTTTTCATAAATTCCATATGATATCTAATATTTCAACAATTGTTCGCATTATCATATTTAGACGTATCTAAAAGATTTTTCCCCTTTGAATCCTGTTGATATTTAGTGATTAAGAGAATTTCACGATATACATGTGGACCAATGAGTGTGAATAAAGTATGAGATAAATATTCATCTGATGGGTTAAAATTTAGGACGTGTGTTTATCATCTATCATATTAACCATGTTGTCTTCACGATCATTTCTATCATAATAATTTGAAACATTTCAGAAATGTAATTTTGAATTAACTAGTAAAGGAAGATTAAGGATATACTTTTGTTGATCCAAGTCATATTGATACTCTTTATGTATATTTTCTTGTTCCACTTGTGCCTTATTTAATATTTATTGTTCAATTTGGAGCCTTTTTTGTTCTTTTTGTAACTTGTCCTATTCGAGTTGTTCCATTTTCAACTTTTACCTTTCCAACTATTTTTTTGTATTTATTATTTATGCAATCTTGCTTGTTCCTCTTGTAATTTTTTGAAGCTCTATTTTTACCTTTACTTGTGCTATTTTCAATTTCTCAAGTTTATTTTATGCTTGATTTAACTCTTGTTGATCCATTTACAACTTTTCTTATTTTAAATGTCTATTATCAATACTTGACTATCTAATTTCAAATGTGTAGTTTTGGTCTCAAGGCATGGCTTGAGAAGGAGAGAGGATAGTGGATCATCTAACTTTGATTGAGATGCCTTGATTTTAAAATATTTTAAAGGGTTATCATTTTGATTAAATAAATACGAGTATCCTTCATGCATGAATTTAAGACACATGTGCAATACAAATGGTACAATTGACATCAAATACATCCAATATTTCCCCAATAGTAAATTTTTATGTAGATGATTGGGCATAACATGAAATGAAGTGGACATTTTTTTAGGTCCTGATGTTACATATATAGACATCATTACATGAACTTGTCATGAAGATTCATCAAACCCTTTGATAGTTTGATCTCTTTGTTGTAACATACTACTGCAATGTTCGAATCATTATATGCTTTTCATAATAATACCCAATTGTTGTAAGAACATACTAATACAAATTTTCACTCCATAACCAACATCAATTAATACTATTTTGATTCATTTATGTTGTACTGTGACTTAGAAAAATGAGTGGAGGATTTTGTGTGAATACATGTTGTATTGGCAATTCTTCTTCCTCAAAAGTGATAATATTTTTAATATCCTTAAAGGTGTTCACTATGAAATCAAAATTGGTATGTTGTGTATCACTATAAATAGTATTGTCTCACAATGCAACATATAAAATATCCTTATAGACCGATGAACTCTTTAGTAACTTCAAAGTTGAAATTTTAGCATAGGTATGTTTTAGTTGAACCATGACATCATACCCTTTAGGTTGATTTTATTGCTTCATTGGAGGTGGAGAGGGTTGAGGAGGAACATGTTGACTTCCTCTAGATGTGATGGCCTATCTCATTAGTTTTTAACAAAATGAACTAAAAATCTAGTATAAGCCATGGGTAAATAATGGGAGCAGTTTGGTGGCTATTACAAACTTGAGGTCTAGGATGAGGAGAAATGAAAGGAGTCATAGATGCCATTTTTTGTCTATTGGTAACCAATAAAAGATCTGATTAAATGTTGAAACCATAAGAATTGATTAATAGTTGAGGTTATAGAGTAAGTTGCAGAGCATCTTGAATGTATAAGTGTTGTTGTTTCCATGTCATACTTAACTTTACATAAATTTGCATTAATGGTGATTATGTCTATGCATGTAATTTTATTCATTTTATTATTTGAGTGTTAATGATATTCTTTAATAGGGGAAGACAACATGTAAATAAAACCATAAAATCTTGAAGCAAAAAATAAAAAGTATGCTCATGCATAATAGGCATGTATTATTTATAAATTGTGAAAAGAGTAACATAAAGCTAAAATTTAATCCATAGAAAAAGGAAAAAATTGTGTATGGAGATTAATAAATTCCCATGAAATCAAGGCTAAAAAAAAATGCTTTCTGTGTTAGATATCAAATTTGAGGTCAAAATAAAGTGCTTACAGTGTCAAATATAAAATCCAAAGTCAAAAAGAAATTATTGTAGTGTTAAATATTTGATCCAAAGTCAAAATAAAATTATTTTAGTATCAAATTCTCAAAAATTTATCTAAACCCCAAGACAAAAAATTTAATCAATGCTCCAATAAAATTTACATGTTCACTAATATGTTTTAGAAAAAATTACAATTAATTGGTGTATTAACTCTAAATAAGATAAAATAAAAGGAAGGGTAGCAAATGTTGTAAATGATTTGTAATTAGAAGAATGGAAGAAAAGTATTGAAATGGACAAAGCACAAATCAATGAAAGATGCTAACTATGAAAAACACAAGAATGCTTAGTTGTTTTTCATTTTTAGGCTAATTGTGTGTGATTGAGAGATAACTGAAATTAATCAATCAGATCTAATTATGCATGTGCAACTAAAACATGGATTTTTGTTATTCACGGTCATAATCTACTAGAAGCAGACATGATCAAATGCCACTACTATCCTTTTTGGGTTAATCTTGACCTCTATGGAAAAACAAGATAATAAGGGCATAATCACATGTGCCTAATTGAAATATGCATGTGTGTAAATTTGACCTTTGGCTATGCATAGATGACCTGTAAACGACTTCTTCAAATTTGAAACCTTAATAGGGATTGCAATAGTTAAAAATTACAAAGAAATGGGTGAGTGCAATGCTCTAAGTTGACCCCAATCACTCCCTTGATGATTGATCATTGTCTACATATCCAATGCTTCGAGGAGGGATATTAAGCACATGTAATTTTCCCACCTAGAGTGCTTAGTGCAATTGCACTCTTATTGCTACATGTATGCATCTGAAGATGTTTTGAATACTTGATAATGATTTGCTTTACTCGGATATAATAGGTTCTTGACTTATACATGGTATGCTTTAAATGATTAGAATCAGATTTGGAAATAATAATGAAGCTTTGTTCAATGTGCAACAATATCCGTATGCCTTAATAGTGGAATTGCCAAGCAGTAGAATAAGTGACTTAGAGATGTAGTGATAACAATCCCAAAATGGGAAAACCTCATGCTACATATCCTAAAAATATGAACCAACCTATAAAGGAGCGTGTAACTTTTAAAAATAGTTGTTGCTAGGGAGAGGGGTGAGATTAACCCAAAAATATAAGATCGATTGTGGATCTTGACTCGTGCATGTCAATTTTGAAATGGAGGATAACATTTGAAATTAAGGATATGAGATGTTTGTACAAATGCTCAAAGAGGTTTTTAGTTATTAAGAACATTTTTATAGGTGTAAAATAATAATTTTAAAAGATATAAGTCCATATATATACATTATGATAGAGTGAGGTGGCACAAGAGGACCAATTTAAGCATTCAATTCAATTAAAGTAAATTAGGCCAAAACTGACATTATCAAATATTCATGACCAAACTTGAGTATTTACAAATAAGTGACTATGTAGGATTAGAATTAGGAATAAAATCTAGATAGGTTCATTATAAGTGGACTACAACATAGTGTGTTTGAGTTTGTTGACTATGGAATTATCCCGTTGACTTTAACAAGTGGAAAATAAGAAAATATAGAGAAATTAGAATTATAGAAATGACATATTATAGGCCGAAGTAGAGGATATTTGTGGACATGATCACTATAAGTGGACAACAATAAGTGTGCTCAAGTTCATTGACTACATACTTATCCCAGTTGACTATGTATAAAAATTGATTGTTATGCTTGCTACGCTTGCATCTATTTATCTATATAAGATATTACACCTTGTATAATACCACATAAAAATTGTTGTGTTACTTCTCTTGTGTTTGAATCCATAAAGGAAATTTAGTAGCTTAAAACCTTGGAAAAAGGAGGGGAGTGTAATGGGTTGAGCTAACCTCAATCACCCCATTGGTGATTAACCATTGCCTACGTATTCAATACTTAAAGGAGGAAAACTTATTCCACTTAGTTCTCCCACCTAGAGTGATCGTGTAATTTTTCTCCTCGACTATATGTAGCTAAAAAATGGCTTTGATACTTGGTAATGATAACTCTTGAATTTCTATGAAATTATATTGACTTTGCTTATGACTGCTCCTTGTGAGTGATCTTGAATTTGGAGAGAATAAAGTGGATTTACTCAATGTGAAATAATATGAATTCTTGAGAGAACTGAATACCAAGTGAATAAAATGAATTACCTATATGTATATCTATAGGCTATATTTTGATAATTTCCATTAGCCAACATATAAAATATGTGGGAAGACTCAAAAGAATGCTTTGAATTTTATAAACTAGTTGTTATTTGGTGCAAGATATAACCATCCTAAGTGGATAATAGCACAATAATGATCCTATCTGACAATGACAAACTTATCTTGAAATATAAGGGATATATATCCTGAATTGGAGATGGTCCGAGGGTGATTTTAAGCAACTCAAGTATTTGACATTGAAATTTATGTGTAGTAGTTATAGAAAAAAGGGTCAACTCTCATATTGATAAAAGGCTTAAAAGAATGGTCAATAAGAGTTATGTATTTGTATGAAATTAACATGGTTTAAGATGTGTCAAGAACTAGCATTATTAAGTACCTATGATTAGTTTTATGTGTCTACAATATCCTTAAGTTCACTAACCCCATGTATCAAGTGTTGGGACATATTTAAATATTCATAAGACCCGCCTACCTAGAATATTGCTCTAAACAAACAACTACAAACTTTAAATATTTGTAACACATCACTATGCACCACAAAATTAAATGTGTAATATGATCCCAAGGCATCATAGTGCATTAAATCATAATATATCACGACATACTATTGTTCACCTTATTTTTGAATTTAGAGTTAATCTCAATAGGCTAAACTTATAAAATTAACTCACATTATAATATATGGCAATCAAACATAAATATGAATTTTAAGTAATTGAGATAGATATGATAATGTAATTTACTATTTATATAAAGTACTAAGGAGGTGAAGATACTTAGCTTTATTGTATGACTAATTGATTGTGACTATGTTATGACAATGGAAATAAATTAAAATTAAGATTATGGTTCATCTAGATTTGGAATGGTGTCTCTGTGCATGCAAGGTCAATACCATCAGGCTTGGACAAGAACTTCAATGCTACTATCTGGGCTTTATGTTACTGGCTTGGGTAGGTTTGTCTCTTCTAACTATACAATGTGGTGTGCCTGTATAATGTCTTCATTTGTGTAATTTATGACCCTCGATTGAATTCACAACTCCAAAAATTATCTTCCTTATCCTTGAAACCTTAGGTCCACTTGTGAAGTATATAAACCTATAAAAAGAGAGTAAGTGTGATTGGACTGAGCTGACCATAATAAACCTTGTTATGATTGACCACTACCTACATATCCAATAGTTTGAAGAGGTAAGTTAAGCAATATGTAGCTTTTCCCCTTAGTTTGATTATGTAATCATGTTCTTTCACTATATTGTAGACACATAAATTAACATCTATTGTTAAAATAATGCACTTGCGACCATCCTCTAATACACACTTAGATAATACTCAATTCCATAGCTCTAAGCCATTATTCCTCTACCTCTATGAGGATGACCCTTATCCTTGAATAACTATCATACAAAACAATCCTATTATTCACTAAAAATAGCCTAAAATCATTATTAAACTGATCCAAACTTCCAATTTATATGTCTTTGATCCTTAAATAAGACCGTTCCTTCATAACTATTTTTTTTTAGACACATAAATTAATATTTAATCTAAAACATTGCACTAATGACCACTCTTTTGATGCACCTAGCTCATGACCTATCTTAAGGCCTATTGATAATTCTATTTCACTTTCTAGATGATGACTCATTCCTTCAAGTAAGCCAAATCAATCAAGAATGTCTCTATCTAGACCACGTAGCATCTCAAGCTCAGTATCAGACTAAACCATACCACCAAATTAGCAGTTCTTCCCCTTGGGATAAGAACACCCCATCTAGATAATAATGCACCCGACTATTATCTACCTTGCCAACAATGTCCTCCCACCAATAATGGTTATTTTTCCAAAATTTTAAAGTTGAGAAAGGGCCATCCCCACAAGTTTAGCAAGCCACATTGGAATAAATTCCAAAACACCACTATAAAAGAACATTTCAAACCACTTTTCACACAAGAGGCTTCCACATTGAAAAACATCACAATTCTAATTTCACATTGGGATAAATTTTCTTATTTATCCCAAATTTGATTGCATATAACCTTAGTGGCCTAGAGCTAAAGTCTGAATACACCTCCAAGGTCACAAGTCATGATTACAATGATTAATCACACAATGATTACACCAACATCTGACATTTTTCACAAGTTTCATGCACATCACCATAGTATGGGAGAACTACATGGATTTTGATACCTCTTCAGAGTATTAGTATGTATGCAATACTAAACACAGGGGGTGTTGAGGTAAAAATCAACTTCAACTACTAACCCCTTTTACTCTATGATTACATTTTGTCCTCTTGTCTATTGAGCTAGGGTTTCAGGCAAATAAAGAATTACATAGTGGTCTTGGAAGTAGATCAAAAGCTCTTGCACAATCTACATAACAAATAAATGAAGAAAAACATAACCCATACATCTCAGAGTCTTTTTGTTTACCAAACAAGGCCACCCTATTTAGATAATAGTGCCCCCACTAATGTCTAGTTGTAACACTATTGTCTAAGAACCATGTTAGCTCATGTTCCATGTTCACACTTAGTCAACACAGTTTGTCAATCACTCTTAGATCCATAAACATTCCACATCTCAGTTTCCCATCTAAATTTATATTTCTCTTTTTCACTTTCCACATTTATTATATTTCCAAATTTAAAAAGTTTCAAATCAGTTTTTAACACATATTGCATATTTGTAACATTCTAATTTTGCACAACATTTTATCATATTAGGTAATCTATTTCGCTATTTTGCCTAAATTTGATAAAACATATTAGTAAACCTATCTATTGTATGAATGTTTTTGAACCCTAACCATGAATGTTTCTAGGATTGCATCCTTTTTATTGTTGGTTCCAATTATTTTTTTTAGAATTTTAGGTTTGATCAATTCTATTATCGTAGTAATATTTCAAGTTTTTTTTTCACATTATATTTAATTAAAAAAAGTTATTTATACCTCTCTTAGAAGAATTACTACATTAAGTGGTATTCCAATTGATCATACTCATTTTCCTTTCTATTAAAACACATAACATGGATAATAATAGGGGTACATCATAACCTTTGAATGCTAATGAACATAGTGACCATGTTGAAATTCTTGATAATAATTCAAAGCATGAAAAGTATGATCAAGATAATCTTGGTCCCTAAAATGGATATCAAGATGAGATTCCATATATAAGTGGGGAACAAACAATATTCAACAAAAATGAAGTTATTCAAAGCTTTCGAGAGAGACACTATGAACAACCTCTCGATCATTCTAAAAAATTTCAAACGCTTTCAGATATCAAGAGTGAAATCATGACATAATAATATGCTATTTATAATCACACGACCTTCATAGATACAAATTTTGTACCACCATTTAATGTGGGGGAGACCTAAGGGATTCAATAGATTACTATGCTAGTTTCAACTTAATTATTGGTAACATCACCTTTGGTTAGCACAAATTTTTCTTATCTTGATGTAAGACCCCTTATGCATGAGATTTATACTCTATAAGATAAGGTGTTACATTTGGAGCTTTAAAACCAAATCAAGCACTCGATTCTCACATTTTATTTCACACTCCATTGGCATAACATATAGTAGTATATCCTCTACCTACTAATTTTATGGCACCCAAGATTACACTATATGATGTAAAGGGTGACCCTGAGAAACATCTCAAAGTACTTCATGCAAAATGTTTGGCCTATGTGTCCAATGATAGGTTATTGACTATGTTATTTAAAAGTAGTCTAAAGCATATGCTTTGCAATGGTTTTATGATTTATCTCATCAGTTGGTGCATGCATTCAATCCATTAGTCGACATGTTTTTATAACATTTTTCAATCAATATTAGTGAGAAGGTTTCTTATGCTCAGATTAATTAACTCAAATAAAAATCTAATGAGCTTATTGCAAAATATGTCTCAAGTACAAGACAATGCTACCTAAAATGAAAAATCATGCGATAGATATATAATTACAAGATATTTTAAAGAAAATTTTGCTTCCACCCTTACATTAGTCCATCATGTTTAAAAATTTGACATCATTCACAGACTTGTACCACATAGTGAAAGAAATGGAAGCCAAATTATTGACAATCAATAAGCTTAAGTATACAACCAATTCAGATTCTAATACAAATAGTTTAAGCAAGCCACCTTAAAAGGTGATACCAATTAATAATAATGATGATCAAAAGGCAATAATACATGTATTTTTTGATCTTAATCCATGAATTATTTTATTAGATCCTCTAAAGAGACAGTTTACTAAACTTATAAAATCTCCATATAAGATCCTCAAAAACCTATTGGAATGAAATGTCATATCTCTCCCTCACATTAAAGAGGTTGATGTGAATTGGACCCTTCCAAAAGGTTTTGATCAGAATGCTTTTTGTAATTATCATAGCACACTGTGACATACTAGTAGTAGATGTATCGGTTTGAGGCATAAAATCAAGGATTCGATAAATGCAAACATCATTGATATGGGCACAACGATAGAAAATTCAAAATCACAACCAAGTGAAAGGAAAATAATGAAAATATTCAATGATCCATTTCCTAATCATATAAATAATGACACATCAAATACAATGGGAGTGAATTATGCATACAAGGCACACCCTCCACTAGTTTATTATCATTCTCATATAGACGTTGTTGTCCCCAAAAATGCCACTAATTTTTCAGACAACAATTGAACTATTTTGGGCTTGCAAGCCAAAATTTTCTCTTTCCTTCTCAAAAGATTGTTCTGAGCATTCAAATTTTGCATTTTTCAAGCTTTTTCAGTTAAGGGATTAGTAGGTCTAACAAGTTCAATAGCTTCTACAAGCGAGTTCAATCAAAAGAGCAAGTTTCCAACACTTGGGCAATTTCAAGATTAGTTCAATGCCTTGGTTCAACCAAAAATGTTCATCGGCAAACCTCTAAGCAAGGATTGAACCATTGAGCTATTGAACCTTGAACCATTTTGGTTCAAAGGTTCAATGGGTTGAAAGGTTCAACCTCGCCGACAAGCTTAAAGAGTTAAGCGCTTTGTCAAAAGTTCATCAAGTTCAACCGCTTCATGGTTCAACGGCTTCAAAACACTCAGTGAAAAGAAGGCTTGAACCATTGAACTGTTGAACCTTGAACCATTTTGGTTCAATGGTTTCATGGTTCAACAGTTTCAATGTGTGGGTGGTTCAAGCGATCAAAAGACTTAGCCAAAACAAAGAGATTGAACTGATCAAACCATTGAACCAAAGTTGGTTCAATCAGTTGATTCAATCGACAGGTTCAAGGGACTGCCCCAAAGGTGAAGGAACAAATGCCCTTATGGAGGGTAGTGAACTAGAGACAAGTGCCTTTGCGGAGGGTAGGGAACATTTGTTCTAATGTCAAAGAGAAGGCAAAAATGATGGAATTCCTTTAGATTTGTTCAAAGGCCAAAAGGGAACATTTCCTTCGGACTTTTTGTCTGAGGAAATTACTAAGTGAAAGAGCCGTTAGATTTCCTTTGGGAAGATTTTCCTTAGAAAAATGGTTAAGGCAAAGGCAAATTCTTTTGGATAAAATGTCCGAAGGATTTCCTTCAGACTTTTGTCTGAAGGAATTCACCCGGGAAAGAAGCCCAAAAGTAAAAGCCCGGTGGAAGAAACAACAAAGGAAGATTTCCTTCGAATAAAATGTCTGAAGGAATTCCTTCAAACATTTTGTTTGAAGGAAAAGAACCGATGAAGGCCGCCCAAAGAAATTAAAGCCCGAAGGCTGTCCGATTGATCCCAAAGGGTAGGTACCCTTGCGGGGGGCACTCGACACTAACAAAAGGACCTTTCTCAAAGCTCGAAGGGACACTTTCCCTTCAGGGCATTGCAAAGGCTTGATAAAAAATGAAGGGGAATCTTAAAAAAGACTTAGACTAAAAGGAGAATTCAATGAACAAGGATTGAACCAATTGAACCTTGAACCATAAGAGTTCAAAGTTCAATGTTTCATAGGTTTAAATAGTTCAAAGACTGATCCAAGCAAAGGAAGAACATGGATGATTCTAGAGACCAGTTCAAAAGATGGTTCAACCAAACAAAGCAAAGAAACGGATGAACAAAGGCAGTGATTGAACCAGGGAACTGATAGAGATAGAATGAACTGATGAACCATTTAACCAATGAACTTTCACAGGTTCAAAGGTTCATGGTTCAACATGGTTCAAATGACCAGCCACCATTGACGGCCTCGTGGACGTCAAATTTAAGGTAATGGAATATCTGTTAGTTTTTTAATATGGCACGGAATTTGAAAAATAAACAAAGTGACCAGCTGAAAAGGGAGCCCGAGAGCTTAAATTGCTATAGGGAAGAGAAGAACAATACAAAAAGATTAGAAATATCTATAAAAGAGTTATTTCTAGTAGGGGAAATAGTCGATCAAGTGGTCATTTAAGCACACCAAATCAAGGATGCGGCCTATTTTTCTTCTAAGAAATAAAGGTAAAGTAGATAGCTGCACAGACATCAGGTTAAGGACCAAACAACTCATGCTAAGGAGGAGACATATAAGATGAATGGGCATGAAATAGGTAAGGCAATGCACTATTCCCAGCATGGTCTCTCGATAGGATTGAAAATGCATTAAAGGCATTGATCGCAGCATGGGTTGTTTCATGGAAAGAAGCACCCAACCTTTCTGCGTTGCCATATATTGTAATTTCTTGTCTGATGAGTGAGAGACTTTTCATTTTATGGAAATGAAACTCTACCCAAATTGAAAGGCAAATACTGAGACTTTGAGCTCAAATTATTCTTCATATTATTTTATCTGAATGAGAAAGTAAGATACTTATAGACTTTGTACAGTTATACCTTATGTCATTTAGGAAATTGTTCTTATGTCTATCTTCTAAATGTGTTCTTGTCCAGTTAATGAAATAAGCAGAGCTAATAGAAGTAATCAGGAAGGTGTCCTGAAGCTAGTTATGGAAGGACTTTGTGCTGACTGCAATTGCCTTTAGTGTGTTTGTTTGTTTTCTATTTCTATGTGAAGGATCTTGGGATGATTTTGTGCCCCCATTATCCTTTATTTTTCTGCTCTTTTGGGCAGTTGAGGTGTAGACTTTATGTTACACTTCATCCTACTGGTTACTATGCCTTGTTATCAGTTACTTGTCACTACTTGAAAGAGCTCCTACCGCTTCTTGTAAGATCACTTTTGAAAGAAGAGAAGTGCCTTCAATGTTTTCACTAGGACTTTCTCCTCTGATTGTGAACATCATCTCTAAAAGAGAGAGATGGATGGTGTTATCCTACCCTTGAGTGTTATTTTATGCTTATTTATATAGTATATAGCTCCTCATATTTAATAGGGAACCTCCCCTTGATGAGAGAAAAGATTTATCCCCTTTTAATGTGGTAAACCTACATATCTAGCTGACTAATCTCCCTTGTTGTGGTTTATAAAACCTATTTTGCTCATCAGTTAGCTGGATGACAAAATATTCATCCAACATCTTTTTGGTGACTCCGCTGGGGATTCTAACATGTAGTCTGAAGCCTCAAGTTTTAGATTGAAGCAGTTCCTACCCTTATCCATTATAGACACTGGAGACTCTACTCTGTGTCTTATCCATTATCATTATAGCCTTATCCATCTGCATTATATAATCTAGCAATTCCATGATATACTAGAAATCAAAGAGCCCAAGGTGTTATTGACCCTGTCTTTGAGTTGATGCAGCAAGAAAATTTTGATTTGTTTCCTCCACAACTTCAAGTTCAACGATCCAGGAGTGTTCTTCCTACCCATACTCGGTCACCAACATAAGGCAGAGCTACTTTTTCTGCTGTTAATAGAGATTTGCCTATATGTACTCCACCCAGATTTGTTATCCCACTTTTACATAGCCAAATCATGGTAGCTCAAGGCCTGTGGGGTAACTCTTTTGGTCTACTCAACCTGACTCCACCTCTACATGAACTTCCATGTAGTTCAAAAAATAATTTCCCCAAATTATTTGGTGATGGGAAAGTTCATCTTGATGAACACATTATAGCCTTCAGCATAGCCTGTGGCGTGATAGGTGTGGAGTATGAAGACATAGCATCAGGCTATTCATGGAGACACTATAAGGCATTGTTGTAGACTGGTTCTACCATCTATAAGCTCAATTAGTGACTGATTGGGACACACTCAAAGCTTAATTTGAAGCCAGGTTCAAGTCTACAAAAGATGTGCATGCCTTACTGGCCCAGCTCACACAAATGAAGAAGGAGCCTCATGAATGAATTGCTAGCTCTTAGAAAGCAAATGGAATAGAGGATGTCATCTGCTCTTTCATACAAAGATATGCCAAGGAGAACATTTCAAAATTAGTCATACCAAGGCAATGCTGCCAGGAATCAAGGACAAGCAAATTGTCTTCCTCCCCCAGGGGGGAACCTGGCCATTGAAGCACCTCCAACCAACTCAGTAGTTGGATATTTAGAAATAGAACATGATTCCTCTTTCCAACCTAAGTTTGATCAAGAAAATGATGTTGATCTCTTCACAAAAAACTAAGAAGAATTAGCTGATGACTCCAACATTAGTTTCCTGAATTACTAAGATGAACCCATAAGTGAAGGTGAAGCAGCTGAGGGATCATATGTTGTGTTTACTCGATCCAAGAATCAGTCAGCCCAACAAGCTGATAAAGAGAAGACAGAGGAGTGACCTCAACTAGCAATCTCAATTGTTAAGCGTGGAACCACTCTGCCCTTCCAACCAAAGGATCTGGTGATTGCTAAAAAGGTGAGTACCTCAATTGCACCTTCACCTCCAATTTCAAATTTGTATACTAGTCCTCTCCCTCCCAAAAATCAAAATGATGAACTCCCATCCTTTGTTCCCAGTTCATTTCAAACATTTGATATAATTGACCATATAAAGAAAACCAAAATTCAAATGTCTAAATTTGAATTCTTGCAGTCCAATCCTGATCAGTTGGATAAATTAGTTCAATGTGTAAAGAACCAAACCATCCCAGTAAGACAAGAAGCTAAGAAGGTAACTCATGATCCCCCAAAGAACATGTCTATCCAAATCAACCTTGTCATTACTCCTCCTGCTGCCCCTAGGAAAATAGAGTCTTTCTATGTTTCCCTGTTGATAAATGGTCACAAGCTAAGCAATTGCATCATTGATTTTGGAGCTTTAGATAATGTCATGCCTACCAAAGTGGTAGAATCTCTTGGTCTCACATTGACCAATACATTTGTGAGATGTTTCTCCATGGAGAACAAACAAGTCCCACTACTGGGACAAATCAAGGATGCTCAACTTGCATTTGCAGCATTCTTAGACAAAAGAATCAAGATGACTATCCTGGTGGCTGACATTCCAGCATCATACAACATCCTTCTTAGCCAAAATTTCTACAAGGATGTTGGTGGTGAGTTGAGCATGGACTTATCTGATATGAGAATCCTTGTCAAAGGCGTCATGAAGAGACTGTTTCTTGAGAAAATAGTGAAATACGTGGTTACTCAGACATCAGCGCCTGAAGCTCAAATCTTATTTACGTCTTTAGGCATGGGTAATTATTTCTTAACCACAGAGGAAGTCCATGAAGCACCTAATAAAACTCCTGAATGTGATAGCCTTAAAATACCTTCATTTAGAATAGCAGAAAGGATGGTAGAATGTAGTACAAGTGCTGAGGAATCTTCCCCTCCAAACGAAGAAGAATCCAAGGAAAAATTAGTGTATGAAGAGCTATGGATTCTAGAATTTGATGGCAGCTGCTCCTCTACAAGTTCAAGAGCTAGGATTGTGCTAATATCTCCTCAAGAAGATATTTTTTCTTCATCATATAAGTTGCAGTTCAGCAACACCAATAACACAACTGAGTATGAATCTCTCTTACTTAGATTGAGGGATGCTCATGACAAAGGCATCAAACTCCTTCATGCCAAAGGAGATGTTGAACTGGTGGTTTGTCAGGTGAGGAACCTGTATCAAACCAAGAATGAAAGATTGTGCCATTACTCTAATCTAGTTTGGGATCAACTTGAATACTTTGATGCTTTCAGCATCTCTGCCATACCCAGGGTGTTTAATGATAGAGTTGATGAATTGGCTATTTCGATAACTCTTCTGGTCCCTCACCTTGACTTCAAAGGAGACAAGTACACTATTAAGTTGGTATTTTGACCAAGTGCACCTAATAATACCAGTCATTGATAGGTGTTTAACAATGACAACCAAATCATTGCCTTCTTAGAGCAAAAAGACAACTTTGAATGGCTATATTTCAAAGGTAGTGAGCCTCAGAAGCTTGAACCAGCTCCTAAATCAAGTGTAGATGTAGGTGAAGAATTCTTGCAATTCAAAGGGAATAAAATCCCAAAAGGCCTAGTTTCCCTTGAGAAGTTGTTTGACAAATATGACAGATTCATCAAACAATAGCAGATAAATTCAAGCTCCTCCCAAGAGTTTGATCAAGTAAATTTAATCACCAAAGAAGATCCCAAGATGGTGAACATTAGAAAATGTTGCACTCCTGAGGAAAGATTCAAGTTCACTACTCTGCTTAGCCAATACATGGATGTCCTAGCATACTCATATGATGATCTGAAGTCACTCAAACCTGAAGGAATTTGCCATGACATTCCTCTCAAGAGTGATTCAGTGCCTTACAAGCAAAAATCTAGACAATACAATCTAAAGATATTAGGTACTATTCTGTCTAAAATACAAAAAATGCTGAATGCTAGGATAATTTTCCCAATCCATCATTCCACATGGATTGCCAACATAGTACCTGTGAGGAAGAAGAATGGTGAAATTTGCCTTTGTGTGGATTTCAGGAACTTGAATCAGTCATCCTTGAAGGATAACTATCATTTTCCCATCATGTATGAATTCCTTTAAATAGTGACCAGTTTGAAAATGTTATCAATGTTGGATGGCTTCTTAGAGTACAATCAAGTTGAAGTTGGTGAAGCAAACCAGCACAAGACTGCGTTCACCACACCTTGGGCACCTTCGCATATCAAAGAATGCCATTTGGTCTGATAAATGTTGGCACCACTTTTCAGAGAGCAATGTACCTTATTTTCAAGGATGAAATGGGTAAGTTCATTGTAGTATACCTAGATGATCTAACAGTCTTTTCCAAGTATTGCCCAGATCATGTGCGCCATTTGCAACAAGTGCTGGAATGTTGCCGCCATAATGGATTTTCTTTAAATCCCAAAAAGTCTATTTTTGGGGTAATGAAAGGGAAACTTCTTAGACACATTGTGTCTTGAGAAAGCATAAAGATTGACTTAGAAGAGTCAAGTCTATCTAGGAGCTTACTCTACCTACGAGTAAGATTGTAGTTCACTCTTTCTATGAAAAAGTGAACTTTTTACGAAGGTTCATCCCTGAGTTCACTGAGAAGACTCGCCACATTATGAACATGATGAAGGGAAAGGCCTCCTTCAGCTGGACTGAAGAAAGAAAATTGGCATTCTAGGACATCAAGACTGATATCCCTCATGCCCCAATCCTGGTTTGTCTGGATTATACCAAGGATTTCACCATATATAGTTATGCTTCCAAACACACACTTTTAGCAATTCTGGTTCAACAGAACCAAGAAAGTGTGGAATCTTCCATTTCTTTCATGAGCTATCCTCTCAAAGCTCATGAGTTGAAGTACTCAAACATGGAGAAGCATGCTTATGCAGTGGTAAAAGTAGTGAAGCATTTTTTGCTTCTACATCCTGAATTCACACACTACTGTCTTGGTTTCTGACACCACAATCAAATCCATATTAACTCAGCAGGAGTTTGGAACCAAAAGAAGGAATTAGATTTCTAAAATCAAAGAGTTTGATCTAGTCATCAAACCAAAGAAGCTAGTACAGAGAAAAGGCCTATGCCAATTGATTATTGACAACAGACCAAAAGAAATAGAGTATGAAGAAGAAGAAGTTGAAGATACTCCAACAGTCTTCTTTGTCTCCATCATGAATGAGTGGTATTCAAATATTGTTCATTTTTGTACTTATGGTGAGTGTCCTACTCACATGTCTCGTAAAGAAAGGAGGACTGTCAAGTTGAAAGCTGCCAATTTTGTCCTGTGGGACAATGGCCTGTACAAGAGGAGCCTTGATGGAGTATTCCTTAGCTGCGTGGATAAAGAGCAATAGAACCAAATTTTGAGAGCCTTTCACAATCTGGCATGTGGAGGACATTTTTTTGCTCTTGTAACTGCCCATAAGATTCTATGAGCTAGATATTACTGGCTTACTTTGTTTCAAGACACATACAAATGGGTAAGAAAGTGTGAACTATGCCAACAATTCATTGGAAGACCCAAGATAGCTGCTCTGCCTTTCAAACCAGTCATGATAGAAGAGCTGAAGGAACAAATGCCCTTGCAGAGGGTAGTGAACTAGAGGCAAGTTCCCTTGTGGAGGGTAGGGAACATTGGTTCTAGGGTCAAAGAGAAGGCAGGAAAGATGGAATTGCTTCGGTTTTGTTCAAACGCCGAAAGGGAACATTTCCTTCGAACTTTTTGTCTGAGGAAATTAGTAAGTGATAGTGTCGTTAGATTTCATTTGGGAAGATTTTCCTTGAAAAAATGGTCAAGGCAAAGGTGAATTCTTTCAGACAAAATGTATGAAGGAATTCCTTCAGACAAAAGTCTGAAGGAATTCACCCAGGAAGAGAGCCCGAAAGCAAAAGCCTGATGGAAGAAATAACAAAGGAAGATTTCCTTCGGATAAAATGTCCGAAGGAAAAGAACCGACGAAGGCTGCCTAAAGAAATTAAAACTCAAAGGCCACTCGATTGATCTCGAAGGGTAGGTACCCTTGTGGGGGGCACTCGACACTAAAAAAAGGACCTTTCTCAAAGCCCGAAGGGACACCTTCCCTTCGGGGCATCCCAAAGGCTTGATAAAAATGAAGGGGAAGCTTTAAAAAGACTTAAGACTAAAAGGAGACTTCAATGAATAAGGATTGAACTGATTGAACCTTGAACCATAAGAGTTCAAAGTTCAATGGTTCACAGGTTCAAACAGTTCAAAGACTGATCCAAGCAAAGGAAGAACATGGATGATTCTAGAGACCAGTTCAAAGGATGGATCAACCAAATAAAACAAAGAAATGGATGAACAAAGGTAGCGATTGAACCAGGGAACTGATAAAGACAGAATGAACTGATGAACCATTGAACCAATGAACTTTCACAGGTTCAAAGGTTCATGGTTCAACATGGTTCAAATGGCCAACCACTATTAACAGACCAGTAGATGTCAAATTTAAGGTAATGGAATATTCGTTAGTTTTTGAATATGGTACAGAATTTGAAAAATAAACAAAGTGACCAACTGAAAAGAGAGCCTGAGAGCTTAAATTGCTACAGGGAAGAGAAGAACAATATAAAAAGATCAAAAATATCTACAAGGGAGTTATTTCTAGTAGGTGAAATAGTCAATCAAGTGGTCATCTAAGCACGCTAAATCAAGGATGCAGCCTATTTTTCTTCTAAGAAATAAAGGCAAAGTAGACAGCTATGTAGACATCAGGTCAAGGACCAAACAACTCATGCTAAGGAGGAGACATATAAGATGAATGCGCATGCAATAGTTAAGGCAATGCACTGTTCCCATCATGGTATCTCAATAGGATTGAAAATGCATTCAAGGCATTGACTGCAGCATGGGCTGTTTCATAGAAAGAAGTGCCCAACCTTTTTGGGTTGCCATATATTATAATTTCTTATCTGATGAGTGGGAGATTTTTTATTTTATGAAAGTGAAACTCTGCCCAAATTGAAAAGTGAATACTGAGACTTTGAGCTCAGATTGTTGTTCATATTATTTTATCTGAATGAGAAAGCAAGATACTTACAAAATTTGTACTATTATACCTTGTGTCATTTAGAAAATTGTTCTTATGTTTGTCTTTTGAATGTGTTCTTGTCCAGTTAGTAAAATAAGCAGAGCTAGTAGAAGTAATCAGGAAGGTGTCCTGAAGCCAGTTATGGATGGACTTTGTGCTGACTACAATTGCCTTTAGTGTGTTTGTTAATTTTCTATTTATGTATGAAGGATCTTGGGATGACTTTGTGCCCCCATTATCCTTTATTTTTCTACTCTTTTAGCAGTTGAGGTGTAGACTTTGTGTTACACTTCATCCTACTGGTTACTATGCCTTGTTATCAATTACTTGTCACTACCTGAAAGAACTCCTACTGCTTCCTGTAAGATCACTTTTAAAAGAAGAGAAGTGCCTTTAGTGTTTTCACCAAGACTTTCTCCTCTGATTGTGAACATCATCTCTAAAAGAGAGAGATGGATGGTGTTATCCTACCCTTGAGTGTTATTTTATGTTTATTTATATAGTATATAGCTCTTCATATTTAATAGGAAAACTTCCCTTGATGAGAGGAGAGATTTATCCCCTTTTGATGTGGTAAACCTGCACATCTGGCCGACCAACCTCCCTTGCTGTTGTTGATAAGACCTATTTTGCTCATCAGTTAGTTGACTGACAAAATATTCACCCAATAGATGTACCACATTCTTTAAATGACACCATTGGTACCTACCATTTTACAGTACCCTATCATCACATTTGTAGATAATTAGATAGTAGATAATAACTCACATTTACATTATTGGCTCATTTGAGCTCACATTGGTCACTAGCCTATTTAGAGTGTCATGATCAATAATGGTTCAATTATGAATGTGTATTATTATCACTTTGAATTGCACCCTTTGAGGAGGTATTTTAGGTCTTCTCACTCAATTGACACAATGGGAACTCTTTAAATTTGTGGGTGGAATATGAATAAAGAGAACCTATAGAAAGTATTGGCTCCCTTGATGCTACACCTATATTATCACTACACCTTGTTTTACTAAAATTTTACTTTTTCTCTATTTATAAAAGAAATATAAAACTAAAAGAGGGTTAAAGGTTAGTAGAACCTAGATATGGTGTGTGATCCATAATCTAGATGGTTGTAGATACTCTTCTTTGGCTTGGGAAGATAACCTACAATAATATAGAACTAGAAAAGGGTTGGTTAGTTAGGTAGATGGGTGGATTGCCTAACAAGCTAGATCCAAGAAGTGTGAGCTATTTTAGAGGTTGTCAATCCACCTTTTGATACAAGTTAATGTTGAATTTTTTTTTTGCATAACATAAAAGTACTATAACTAAAGAAATATATATTTTACAAATGAAATGCTAGTTGTAACAAAATAACATTTAGGTGAATGCTAAGTCAATAAAGAAATATTCAGGTTAGGTCAGGTTGTTATTTCTGGACTTTGAGATAATAGGGGCTAAAAAAATAGGATTTTGGTTAAGGTTGGTGGTGGTTGATAGGTTGTTGGTTTTTGGTCAAAAAATTTCACATAGTGACCATCGATGGTTAAGGTGACCATCGATGGTTGAGGTGACCATGAGCAGTCACTGTGGGTTTGGAAAACATATTAGTTTTGACTAAAATAGGTTGTGTTGTTTACATAAAGGTTCTATAGGTTGTTTGAGGTTGGTTAATGGTCATGAGGGTAAGAGATGGCCTGCGAAGTATCTAGGGGAAATGTTTGGTTTAGGTAGAGGTGTAAAAATGAAACAAAGTAAATGAATACAAGAAAACAAACACCTAGCTTTGAAGTTAGTTGAAGATGTTGGTGAAACCTGGAGGAATTTTGGTAGAGTAATGGTGCCTATGGTTTCAAAGAATTTTTTTGAAAGAGTGTTAGGTCTTTGTTCTGCTGGCTGGTTGGTTAGAAGGAAGACTTGCAAAAGAAAATCATGATGAAGAATCCTAAGATCATTGATTGTCCATCCTTCTTCACCTCCTACTCCCCTCCTTTTAAAGGCAAAGAGAGATAGAGGTAGAAGGTTCCATAGGAGGTTTGTATGATGATTTAAAGGATTATAATGTATTATAAAATAGATAAGACACACATCTAGATAAGATTATGATGTGTTAGCTTACACATGGATCAAGTTGGTAAGTTTAGATGCTAGAAACCTGACTGTCGATGGTCAGGTTAACCATTGATGGTCAGGGTGACCATTGATGGTTGAGTATTCGAATGTGGTAGGTCAAGGTGGGATTAAAAAGGTTAGGTTGGGTTAGAGGTAAAATGTGAATGGTCAGAGGTTTAGGTAGTGGTCTGATTTAGGGGTGTTTTGATATTTAGAACCATTATGTGTAGTTTTTTAGTGTCTATTTTTTGCCCCTTTTTGTTATGCAATTTGTAGCATCAAGTTAAAAAATAAAAATAAATTATGAGTCAAAGATTTGGTTGTCCCAAGTATGGGAGTAGGTGATCCCCCTCAAAATGAGAGTCGATGAGGTGAAACTAAAATTGAGTCAGGGCTTGATAAGTGATGTATGGTGAGTCATGAAGTTGGTGACAAAAAAGGGGTGGTTAAGAATTTAAATTCAAACATGTGCACAAATGTGACTAAGTATTATAACCAAGATCACACACAAACTAAGGTTATCAATATTGGTAAAATAAAGTTGGTTTTATAAGAACAAGTGAAAGGGTAACCAGACCCTAGTATTAGGCATAACTGATCGAGTTATTTTATAAGTTTCCTAGACAAGGTTAGTGTCTCGTAGGTATCTAAGGTAGGAAGTGATCCTGAGAAGACACAAAATTGTTGGTTATCATGAGGTGGTGAAAATTTAAATGTTCAACATGGAAATTTTGGATGGTATAGTCAAAAGGACCAAGGAAAGGTCTTTGTAAAATGTGCAAATAGTTTAGGCTAAAAATGGCTAATGTTGAGATGGACGTGGTTGGATTGTTGGTTGGTTGGTTAGAGAGGGTATTCTCCAATAGTTCATAGTTGGTTTGTATAGAATAAATGTTCTTCAAAGGTTGGTTAGTGGTGTTCAAATGGGTTACCCCAATTTGATATACCATTTGGTTCAGTTGGGTAAAAGGTTTGGTGGAGAAAGGCAATCTCCAAAGGTTAAGGTTTTATGGAAAAAGGTAATCTTGAAAGGTTGGAGCAGAAGGTGATTCCCCAATGGTTTGGTGGTGTTTCAAATGGGTTGCCTCAATTTGATGTACCACTTGGTTTGGGTTTGGTAGGAGAGGGGTAATCTTCAATGGTTTATGGTTAAGGCAAGGGTAAGTTGGAGAAGGGTAATGTCCAAAGGTTGGGTTTGGTTTGGTTGAAGGTTTGTGGAGAAAAGTAATCTCTGAAGGTTTGAAGGTTTGGTGGAGAAGGTGATATCCAATGGGTCATGGTCAGGTTAAGGGTATATTGGAGAAGGGTACTCTCTAATGGTTCATGGTTAAGGTAAGGTGGAGAATGTGTTCTCCAAATAGGTTAATTAATTGGTTAATTTGGTGGGTTGGTTTCAATGACTCAAAAGGGGGAAGATACATCTTCCTAAGTGGTCATGAAAGTATAAGGAGGCTAAATGCTCTGACTAAAAAAGACCATGATGGAAAGATGTGTGGGATTATGAATATAAACCCATATCATGCTTATAATTTTTTGTTATTTTGATGGTTAAAGAAAGGTAGCTTGATCACATGGTGTCAAGTAAGCTCAAAATCCCTTGATTTATTGAGGAAAAGGGGAGATGGATGATAGGTAGTGGATAATAGGGTAACCTTCTTATGGGGATGGCTTGCCCCTTTTTTAGGTGACCTAGGAACCATAATAAACAAGTCCATGTTGTGCACTAGGTGTAGACTGATCAATGTGAGAAGTCTATTGATGTTGTTGTGAAAGCCAATTATAACTTTCTTGGGATTTGTTTATTTTTTACTTTGCTATATGGTTTATTTTTGCTTAGTTTGATATGTTTAGAAAGCTAATCGATGTGAGAGGCTTCAAATGATTAATTTTGACAAAGTTGACTTAGTCATCCTTCGAGGGAGTGGTCTAAGTTTGGATTTGTTCATTTTTTATAGCTATCCTTCAAGGGAGTAGTCTACCTTTCATTTTAGATTTTTGGCAGTTGTCTTTTGAGGGACCAATCTACATGCTAGAGATATTGGCCCAAGTGATAGTTTGGTATCTCAAACTATTTATATGTTGGTTTAGACATGGACTATCTATATAGGCCTAAGATTTTCCTTTATGGAGGTAAATACATAACACAAGGAGGTTGATGATGGGTAAAAGAGGTGGTTTAAGTGACAATAACCATGATAATCTATCCTTAAAAGGTTGGAAAGTACCGTGAGAATAATGCCATGGGTAGATCCATGGTATTCATGCTTAGGATTATGAAAGTTTATGATGGATAATCACACAATCCTATTTTAATAATTTGTCCTTTAAGATAAGGAGATGAAGGTGATTGAAAACAAGGGATGAGCTTAAGTTAGACAAAAGATGACAAGGAACTTGGTTTAACCAAAGAATAGGTGCACAAGTACAAAATCATTTAAGGAGGTTGAGGTTATGATATACCCCAGATCCATACTTACATAAATGGTTGATGTTAATAGAGTATATGTCCTCCAATTACTTTCTAACATTTGATTAGATGTGGAAAAAATTTAGATTGACAAAAAGGTGAGGTTGGTTAGGTGATAGTTTGATGGAGAAGGGCAATCTCCAATGGTTGGAGGAGAAGGTGACTCGACAATAAGGTTAGGTGGTGTCCAAATGGGGTGCCCCAATTTGATATACCACTTAGTTGAAGTTGGGTTGATAGAGAAGGTACTCTCCAAAGGCTAGAGGAGAAGGCAACTCAATAATAAGTTTGGTTGGGTTAAGGAGAAAGGTAATCTCCAACAATTTAGGGTTGGTTGGTTGATAGGTTTGGTGGATAGGTTGAGGCAAAAGTGCCAAGGGTTAATTTGTTTAATTTTTAAGGTATGGGTTGGGTTTGATAAATGGTAAAAGCCTTATGGAGGGAAAGTTCTCCCTAGTTTGCTCTTTTCATGGATAGTCGAAGATGGAAAAATGATCTCAAGGTGAGGTGTTGATTAATAAGAGGGTTTAGGAGGGGTGAAGATGACTTCATCCACCTCCAAAAAGGGGTTGTTAATTGTTAGTTGTTAGTTATTAGTAGGTGGTGTTTTAGGTGGGATTTCCTCTATTATACCAATGCTAGGAAATGTTTTTGGGCATGATTTTGGTAGGTTAGGTTAGGTTTGACAACACTATCCCAAAATAAAGGTAGTTTAGATAATAGTGTCTGATTGTCCCAAAGAGGGAGCTTGGGTGAGGTAATGTTAGGTTGGAAAGGTTTGTTTGATTTTATGAGTTGATTTTTGTTTGGGCTGATAGTTGGTAAGGTTGAGTTGATGGTGGGTAAGGTAGGTTTGATGATAGGTAAGGTAGGGTTGATGGTAGGTTCCACAAGATTAATAAGTGAAAGAGATAGGCTGGTTGGTTCCACATGGGTGAGTGGAAAAGGTTGGTAGGTTGGTTCCACATGGGTGAGTGAAAAATGTAGGTTGGTTGGTTCCACATGGGTGAGTAGAATAGGTTTGTTGATTGGTTCCACATAGGTGAGTGGAAGAGGTTAGTTGGTTGGTTCCACATGGGTGAGTGGAAGAGCTTGGTAGGTTGGTTCCACATGGGTGAGTGGAAAAGGTTGGTTGGTTCTACACGGGTGAGTGGAAAATGTTTGTTGGTTGGCTCCACATGGGTAAGAGGAAGAGGTTGGTTGGTTGGTTCCACATGGGTAAATAGAAAAGATAGGATGGTTGGTTCCACATGGATGAGTGGAGAAGGTTGGTTTATTGGTTCCACATGGGTGAGTGGAAGAGGTTGGTTGGTTAGTTCCACATGGGTGAGTGGAAAAGGTAGGATAGCTTTCTTGATTGTGATTTCAAAAGAAAGTTGAGAAGGTTTCACTTGGTTAACAAGTGGTTTGGTTAAGGGTTGGATTATGTTTTTCTTAGTTATAGGTTGATTAAGAACCAAATCTAATGGATGGGCCTCATTATGTTGAGGGATTTTGTTATTGGTGTGCATAGTAATGGGTACAAAAAGAGGTTCAACGATGGATTGCTCTTGAGTTTGTGAGTTAATCAATTGGTTTGATAGGTTTGGTTGAGTTGATAGGTTGGGTAGGTTTGATAGGTTGGTTTTATAGTTATTGGTTGAATGGCAAAGAGGATAGAATAAATCTTGGTGTTGAGATAAAGAGGGTTACCTCAAAGCATGTTGGGGTAGTTGATATGATGTTTGGGGTAGGTGACTCAAAGTTTGATGAGATAGGTTGAAGTTGAAGTTGATTATGATAATTGTTAATTTAGTGTTGATGGGTTGTTAGTTGAGTATGATGATGGTTAAATGTTAGTTGATAGGTTGTTGGTTAGTTGTAGTTGAGATTTGATTGGTTGTAGGTGGGGTTTGATTGATCATGGATACCAAAAATAGATGATTCTAACTTGATCATCTAATCCATTAAAATTGTAACCAACTCAGGTGGTAGTTGATAGTTTGTTGGTTGGTTTTAGTTAAGGTTTGATAGGTGATAGGTGAGGTTTAATTGATTATGGGTGAGGTTAGGTTGGTTGTTGATTAGATTAGGTTGGTGGTAGGTAATTTTAGGAGCATAAGTGGCTCGTGATGCAAGGTATCACTCTAAGGTGAGATGGTTGTTCTCCAAGATCCTATCAAAGTTAGGATCTCTAAGAGAGAATATAGACTAGTTCCCCATTGGACAAGGCAATGGAGGCAAGATAGTGGAATGTAGGTTTTTCATAACTCAAAGCAAAGAGCAAACAATAAAAAGTCAAAAAGGCAAAACACACACTAAAGTACATTACCTCTTAGGGTTTTTTTTAGTCTCTCTTTTGTCTTATTCCTTAAGTTAGAAAGAATGTTGTAAGACTTGGCTTGTAGAGTAGGTACTAGAAGATAAGTCTATGACTGGTTTTAGGTTAGTTATGGCTCTCAAAAATCTATATTCAAATTCAGTACGTGGCTTGATATTGGCACCTACCCTCTCACTTCACACATCGTAGTGATAAGGGTGTCAGGTGCATAGTCAAGATATACTAATTTTTAGAGTTTAGACTCAACCAGAGAGTTGAGTTTTGGTTTCTCTTATTAGTAGTGAAGTCCAAATAAGATAGCTAAAGTGTGAAAGTTTACCACTAAGTGATGAAATCCTATTCGGGCCTTATATCAGGTGTTAAGATGTGTTGATTGATAATTGGTTTGGTATGTGTGTGATAAAGAGGTGAAGCTACGATTGATTACTTTTATTTAATTTAACTAAGTGAGCTAAACATGCAAGTAGTAAATGTATGTAGTTAATTTTATACCCAAAAGAAAGTTTTAATTGTGTTGTATGAGCATAGAATAAAGAAGAAATGATGACTAGATGTAACTAGGTCCCACCATGCATGCTAAAATGTTTTACTCAAATTTTAATTTTTATCTATTTATAGAAGAAAGGTAAAATTAAAAGAAGGGTAGAGGTTAGTAGAACCTGGATATGGTGTGTGCTCCATAATCTAGATGATTGTAGATGTTCTTCGTTGGCTTGGGAAGATGACCTGTAATAAGATAGAACTAGAAATAGGTTGGTTAACTAGGTATATGGGTGGATTACGTAGCAAGCTAGATCCATAATCATGAGCTATATTGGAGGTTATCAATCCACCTTTTGATACAAGTTAATGTTGAAAATAAAAGGTTGCATAACATAAAAGTACTAGATATAAAAAAATAAATACTTTACAAATGAAATGCTAGTTTTAAAAAAATAACATTTACGTGAATGATAAGTCATTAAATAAATGTTTAGGTTAGGTCAGGTTATTATTTCTGGTTCATGAGATGACAGGGGCCAAGAAAATAGGGTTTTGGTTGAGGTTGGTGGTTGGTTGATAGGTTGTTGGTTTTTGGTCAAAAAAGTTCACACAATGACCATCAAAGATTAAGGTGACCGTTGGTGATTGAGGTGACCATCGGTGGTTAAGGTGACTGTCGATGGTTGAGGTGACCATCAATGGTCATTGTGGGTTTGTATAGTTATTAGATACATCTAGAATAGGTTATGGGTTGGTTACAAAAAGGTTCTATGGGTTGTTGGAGGTTGGTTAATGGTAATGAAGATAAGAGATGGCTTGAAAAGTATCTAGGGGAATGGTTTGGTTTAGGCAGAGGTGTTAAAATGAAACAAAGTAAATGAATGCATGAAAACAAACACTTAACTTTGAAGTTGGTTGAAGATGTTGGTGAAACTTGGAAGAATTTTGGTCGAGTAACAGTGCCTATGGTTGCAAAGTAATTTTGGCAGAGTGTTAGGTCTCTTTTCTATTAGCTGGTTGGCTGGAAGGAAGACCTACAAAAGAAAATCCTTATGAAGAAGTCTAAGATCATTGATTTTCCATCCCTCTTCACCTCTTGCTCCCCTCCTTTTAAAGTCAAAGAGAGAGAGAGGTAGAAGGTTCCATAAGAGGTTTGTATTATGATTTAAAAGCTTATGATGCATTATCAAACCTAGAAGGTAGACATTTAGATAATATTTTGATGTGTTATCTTGCACACAGATCAAGTTGGTAAGTTCAGGGATTGGAACCTTGTACATTGATGGTCAGACTAACCGTCGACAGTCAAGGTGACCATTGGTGGTCGAGTATTCAAAGGTGGTAGGTTAAGGTGGGTTTAAAAAGGTTAGGTTGGGCTAAGGGTCAAATATGAATGGTCAGAGGTTTAGGTAGTGGTCTGATCTCTAGGTATTTTGACATCTAGAACCGTTGTGTGTGGTTTTCTAGTATCTACACACCTTCTCAAATTACAAGGAAAAGGGGAAGGGAAAGCTTATAGTAAACAAAAAGGGGAGATGCACCAAATTATAGGTCTCCTCCTATTGTATATGAGTTGATAACAAAGCTAAGATAAAGTTGAATATGATCACACAACTTCAAATAGTCCTTCTAGCATAAGCATTTCAATATGGAGGTTGTAATAGATACATTAGTTAAGAGAGACAATCAAGAGGTCTAGAATGAAGCAATAATGAAGGTATTCCACACTTAACATATGTAAAACCACTTAACACACATCATATAACTTAAAATAAGATAACTTACTCCTAAATATGCAAGAATGAAGAGGGCAAATTTAAGGATATTGAACATCAACACTATCATTCATCAACAATTCAACATGAACAAACTAAATGTGAGATGAAGAAGGTAAAAATAGTTTGCATTTACTGCAAAAGCAACACAAGTATCAATTTTAGTATGGATTCACCATACTAACTTAGAAGATCACCACCTCATAATTTTCACCATGCATCACTTTGACTTTCACAAACTAACCAGTTTTTACCATGCATTATTTATACCTTGACCTTCACAAAATAACCTTAATATTTCCAAAGTTACCTTAAACTTTGATAAATTTCATTACAAAAGACCTCATAATAGATCATGGCACAAGATTGATTGGATAAGACACATTTCATGGACCTTAAAAACCTAATGAGCCTTGTTTAGAAAGGGAAAATTGATGCAATGATAGGGTTTTGGATTTTAGGGGTTAATTTTTGGCCTAGGAAGCCAAAATATCAACATTTTTGGTGACTCATAGGGGTTGGTTAGCTTTATAAATAATTGGATTGATATCCTTAGCAGTCTATTAGGTTATGGAGTCACTGAACATTGATCAAAAAATTTGATTTAGGCTTTGAAAATTGATCACAATCCCTTGGAACAAGTTGAGACAATTGATAATACCTTCCCAAACACACAAAAAATAATAAACAAACACATCTGTGTCATGAGGCACTTAGGGAAAATAGAAACAACAAACAACTAGGCAAACATTTGCTATAAGCACTTGGATAAAGTAAAAGACTAAACTACTATATACAAGTCTTAAAATACCTCCATTTTACTTGGATCAAAAGAAAAAATTCTCAAGTCTTCTCTATATGGTTGAAAAGATGAAAAACAAATTGTTACTTAGATGTTGTTCTTATTATATCAGTTCTTTTCCTACTTGTCAACCTCCTTGTTTTGTTTTCAAGTAGATCAAATGAAGTAAACATATCTCCTATATAAATAAACTCTTCTTGTTGTTCAATTCTCACCTCATATTATTCTTCATCATTGAGAAAACTCTCCATTGTGATCAAATTTTGATTCATAGGAATAACTGTAACTTCATCCTCTAATGGCTCACTAGAACATTGTTCTTGGCCTTATTTTACATCTCGAGAGCTATCATTTTGCTTGTCAACTACTGTAAGTTGTTCAAGATCTTCAAGGAGCTCCAAATATTTCCCTCTACCTTCATTAGGGTCTTCTTGGGATATGTTTTGATCAATGCCATATTCATCAAGGCCTGCAAACTGATCAAGTAGTTTATAACCAATATTGAAAACATCAAACAAGTTAATATCAAGTTAACTAGACTCTTGGGATGACATGTTTAAAGGACTGCCCTTTTTATCCCTATCCAAACTATAGTCTCCTTGCAAAAGCACATAACCTACTTTTGGGATGTTAAACAAGTCTTACAACTATCTTTCACTTATATGTGCCTCATTTAGACTCTCTTTTGGCTTCATGGGGGTTGGTATAGAGATGTTCTCATAAAGGATAGAGAATTAACTGAAGTGTGCACCTTCTTCACTATGTTATTAAAACTCAAAACATTCCTTGGCCTACTCAAATGAATCATTAGGAGCCTCTTCAACTAGTGCAAAAATGTAATGGTGAATAGTGTCTCCTTATTATGATTATGATTTAAAACTAATGTCAAATTGACCAAGGATTTATTATTGAAACACATGCTCCTCTTGGATGTTTTTTTCATTCTCAAATTTTTCCATCACACTAAGTGGTAGTTACTTAAACAAGTTAGTATCTCCTTCTTCAGGCTTAACATTCTCATTATGTTTACTATGTTTCATTAGGTTTGAAATAGTGTGAACTTTATAATGTAGGAGCATCAAGCAAACATACATCATTTTAGTGTTCTTGAGAGTCATATACTAGTTTTTTTATCAAGGTGATCCATTTTGGAGTTTAGATGAGTGTGAAGGATCCTCTAGGATCCATTTTTGGTCTTTAGAATCACTTAGAGTCATCAATGTGTGTTTTATAGGTGCTAGGAGTTTTCCCTCCAAAACTATAAATTTGAAAATTCATATGTTTGAACTAAGCCTAGGAGGACCAAAAAATGGTGTGGAGTGGCTAAGTGAGAAAAAGTTTGTGTAAGAGTCCAATGAGTCATATAGAGAGTGTTTGGAGACATAATATGTCAAATCATTCAATCAAGAGTCAAGTTGAATAATGTAACTATTATGGCTTTAATATTCACCCTTGGAAGGAGTTCTTCAGGCTCCATCCAACTAAGACATAATATTGGGTGTTTCTATCGCTAATTCGCTTTCTACATTCAAAAGATGAATAAAGAAACTAAAGAAATGGACAAGGCTAGAAGTACCTGGATAAAGATTGCGCACCGTAATCCAGACGTTTGTGGGCACCCCTCTTTGGCTGTGGAGGAATGACGCCTGCAAGGAAAAAGAAAACTTGGACAAGAAAATGTTAGATGGATAGGCAGTGGGTTGCCAAGCGAAAGCTTGTTCCCGAAAGTGTGAAAACTTCCTCAAGGGAGGTCAACCCACTAATAACAGACAGATAAAAGACTAAGGAAATACAGAATGCTAGAATATAGGAGTGATAAACAAATTAGAAATGAAGGAAAAGATCAATAGTTACCTGAAAGGAGTTGTCGGGCTGATGACAGTCGCCGAGGTCGGGAATGTTGCCGACGTCGGTTGCCTGGTCTGCCGACTTCGGTTATTCTGCCGACATCAGTCGGGGAAGTAACCGGTGTCGGTCAGGGCAGTGGCCTGTAGTCGGGTCTGGTGGGGTTTCTGGACTGTGGATGGGTCTGGTTTGTGAAAAGGTTTGAGGCAGAGCTCAGGGATGAATTTGAATGGACTGGGGAATGGTCAGGTTCTAATTAGGTGCCCTGTACAGGGTCTTTGTTGGCAAGAGGGATGAGGGAGTTGTCGGGATCACACTGAAAGGATGAAAGAGTGAAAGGAAGGTGGACAGAGGACAGGGCCTGCGAAGGCTTCTCAGCCTCTCAGGGGGTAGGACAGAGGGAGTGGGAGACCGCAGATACCAAACAACTGAACACTAAAGAAAAGAAAAAAATGAAATAACAGACTATGCTTACCTTTTAGCTTGTTGAATGAAGAATGGGAGAGCTGTTGTTGAGACCACAGAAGACTTTACAAGAGGAAATCTCTGCTCAAGAATCCCTGCACCTGTTGCTGCTGTTGCACAAGGTCCAGAGGGAGAAGAATAGAATGCCAAAACGCCAAGAGAATTCAGTTTGCGAGCTCAAGGGGCTGGGGGGCTGGAATGGATGCAGAAAGGAGTCTTGAAGGCTGCCGATGCTGGTAGAATTGCCGACGTCGGCCGAAGGGTCGCCGACGTCGGCAGTGGTAGAATGGGGGCAGAGACTAAAAATAGCCTCTGCCCGTTCTTGCATGCTGCCGGGTGAGGGATTGTGGGAAGAACGGTCATGAGGATACTTAAATGGGCGTGGGAGGAAGATAATGAGAATATTTGGCATAATAAAGGCTAAGAGGGAGGTGGAGGGATCCAAGGTGGCAAGGGTGAGGTGGAAAGGGGGCCACTTAATTGAAATATTTAAGTTATTTTAATCAAATGAGTGGAGGGGACTAAGGCCAAGGGTTAGGATATGGGTTTGGGCCAAGGGTTAGGATATGGGTTTGAGGTGGACAAGGGGGGAGAACCAAGGTGCAGACACATTTGTGGTGTCTACATTGGGACAATCCCAGGATGTGGGTAACCTATGATGGAGCTGGACCTCCGAAGAAGGCCAGTTTTCTCTTAATGGATCACCTAGACTAATGTTTGTCATAGGGAAAAGGGTTAGAAGGGGGTAAGGTATCCTAAGAAGGCTAAAATTCTTGCACCAAATAAAAATGGGAAACTCCCATTAGCTTAAACCCACACTAGATCTACAGAAGATAACACTAGCTCATATGACCTCAAGATCAAGGTCAGTGCATAAGTATTTCATAGACTAAGTTCATGAAGAAATGAATGGAAACAAAGAGGATTTCTAAGACATATTGAGAGATTACATCATTGGAAAAAAAAAATACTAATCTATACCTAAAATAGCTTGAACATACCCTAAAGGAAGTTAGAAAGGAGGACAATGGATGAGGAAGATTCTCCTTCATACAATACCATCATGCACAACTCGCCCAACATAGATCCAAGGCAAGAGATATGTAAAGAAAGTCTTATTGCTTCCATAGGTAGTTCTTATAAATTATTTACATGGTTTAGACTAATCAAGAGGAGAATATATTACAATATCTCAAAGAGTCCTTTTTAGAATCTGAGAGAGAGAGAGGTGCTTATAATGTGAAAGAATGGGTGATATAGATAAATGGAGAATAGAGAAGAGGGAACACATTAACCAAGAACAATCATTGAGCTACCACCTTTCAATGAATGTTTCACCATAATTTGATCAAATTAGGGTCAACCCATCAACAAGCTAATCTACATTTGTTTTAATTAGTCTTAAAGTTCTTCTCATTGGTTGAGAAAAAACACTAGAAGATAAGAAAATATTTTGTAGATGATGGGTCATAATATTTTCAAGGAAGATAAATCCTTAAGATCTGAACAACATTGAATGCTCCAACTACTTCTCTAATCCCCAAATCTCTTTGCTTTAATCTTGTACACCACCTTCCCCTTGCTTTCACTATTTATGAAGACAAAACCATCATATCTAGAATCTGATAGAGCTTTGATCATGTTTGCTTGAATAGATTTTGTGCTTGCTTTATCGAGGTTATGACCATATTGGAAGACAAGACACTTCTTCATTAATCACATATCTTCTCCATTCCAAAATCTAAGCACAAGTCTTTTCTATAGATTGAAAACTAATATCCTTTATTTGTTTTCCCATAGCTATTATATCGATGCAAAGCCTATAGGTCACATAGCCTTGTTCTTGATCTTTATTAGGTCTAAAAAGACCTATCCTACCTCCAAAACCTAAGGGAACTGAGGACTCATTATCTACATAGATCTTCTTTAAAAAGTAAGCGAACATGATTAGGGAATAATACTTTAACCCTAGAAGATAGACGCTACATGTTCTAAATATTTAAACTAGAGGTTCATACTGAGATTTAATGGAGAAAGAACTCCATTTTTGACAACATTTAATTGTATAATTATGTTTTCATTTCATGCTTAATGGTGCTCGATCGAGCTCTAATGGCAACATAGTCCTTTTAAAACATCGCTTCTGGTTTTGACCTATGTTTGCATTTGATCTTCATCAAAGTCCCTTAGATTTGAATTTTATTGTCAACCATTGATGTTGAATTTTAGTTTCTTGAATTTTTAACCTTGATCGCACCGTTGATTTCTCTCTTTATGAAAAAACATGAGTGATAGATCTTCTACCAGTTTAACATGCTTAAGACACTTATCACCCACACATTTATCTTCGAGATCCATTGACCTTTTGAATTCTTGCTCACTCTTGATATTCCTTTGCATGATAAAATGCACTCCATTATATTTTTGGGACCCATTGACACTGTTAGGTTGCTGCTGACCATTGGATTTGATCTTATCTTTCATGATCTTGACACTTATTATCCACATGTTCATGCTAACATTTTGACCTTCTACTCACCATTGATCTACTTTAGTATGATTAAATGCACATCATAGATTTGTGTGGGCCCACTGACATCACTAATCACCACACATGGTTGGATCTTGCATTTGATTGAATGCAGACCATTGGATATCCCTTTTGAATCTAAATGGCTATTTTATGAGGCTCAAATTTGATGTCTATATGCATATTTAAGGATTTTTAAATCCAAACGGTTACTTGCCATAGCTTCAACTTGACACCCCCATGAGAATATCATTATGCAAGTCTAACTTTGAAGGCTTGTAACTTGAGATAAATAACTTATCAAGTCACAAAATTTATAGAGAATGTTCAAAACATGAAGAATGTCATGTCTATATAGCATTTTGGCTTGGGAGGCTTTCCAAGTGAATATATTAAATGTGAAACCATACTTGATTTGTTTATTTGTGCATGATGTACTGATGATAGTCTAACTCTTCAAAACTTGTTCAAGTCGTTTCAAGGATCAAAATGAGTTTTTAAGACCTATGAAACCTACTTTATGTCCATGAAGGTCATGATCACCATGAGATCTTGCTAGTCTTTTTCACTTTGCAATCCTAGAACTATTTCCAAGTCTTTGGTCCACTCATTCCATCCAAAACTTTGTTCTCTATGCAAACCATGCAAAATATTTATATGTGGGCCAATATTTACCAACACTAACTCTCACCCATATGTTGAGTTATCATGTAAGGAAGCTTTTGTCCTGTAACTAACTCAAGTAACTAATGTTGAAGTTGGTTAAGAAGGTAAGTTGTATGTAAGTTTTTTAGCATAGGAGAGAATAGAGAGATAGGAGATAACTAAAATAAGGGGAAGAGAAACCCAAAATAATTTACAAAATGCCTCAAGAAAGATGACAAGTCCAGGGGATTGGATTGTAAATGTAATGTTGGTTGATTCAAATGAAGAAAGAAAAGGTTGTTACTATGTTTATTTCCATTCAAAGGTATATTAGTTTACAAATAGTTATACATTGTCTTGAAAGGCCATTTAGGCCATGATCATGTCAAGTTTTGTGTATGGTTGCATATAGGAGTATTGGATTGTTGATGATAGTCAAGAAGGAAATTGTAGGTTACAATCAGGATGCGAAACACCGGAAGCATACAATTGATTACCAAACCAAGCAACTTAATATGCGGAAATTAAACCAGATTCACCAAGTAACTAGAATTCAGAATAACACAGAATATGAGAGACAATACACAACTTGTATTAACACTTTACAGAAAAGATTACAACAAAGAGCCGCCACACTCTTCCACCTTATAGAGGATTGCCACACCTCAAGTGTACAGTAATTCTTCTTCACAAAGCTCTCTCTACTAGGTCCCAACACCCAACTCAAACACAGAGTTGGTGTTGACCTCCCGTGCTCCACGCACACCACAAGTGCTCCACGCACTCCACAAGTACTCAAGGTACTTCAAGTAGATCTCCCATGAACCTGCAATAACCTGCTGTTCAACAGACCATACTTATGGAAGGAACTGCCATGCCTTCCTCTTAGCTCTCCATGTACTCCACGTACATACCAATGAGTACACACCGTACTCCAAGTAGATCCTGCCTGATCCTGCTCCCTATTGTGTTGCTGTCCTATCTGATCTCTAACCTACAGATTAATAAGTGGTTCTGCACACCTGTGAACCTCGACCTTGCGCACACACACACACCTGCAGATCAACGATCTTACTTACCATGTAGATCTCCTATAAGCCATGCTCACCTGATGACCAAGATCATACATACATGAAGAATCCAGTTGACTCTCCAATCCAACACCAACACACCTGGTACTGCTGTGGAACTAGGAGGAACACCCTTGCTCACCTCACACACAGAAGGAGCTAACTTTGCTCAACTCAACTAGAACACATTTCCAATACAACCATGAGTCTATTATATAGATCTCATCAAACAATAATTAGACATCTAATTACAATAATTAGATCCGCAGCTATGAGTCTAAAATTAGCACTCATCATGCAAACACTTGGTTCATCAACCAACTGCCCGTAATAAACTCGTAGTTGAACCACACAGGCGACCGACGTCGGTCCCTGTCTGCCTGGAGGTGACCGACGTCGGCCGATCCCTGACCGACGTCAGTTGCTTCTCTTTGCTATCCTGCCGATGTCGACTGATCAGACCGACCCCAGTTTCTCTACAACTCAGCAACCCTCAGCAACCTCCTCCCCTATTTGCATCAGTGAAGCTTTTAGCTCCACAACCTAACAATCTCCCACTTGGAGATAAACAGCTTCACTGTACCTGTACCTGTACCCCGTCTAATCTGTTTCATGGTTTGTATCCCTTTGCAAGCTTAATTTTGAAGACATCCCACCACACATCCCGTGGTGTACCACCTGTCATCTGAGTACCCTGCCACATCCAAACCTACAAACCCATGTAGTGAAGACCTGACCCTGCATAGCATGAATCCCTGCTGCTGGTCCCTCTCAGCTCCCTGAGAACTCACTTCCCCGAATTGGCTCCTAACTCTCTAACAGCTCCCACTGCATGGGAATATTCAGGTCTATACCAGACTTCATGTGATTTCGGACAAAGTACCTGTCCAGCCCTTAGTGTGCTCCGACTCTCCATCTTAAACCTCGCCAACACCTGATTCACATCAGCTCCCACTGGAGACAAAATCAACCTGTGATCTCCATGCCTCCCATGTCAAAGAATTTTGCTGCTCCAAACTCCTCCTGACATGTCACTGAACTAATCTTACCCTTAGCTCAGCAAAACCCTGTATGTACACCCCTGCTAGCTAGCATACTATCCACATACAGTAACATAATGATGTTGCAATCATCATCCCCTTGGTAAGTCAAACCACAGTAGTAACCCTGACATTGACTAGAGTCATGCTCTGTCCTCCACCTGTCAAAACCTGTACCACTGTCCTGCAGCTCCTCAAGGCCATATACCTGGTCTTCCATCTCACATATCCGTTCTCTCTATTCTTCTACTAAGGAATCCATTCGTCTCTGTGCTTTCATCCAGCTGGCAAACCTACCAAATCTCCCGCTTGGTTTTGCATCATAATCCTGCCATGCTCCCACCTGTTTCCTGGATCCTTCCTGCTCTACAATCAGCAACAAGTATAAAGAAGAGGAACACAAATTTGAGAGCCTACTTACGTCTTCAGTCCTCCGTATGGGTGTTTGAGACTCCTTGACAACATGTTGTCCACCCAAAATTCGTTACAGTGACCGACCTCGACCACCCCACAGTCTGCATCCGATCGACGTTGGTTCCCATGCGTCTGTCCCTGACTACCAACCTACCAACGCTGGTGTCCCTATTGCCAACATCGGTCCTTCTGACCGACATCGGTCTTACCTACTGCCGACGTCGGTCCCTCTGACCGACATCGGTCTTACCCTACCCGACACTGCTGGCTTCGGTCTGCACATGACCAACATTGGCACCTGTCTGTTCGACGCCGGTTCCTCCTGACCGATGCCGGTATTTGTGTTTGCCTGTGAGTGATGACTTTTTACCTGCGAGCTCTTTTGAATCAATCTCCATGTCCAAATTGCTCTTGCTCAGAAGTATCCAGCCCATCCACTGATTTCTGTCCGCCATCTCCTCCAGGAACACCAAGGCTTTCCAGTTCTTAACCCTGTCAAATATATCCGTCTTCCGCTTAAGAACATGCATCTCCTTCCTACTCATGTGACCAAGCCTACGAAGCCACGTCTCCGCAACAGAAGAAGAATCAGTAATATAAACAAGTAGATAAAGAGTACTTGTTTTCTTACCACCAGAAAATTCAAGTGCTACCGCTGTGAGAGTTCTTGTGCATCTCTCATCACCCAATCTTTCTGAAGAAATTAGCCATATCTCCAAACCTGGGACCTGCATGACCTTCATCAACACCTGTGTGTTGGCCGCCTGCAATTTCAGCTTCACTTCCCCTTTGCCAAATCTTTGGCAAGGCTCATCAGCTCCTTTACCTGGGGCTGCATGGAAAGAGGCAACCAAATCTTTTATCCAAGATTCAACTTTATCCAAGAAACCTGCAAACACATCCTGTGCAACAACACCTGCTACATCTGTATCTTCAGTTTCTTCATGCTGATCTGCTACCAACCAACAATCTTCTTTTACCTGCTCTTTCTTTCCATGGGACCTTAAGTAACCATCTGTGCTTTTCAACTCCTCCATTCTTAGCTTACTTTGATCTGCCGTTGCTCTACTCCCACTCAATCAGAAACCCCTGAGAGTGCCCTGTAACCAAAACACAAAACCTGCTTCCTGCAACCTTAGCTCTGATACCACTTGTCAGGATGCGAAACACCGGAAGCATACAATTGATTACCAAACCAAGCAACTTAATATGTGGAAATTAAACCAGATTCACCAAGTAACTAGAATTCAGAATAACACAGAATATGAGAGACAATACACAACTTGTATTAACACTTTACAGAAAATATTACAACAAAGAGCCGCCACACTCTTCCACCTTACAGAGGATTGCCACACCTCAAGTGTACAGTAATTCTTCTTCACAAAGCTCTCTCTACTAGGTCCTAACACCCAACTCAAACACAAAGTTGGTGTTCACCTCCCGTGCTCCACGCACACCACAAGTGCTCCACGCACTCCACAAGTACTCAAGGTACTTCAAGTAGATCTCCCATGAACCTGCAACAACCTGCTATTCAACAGACCATACTTATGGAAGGAACTGCCATGCCTTCCTCTTAGCTCTCCATGTACTCCACGTACATACCAATGAGTACACACCGTACTCCAAGTAGATCCTGCCTGATCCTGCTCCCTGTTGTGTTGCTGTCCTATCTGATCTCTAACCTACAGATCAATAAGTGGTTCTGCACACCTGTGAACCTCGACCTTGTGCACACACACACCTGCAGATCAATGATCTTACTTACCATGTAGATCTCCTATAAGCCATGCTCACCTGATGACCAAGATCATACATACATGAAGAATCTAGCTAACTCTCCAATCCAACACCAACACACCTGGTACTGCTGTGGAACTAGGAGGAACACCCTTGCTCACCTCACACACAGAAGGAGCTAACTTTTCTCAACTCAACTAGAACACATTTCCAATACAACCATGAGTCTATTATATAGATCTCATCAAACAATAATTAGACATCTAATTACAATAATTAGATCCGCAGCTATGAGTCTAAAATTAGCACTCATCATGCAAACACTTGGTTCGTCAACCAACTGCCCATAATAACCTCACAGTTGAACCACACAGGTGATCGACGTCGGTCCCTATCTGCCTGGAGGTGATCGACGTTGGCCGATCCCTGACCGACGTCGGTTGCTTCTCTTTGCTATCCTGCCGATGTCGGCTGATCAGACCGACCCCAGTTTCTCTGCAACTCAGCAACCCTCAGCAACCTCCTCCCCTGTTTGCATCAGTGAAGCTTTTAGCTCCACAACCTAACACAAACCATGCAAAATATTTATATGTGGGCCAATATTTACCAACACTAACTCTCACCCATATGTTGAGTTATCATGTAAGGAAGCTTTTGTCCTGTAACTAACTCAAGTAACTAATGTTGAAGTTGGTTAAGAAGGTAAGTTGTATGTAAGTTTTTTAGCATAGGAGAGAATAGAGAGATAGGAGATAACTAAAATAAGGGGAAGAGAAACCCAAAATAATTTACAAAATGCCTCAAGAAAGATGACAAGTCCAAGGGATTGGATTGTAAATGTAATGTTGGTTGATTCAAATGAAGAAAGAAAAGGTTGTTACTATGTTTATTTCCATTCAAAGGTATATTAGTTTACAAATAGTTATACATTGTCTTGAAAGGCCATTTAGGCCATGATCATGTCAAGTTTTGTGTATGGTTGCATATAGGAGTATTGGATTGTTGATGATAGTCAAGAAGGAAATTGTAGGTTACAATCATAAGAAAGAAGAATGTAATGAAGTTGAGGAGGATTGTGATAAATTAATTTTATGGTATAATAATTGTAGAGACAATTGAGATATTATTGAGTCTTTTTTAAATGAATGGATTTATGAGAAGTGGATAACCTCAAACAAAATACAATCCTGCCTGTGTACCCTGTTGTATGCCTGTAAGTATCAAGAATGAAGATATATGTGGATGTGTTTGAAGGCATTGACTATATTTGTGCTTGAAATGATGGTACATGGATAAAGATATGATTTATGGAATGTTTTTATAGTTTATTTAATTCACATTTGATGACAAGGATATAATACTTTGTAAATTTGAAGATTAAACCCTATTTGCACAAAAACCCCTATTTTGCATTGTTAGGTACCAAAAGGAAAGTGTTAATATTAAATTAAGTGAAAGGGAAAATGTATTATTGAATTTTAATATGTTAATGAGGTGGAAAAACCCAAATAATAACCCAAGATGAAGTTTGGATCATCTTTGAAGACAAATAGACTGTTAATAACCCTTACACAATCATACAACATTCACAAAATTTGGTGTTTTGATCAATACAAGATTTAGTAGGATTAATTAAGGTGTATAAGGTATTTAAAAATATTAATGTGATTAAAATAGACCAATAACAATTCATTTTTTGATTTTAAATGTCCTAAAACTAAAGTTATGCAATTTTCTTCCTTCTTGAGTTGCATAATCAGGGTCAAAAGCCTAGCTAGGGTTTAATCTTTCAAAAACCCATAAATTTTGATTTAATTGGTAAAATTAGTTAAAAATTCATATTATAATGTTATTTAATTTTCTTTATAATATTTTTAAGGTTTTATGTTGATGTTAGGTCCGTACAATATGGAACTAGTATTGTATGTGTATGGTAGGGGTAGAAAGGTCGAATTGAGATGAAGCTTATTCTAAACATGGAAGTAGAGATTTAAACTTTATTAGGATTCACAATAAGATAGAGGGTGAAGAAAAATTTCATTATTTTCTCAAATATAATTTTTACCTATCTATATAAGGAGGAAAATCCCAAAAAAAGGCTACAAGGGCATGGTGACACTAAAGAATGAAAATGCATGATGAAGTGTGAATGAATAGTTTCAAAGGGTTAATATAAGTGTAATTTTATCATGAAATATCAATGATAATGTTATAATTTATTCATAAGACCCAAGTCAATATTTAGTGCTTTGAACCTTGAGTTGTGAGCTAGTACAAATGGGAAAAGTGAGTTGAGTGGAATGAAAAGTAACAATGAATGAATGAATGGAATGAAGTGATTTAAGATAGGTAATGAATGAAAGGTATAATTATAGGGATAGAGGACACCATGATCTTTGATAACAAGATAATGACAAAGGTGGTACAAAGCCTAATGACAAGTGTAAAAACAAATTGAAGACTGAACCTTGAGAACAAAACATGCAAATGAGATCATTTCAAGATCATAGTCAAGAAGAGATGATGAATTTAATAATTTTACCAACTACCTCTACATCACTTTCTCATGCAAATAGTGAACACATTAAGTAGCATCCTGAGAGTTGATGTCTTTTACTTCAAGCTTAAATTCTTCTTCATCAAAAATATGCTAAAAAGACTAATTTTATTCCATTTGTCCTAAGTCTGATTTGATAATATAATGAGGACTAACATTGATGAACTCCTCATCACATTCACTTGAAACAATCCCTTCTTCCCTAGCATGATCTCCACTTACCTTCCATACAACTGGTCCTCCTTTAAAAACGGAGATGGTGGGATGGAAAGAAGGTCCACTTGGTGGAATAAGAATATAGGGTATTATGGGATGCTCTTGAATTGGATTTGGAATTGAAGAGGAACTCCTAATAATTTGAGGTTTGGATGTGATATTTTCATTCAAGAGTTCTTGGAAAGGGGGAAAATAAACTTGTGCTAGGGATGATCCATTCTTCTCTTTCTACTCAACAATCAACCCATCAATTTTTGATATGCCTTGATCTTCATGAACAACTCCAACTAGAGAGGTGGATGAAGGATTTGTGAAACCTAGAAAATTTCTTGCTTTGGCTACTACCACTTTTTCCTCTTGCTTATTTTGGACTGGTGTACAAGGAGTGGTCCAAGAAGGCTTCCATGGGTTATAAGTTTGAGACTCTTGAGGCATAATTGGTAGAGTTTACACAAGCATGCATTATTTCATAGTATTAGGAGTCATAGAGCTTGGGATTTTGAAACAAGTAGACTCATTTGAATAACCTTGTCTAAAACTAGGGATAGGAGGGAACAATTGAGGTTTGGATTCAATTCCTTGTTTTCTCATGGGCAACTGCTAAATTTGCTCTTTTTTAGCCTCATTATATCTCTTCCATTACTCTACTTCCTTCTGGTGGATATAAGGCCAATATATAAGTTCCTCTTGATATATATTATATCCCTTTTCATCATTCTCCATACATTATCTCTCAAAGTCAAGACATATATCCTTGAAATTTTTTTCAAGCTGGTTAGAAGGTGAAACTACCCCCAAAAAAATTGAGCATCACTTCATTCAGAGTACAAAGTAGAATTACAAGTAGGGTCCACTACATGTAGTTTAGTTTTATGTAATATACCCATAGCACCATAACTAATTTTACATACATGTCACCCTTATTTAGGGCAATTAGCCCTAAAGCTTCTACAAGGAAGATTATTGCCTTATAAAATCTACTTGCAGTTTGGGGCATATTGATATGCAGTCTATAACAATAAACTTTGAACTATATGGGGGAAATCACCTTCCCAATAGGACCACCTAGGTGTCCTTATCCTACCTAAGAGACTCATATCTATCGAAATATGGTTATTGGCTAGGGTATAAAACATTTTTCTCATTGCATTTAGGATATTTGGAATATTATAATAAGTACTCAGACCATCACACAATATTTACATAATTAGGGAGAAGGTTATCGATAAACATAATTTTCTAGTTACTCACAAATTGATCTCATTGTAATCATAATCAGAAAACACAATGTTTCATTCATACAAGTCAAGATTCATAATGCAGAAGAATCATCACACTACTATTTAATCAAGGATTTTTACCATACCTAGGGTCAACACATATAAAATCCATAAGAACGTAATAAGCTTAAAAGATGCCTTGATCTGTTAAACTTTTCATAAGTAAGGAATCCACCATGGTGCTATCCCATTTAGATCATTATACCATGATATTATAATTTTTAAGTATCATTGCACCATACTCTTCCACTTAACACAATTTTAGGTAGGACACATTACTCAAAACAATTTACTCTTAGTATTAGAATAAAACACAATGTTTCTCATCAAATATAGATGACATCACACAAGTGAGCCTCCATCGTGTGATCACCATTAATCAAGCAATAATTAAATTGTTTATATGAACACAAAATAAATCATCCCATAGGTCAACAACTAGGGTTCTATCCCTTATATTGTTACCCACTTGTCATTTGATGTATTATCTACAAGAACTATTTGCACTTATTGAAATAGATCATTTCTTCTAAAAATCCAAGGTTATGTTAACCATATTTAATTTGTACAATTGAATCTAATACATTAATGTAATGGATTTTCCTTGTTAACTCTATTGTATGCTTATAGGCATTTGTTCAATTCAATAATTCATAACTTATAAATATTTACATGCATTATAATATTACGTATTTGTACACTAATTTGCATATTCCATTTTATGCCAAACATACATAGCCAAAATAATAAGTCTTCAACACAACATATATGGAGTATTTAAATATGTAATGATTTCCATTAATCTCAATAAGTGTTTTAAATGAGTATAGGAAAGCAAGTCTCATACCCTTTTCAGTTGTGGAGGATTGAATTGAGTTTCCAATATCACTATTATGCAAAATAATAATAATTTATAGTAAATAAATTGTGCTAAAATGTTTATAATAGCTTTATGATAAATTGACACTATAGTGTCACTTACCAACATTTGTTACCAACCTGGTTAACACCATCACACCACTTCTACATCCAATTACATATTAAAAATTTAGAACTGAAAAGAAAACAACAATATCTTTTCTACACAAGATGACATTTACCTATGCTAGGGTCGATCCACACTTCAAATCATAAGCTTGACTACCCACTATGCACAAGAATAGGTTAATTACCAAATATAATTTATTCCAATGGCCATTGGCATTAGATTGATTTTTTATAATGAAATCAATGAAATATAGAACTTGAAAATAAATTTTCAACAACGTATAAAATTTAATTACTTCATAATCTAAGATAAAAATTCAACTCAAGTTCTTTTATACTTGGATGTCGCATACTAGTCATTCTACAAAACAATGTGATGCTCCCAATGCAATGAAGTAGCTTGCATAGTATTCAATAGGGTCAATAATATGCCCAACATAATTCAAATTAAGTTAATGTACAAATGTACATGGGTTAACCAAATTTGACATCTCCATTTAATTGTAATCACAAGCCACTATTATGGAATATTTACAAGCTATAACTAAACAAAGATAGGATAGAATTACAAATGCAATTATGCCATGTACTCAATAGCATTATCCATATTTCCTCACAACTTTCCAATCACTATTAAAATAATATAATTAAAAGAAACAACCAAGTGAATAATACAAATCAATTGAATATTTCTCATAAGCATACCATTTTATTTCATGATCTAATATACTAACATACTTAATTATCACTACACTATTTACACCAACACAACACTACAGGTTGTAGTGATTTAACAATATGATAATAAGCATAAAATAATTAAGTTATAGAAACCAAGAACCCACAACTATCATCCCTACAATGCCATTTGACACTATATTGTTAAGTATGCCAGGTATGAATCATTTTGCATTTACAAGAAATGTTGTAGGAAATAATCAATAATAGAGAATGACTCAATGAAACATGCTATAGGCAGAACACCATTTTATTGCAATCAAGCAAAAATGAGAACCATACAAACCATGTAGCTCAAAAGGAAATGAAAATCCACCAAAAGATGATCCAAACATGAAATAAACCACCATGAAACCACCACAACTCATCCTATGAGCCCCCAATCGATGGCCCTTACCACCCTAACCATCAACTAGGTGGTGAAGTCAAGCATTTGGGATTTAAGTTGAGGGTGTAAACAAAATAAGATTCAAACAATTGCCATAGTAACCATAACAATTACACACAATACCCAAATAGTGATAAATACACACCATACCAAAATGCAAAGCTTGAACTCAATCACACAAGCCTGAGCTGAGCTATTGGTCACAAAATAAAAATGATAAAATATTAAAAGAGGTCAAACATATTTTTAACCTTATGACAAAGAGAAAACACATCCATGTTTTCTCCCAAACAAGCATAATGGAGAGAGAGAAAACTATTAAATTGACCACATTACACCATTGATATGGGCTTTATAAAACTATGACAAAATAATCATAAATAACCATTAAATAAATTTGGCCACAATTACGAATTTGCATAAAAATGAACAAAACCTAGCAAGGTTTAATCCCTCAAAATAAGCATAAATAATAATTAAATTATTTGACCATAAGGTCAAATTACATAAAAACAAATAAATACCAACAAGATTTAACTGTTCACTACCCAAAACATATTATGCAAATAACAACAAAAACTAGCTTGCCTTTTCATATAAACACAACCAAAAGGATGAAAATCTTAGCTAGGGTTTCAACTAAATGCATTTAAAAATTTTACAGATAAAAATGCGTTCAAAACCCTAAAAACTAATTTATGTTAAACACCTAAAACAACCAAGTATGAAACCCAACATCAATAAATTGATTCACAACTAGAAATAGAAGGTGTGGGAGATTATAATCAATTTTTGTAGACCTTATAGGTTCATCAACAATCCCCATGACTTCCTCTTGAACCTGTAAGTGATTCTAGAAAAAAAAGGGTAAAATCAATTTTAATCAACCATGGCATCAACATTCCCATTTATCAATTTTAAAACATTACTCACTTGCAACAAATTTACCCCTTTGAAATACAAGACAAAATTCTAACCTAGTTTTATCTTTCCTAGTTTTCTCTTTTCAATTTTGAAATCCTTTTAAAACTACCTTTTCCTCCATGGCTCAACTTCCTCTTTACCTTCTTCTTCATGATCAAATTTTTCCCTATCATTAAGGCCTGCAGGGTGATTTTCAAGCCTCCATAACTCCCCATGGCTGCCATTTCTTTCTACAGTTTTCTCCACATGCCAATGCACTAAAACTACATTATTTCCCATGAGAGCTAATATATTACCCTTTTTGGGGTGAAGAGTCAACCCTAGAAGCATCATGAACCATAATAATCTGAGGCTCAATTTTGTTTAATACTATAGTGCAATTCAATAAGTCCACGACCCCTTTGGACATCATGGCCTAAAAATTATTTTAATCAACATCATAATGCATGGGGGGTTAATATTTCCCATGTAGGGATAAAAATAAGGATCACATGGAAGTCCCAAGTCAATCATGATGCAAAACATTAACCTAGCCAAATCCCCTTGGATTAAAGTCAAGTCATTTAAAACTAAGGATTACACAATTTAACTACAATGTGACCCAAGGGTAACTAAACATGCTAATAAGCTCAAACATGACATTAAAATAATTGAACCCCTTAGTGTCCAAAATTGATAAAAGTTGACAACTGAAACAAAAAAGGCAAGCACAAACACTACACCGATCAACACAACATTGGATGATCACAAACAAGATTTTAAAATTTATACACAAACATGATCACAATCAAAATAAATAAAAACAATAATTTTAAACAAACTCAAAAAACAAGCTGAGATAAAAAATAAATACTTCAAACAAAGATGCAACTATTCATAGTGTCTAAATGGCTTGTTATCATTTCATCTCATAGCCTAATGCCAGTTTTACCCAGCTGCTCACTACCCCCATCTTTATTTCCCTGATTGCCTAAGTCCACTGCCAACCTATCTCATGTACCTACAAGCCTTGTAAGCACATAACACAACATCAACAACATTTGCTCTGCATGAATATGTGTGTGTGTGTGTGTGTGTGTGTGTGTGTGTGTGTGTGTGTGTGTGTGTGTGTGTGTGTGTGTGTGTGTATAAACTATAACAAACATCTCAATATAAAATGATACTATTGACATCATCGATAAATAAGATTAGAGTGTATTATTCCATCAAAAACATTAAATTGATAACTATATGAAAGTATCAAATGTAGTTTAAATTCATATAACTAATAGTCACACTCTCTAAAAACATCTAATAATGTCTAACAAAAAGGGTCAAAATAATAGGTTGTGACAGAAGGAACATGGATTTTCCAAGGCTGATTAAAAGCATGAGTAGGGGTGGGAGGGGGTAAATGTCATGGGAATACTTGTATCCTTTTGGTCCAGAGCTACTTGAGGTGAAGCTATAAATGTTCTCAACTTGATATGAAGGATATAAAGGTACAAAAGATACATTTGCATTAAAAGAAATATTGAATACATACCAATTAATGATCTTTAAACACTTGGACTACTCTAACCAGGTGTAGATAACTTGGAGTCACTATTGGTGTTTGTATACATGCCTCCAAAGGCTGTAATACTAAAGAAAAACACCAAAAATTTCTTATTAGATGAAATTCTTAATCCACTAAGCATTGCAAAAACTATTGTCACTTTGATTTGTACCCTTTGAGGAGGTGTTTTAGGTATCCTCACTCAATTGACATAATAATAAATTTTTAAGGATATGGGTGGCCTCCCATAATGCTACACCTATATTATTTATACACCTACTCAAATTAAAAGAAAAAGGGAAAGGGAAAGACGAAAGCAAACATAAAAATGGGGGATGCACCATATTTTACATATCCTCCTATTATCTATGAGTTGATAACAAAGCTAAAACAAATTCGAATGTGATCACACAACTTCAAACAATCCTTCTAGCATAAGTTTTTCAATATGGAGGCTATAGCTGATACATCAATTAAGAGGGACAATCAAGAGGCCTAGAATGAAGCATTGATGAAGATATTCCACACTTAGCATTTTTAAAACTAATTGACACACACCATATGACTTTCAATAAGATAAATTACTCATAAACATGCAAGAATGAAGAGGACAAATGTAAGGAGATTGAACATCAACACTACCATTCATCAATAATTCACCATAAACACACTAAATGTGAGATGAAGAAGGTAAAAATAACTTACATTTACTTCAAAAACAATAAGAAGTATCAATTTTATTAGGGTTTCACCATACTAACTTGGAGCATCACCACTTCATAATTTTCACCATGCATCACTTATACCTTGACTTTCACAAACTAACCTTAATCTTTCCAAATTTACCTTAAACTATGCTAAACTGCATTACAAAATACCTCATAAAAGATCATGTCACAAGATTGATTGGATAAGACACATATCATAGACCTAAAAAACCTAATGAGACTTTGTTTAGAAAGGAAAAATTAAAGCAATAGTCAGGTTTTGAATGGTAGGGGTTGAATTTTGGCCTAGGAGGCTAAAATCTCAATATGTAAAATCACACTTCTTTATCATATGGGATACACAGATCAAGATTTGATTCATACCACCATGGTTATAAAAGGATTCAATGGTCACATTCAAATCTCCATTAATGAGATTACATTACCATTATATATTGGTCCCACACATGTGGCCACCAAACTTACACTAGTACCTAGTGCAGGGGTCTTTGATATATTATTGGGGTGCCCTTGGAATCATTAGATTGATGTAGTTCTTTCTATAATTCATATATGTCTAAAATATATATATATACTAATGAGGTCATCATAGTTCAGGGTATCCCATATGAGTACCCCCTATCACATGCATATTTGGTCAATACAAAGGTTTTCATTTGAGCCACCTATAAAGGTGCAACCTACTCAAAAATTTCCACAACAGATATCAGAATTACCCTTCCACGAAGGCCTATCCTTGAAAGTCCACTTTAATAGAGATTTACCACAAATTCTAGATAGCCTCTATCTATTCTTTCACACCCCATATTACTATTATAGAGTGCTAAGAGTGCCTCACACAAGTCACAACATATGATTCATTCACTCCATGATGGGTTCAAAAAATCTCAAGAGTTCATCATAATCAACAACAAGCATAATGTGTTATATATCATTAGAATGACAGTTGCAATTATGGTACAATAGGTAGTCAACATTCACATTCTCCATTCAATTTAACTCAATCCTAGTCACATAGTCCTTTCTATTCATGAGAGGTGAGCATTCCTCTTGTAGACACATAGCCTATTGATTATAAGTCCCTTGTAGGACTAATTGGTTAGTATATTTCTTTCCATCTTGTCCTTTTCACCTTCCATATATATGCAAAAAAATAAAAAGATAAAATATTTTAGAAAAAAACAAAATCAATACCTATGCATGTTAATGTTCAGTTCATTTCCATTAGTAAAATTGGACACAATTATTTAGTAATTATTTTTATCTAGTTTCATATCATATATGCTTCACAAGTGTTCATGAGTGAGTGGAGAGCACATAGGATGCCACATTCAAATAATAGTGCTTTATTTCGATAGGATCATAACCTGTTATTATCTTAATGAGCACATGTTATCATTGCTCAAATCCAAATCACACACATTACTTCACAACTTGTACATGCATCAACAAGCTCACTGGTGGCATCTTATGCACAAGTTTTATCCTCTTTGGATATCCCTTATTACTTATAACTTAGTTCTTTACATGACATTACATATATTATATTTCTCACTTACTAACATAATGATATTTTCTTGGTTACTTAAATTACTGAATCTAATAGTGTTACAAATTGCTCATCTTGATCAATTATATATATTCATGCATGATTTTCATTGTTGCTTTCCTAATTCATGTCTTGTGTGTGTTATTTTTTTGGATTGAGGACATTTTCACATGTCCACGTATGTGGTTCTAAGCCTACGTTGTATATTTTTATGCATGTGAGGACATTTGAAAATGTCCTTGTGTGTGTTTCTATGCATGTAAGGACATTTGAACATGTCCTTATGTGTGGCTCTAAGCCTTCATTCTATGTTTCTATGTGTGTGAGTGATATTTGAATGTGCCCCTTATATGTAGCTCCTTGGCCTTATATTGAATTATTTTATGTGCTTTGCATGTAATCTTTGTTTGTGTGCGTCGTGGCCATGGCACTTGCTTGTTTGTTTATATTTTGATGCCATGATGGATATCATGCATCCTCCCAATTTTTGAAGCCATGATGGATATCATACATGCCTCCCTAAGTGGTTCTATTAAGTTTTTAGTTCTCAGTTTAGATCACTTATTTGCATGTGGAATTGTTAACATGTATATGGACATTATCAATATGTATGTCTACATACATCTCACACTACTACTTTGCTCAGCATATCTATGATGGTGTCATGTTTCTCCAAGTTATCACTACCATTTATTTTTTACATATTTTACATAACATCTATTGCATAACTATTTATTACGAGTTAATTTATTGTGTAGGTTCAATAACTCGCCTCAATATGATATATTTTGTTTTAAAAATAAGGTCCTTATAGTATAGTGCATAACCATACTTTTATAAGACTTAGTAAATCATAGAACACACCTAGAAAACACTTAGAAAATTAGTTTGGATAGGAGTGTTCCATTTAGATAGGAGCCCACCCCTTCAAACCCCTCCCCCCCGCGCTCCCCCTCCCCCCCCCCCCACTGTTGTCTAAATAGGGTGGTATTGTCCAAAAACATAGAAAATAATCATTTATAGAAATAATCAAAGTCTTAGACAATTTAGTATAATTTACAATAGGTCCAATTTCAATTTCCAAAAAAAACTCAAATTTTGTCTCAATTTTTCTTAATTTGGGGTAGCATGCATGATATGTGTTCTAGGTTAACACACAAATTTTTTATCAAAATTATAGTTGTTATTACTAAGTCTCATAATCCATATACACCAAATATCAGATTGAGGGCATGTGCACAACAGACAATTTCCTCCTTTCTCAAATTTACACTAGTGTCATAGATGAAATAGTAATTCTTGTCATTCTCCACATCATATACACAAGATTATATTAACTTTTTATACCAAATTTTACACTAGAATAATCTATTGGGATTCATACATGGATTCCAAACTACTTCACTACGTTGGGTATGTAATGACAGAGTTAAGCACACATTGAGTTCCTAAGCACATTTACCTATCAATGGGGATTGTGGCATGTATAGTCTAATTCAAACTTTTCAATGCAAATGAAATCTTCAAGGGTTTTACCCTCTACAATCACTAGTTTTGCACTAGAAAAATAAAAATAGTTCACATATCCAATCAGGTGTATTCATTCCTTGTTATTAGATCTATAAATTTTCTTATCTTTACTTCTTTATATTCATCTTAAGTAAGGACTAATTTTATACATGTTTCATTACAGGTTTGCATGAAGCACCATTTAGCATTATGATCTACATTCAATATTTTACTTCACAAGTAAGTTCATGTATGGACTTTTACTTTTACTCTAGTACTTTCACTTTGATACATTACTAGAATAAAAGGGGGGAAATGTAGACACATAAATTAACATTTAAGATACAATAATACACTTGTGACCACTCTTTTGACACAACTAACTCATGACCTATTCTAAGGCCTTTTTATCACTTGCCTTCATTTTTTGTATGATGATTCATCCCTCCAAGTAGCTCAAATCACTATACAATGTCTCTATCAAGACCACTTAGTTACTCAATCTCATTATTAGACTGAACCATACCTCCATCTTAGTCACCCTTGCCCTTGGAATAATAACGTCCTATATGAACAATAGCGCACCCCACTATTGTTCACCTTACTAGTAGTGTCCACCTACCAATTAATGAATATTTTACAAAATTAAAAAGTTGGGAAAGGGTCATCCTAATAGTTTAGTAAGCCCCATATTATGAAATTCCTAAAATACCACTATAAAAGCACATTTCATACCATATTCCACACAAGAGGCTTCCACATTGAAAAACATCAAAATTCTCATTGCACAATGGGAGCAAATTCCCTATTTCTCCTAATTTTGATTACATGCAACCTTAGTAGCCATGAACTAAAGTCTGAATACAACTATAAGCAATGTTATCAATTCATTTTTGGTTCTGGTGTCGGTTCAAAGAATCCGGTTCGCCGATACGATGATTTTTTTCCTTGGGTTCGTTATTGGGTTCATCTGTACAAAAAATATATAAAAATTTAAAAAATATAGAAATTATAGCCTATTACATAGGAAATTACTGACATTGTCATTAACCATATAGTATGCATATTGATATGAAAAATAAAATATGAAAATAATCACAAAATATTAAATACTAACCGAATGCCAAATGTCATGATAATCATTAAAATAAATGATAAATATTAAGCATCAATAATTATGATATTACCTTGTGGTTGTAAGTAAATACATCAAACTTAAAAAGTCTTAAAACTTAAATGTTAACTTAAAGTCACTAATAATGACTCATAATTTTTAGTGACTTAGCTATGAACCCTTAGAAGGTACAGGTGCTAGGTGTTTGTATAATTGTTTGAACTTTATGATTTATACATTACTAATCCACATGTAAACCCTAACATGCCCAGTTGAATCAAAGTAATTTTAGTTGACATATTAACTTTTAAATGCCAAATCTTATATATGTAGAGTCAAGAAAATGAAAGTTGTCAACATCTAGCTTATGATTCCCTGATTGAATGTCGTTGATGGATGTGGATTGAATTATGTATTCCATTACAAATTGGCCATTTGTTCTAAAAATTAGTTGACTAGCGCTGGCTAGTGTCTTCCAAATCCTCAATTAACACTTCAAGTTAAGTTATTTTCTTTCTTCTTTCAGATATTTCCTTTTAAGGGTTCATAGCCAATCCAATAAAAATTTGGAAAAAAATGAAAAATGTGTTTTTAATTGTTGGTTCTCTGTCTCAATGCCTAGGATTTATCCCAAAAGAACCCAAGTCATACTTGGGTGCCCAAGGACAAACCTTGAGTGTTGGGACAATGAACCAAACCCTGAACCCAAACTTGGTTTGAACCTAAGTACCCAACATAGCCCAAAATCCATGAACTGATAACGTTGCCTATAAGTTCATGAGTCACAGTTGAAGTACTTAATCACACCAAGATTGCACCAACATCTAGCATTTTGCATTACTTTTACACGCACCACTATAGCATTGAAGAATTAGATAGAGTTTGATCCCTCTTCAGAGTATTGATATGTAGGCAACATTTTTAGAGCAAATAATAATGGTTAATAGTAACTCAAAATTAACCTATGTAACTTGGGTTTTAACCAAGGCTGCTTAACCTATGTTAGTTAGACTCATGTGTTGTTTAAAATTTCACACCTACATATCTAATTATCTAATGAACATGTTAGATTTTATTGTTGACAATTGTGCACAAGGTAGGTATGGATTTATGTACATGGTAGGACCATTCATTTGACAACTAGCTAGTTTCACATTGCCAAATGTGTTCCTCTCGCCTACCCCCAACTATTATAAATACAAGGGTAAAGTGTAGCATAATATGTGAGAGAAGCTTAAGAATTTATTATTGTAATAACTCCATGAGCAATATATAAAGTGTGTTTGTTTTTTAGCATTAGAAGCTTATTTCAAGTGGTTGTGGTCTCTCAGATAGATCTTGTTGATCTGTTATGTATCCTTGCTCAACACTTTCATAGTATCAAAGCTTCATGAGTTTTTTTAAATCCATTTACCCATAGCTTCTTTTTCACACTCTCTTCAAATTCTCTCTCATCTAGACCTATGGATCTTGGATATTATTTTTTGTAGAGTTTACATTGGTGTATTGATCTGTTAACAGTAATTATCCCCATGATAATAAATACTATTTTATTTAAAAGGGATTTAAAAAATACAATAAGTTGCTTTCCAAAATTTATTTTAAAAAAAATGATTTTTATTCAGAATGTAAATTATTTGCAACAATTCTAATTATGAGTATTTTGTAAACTCATATAAATCTATTATTCAATTAAAAATATTCTCTTCATATTTCATCTCTTTGAATAATCTCTTTATAATCTCCAGTAATAAAATTTTAAATATCAATAATAATTTAAAACTGATACACTTATGGAAAACTAAAAATAAAATAGAGACTAGATATTATTTATGGGGTTCACCAATTGGCTACATCCCTAGGATTGCTAAATATCAATCTAATCCATAAGAAATCAATTTACAAGTAATAAAACAACTCAAAATAATGATAAATGAACCATGTCACCTGCAATAGAACTGAATACCAAATATTGAAGACTCTGAATCTGATCAACACAAAAGATATAAGGATTATAATATTAAAACATCTCTCATGTAAATCTCCACATGGAGAAAGGTAAATGTGGGGAAGAAAGTTTATTTAAAATGGGACAAAGTTACTTTTTTGTTTTAAAAACAATATCCCATGGTTTTTTTTAATAACCATCCATGTGGGAGTAGGTAATTTTAAAATTTGGGACTTAGGTTTTAAAATATATCATGGAATAATAAATAGGATATTTAATTGGATAAATATATGCCATGATTATTAAAACCATATTAAAATAGGATATAAACTGAAGGTTTTAAAACATCCCATGGTAAATTAAAAAACCATTAATAATAGGATATTATTAATAAAAGATTATCCCGATGGAAATATCATGGATATGAGGAAAGGAATATCTTAGTGGAATTCGCAAAATTATATGGCAAATTTGATAACAGGGTAATGTGGGTAAAGGTCGGTTTGGTCCCACATTTGCAACACAACACCCATTAGCAACATAATAAAATAATTCCAATATAAAAAGTAATTATATAAACTTTTTAAAATATTTTTACCACATGTCAAATTTTCCATTGTGACATTTGTCTTTTCCAAATTTTTCCGTTCGAATCATATGATGAGTCAAAATCCTCTAGATCACGTACTGTAGGTCTTTGGTGGATTTCTTTGTCACCTCTCAACTTTTTAGCCTTCATGTATTGTAAGGCAATTTTTTTGAGGATTTAAAAAAAAATCTAGGAGCTTTAAAAATCTCAAAAATTGTAGGGGTCTGTTTTTGGTTGAAAAATATCTTGCTAGAGGAGAGAGAGTCATCTATTGCGTAGAAGGTCAAACAAGGAAGAAGTGTTGGAGAGAGGGGAGGCTACGTGGAGGAGGCATTGAAAACATGAGCTTGTCATTGAAAACTCTATATTTACATTCCTTTTTTGGATCATTTGCTACTTTATATTTGGTAGGGCATTGAAATCTACACCTTTTCTACTGTGTTAGGAGTTTTTTACTACATTGGTAGACTTGTTCATTGTGTTGGAAAGGAGGACACGTTAGCTAAGGCATTAAAGAGAAAAAGGAGAGTTAAACCTTTTTTTCCTTGCTTAAGGAGGCATTGGAGAGAGAAAGAAGAGCCAGGGCACTAGAAGAAGAGGTCTACATGGAGGAGAAGAGGTGTTGAGGACAAAAGAGAGGCATCTTTTCTTTTTGTAATCTTTTACCAACTTTGGTACTACTCTATCCACTTTGGCACCATTCATCCACTTTGGCACCCCAAGTCTAACTAAAAGTATGCATTTGGATCTGCCTATAAGAGCTATGCATAAGGTTGCTACAAGGAGGAGAGAAGGTGGCATTAAACCTCACATTTGATTGGATGCATTGGAATGAGTGAAGCATGCATTTTTTGCCACTGAGCCATTTTCCACCGTTGTGTTGCATTTTCCTTGAATTTGAGTGCTGGAGTATCAAACTTATCTTCTTTTAGCACTTATCTAAGCTTAAGACATGTGCTCAACACATAAAACAATAATTCACCTTATTTATCCTCTTAAAACAACCTATTAATTCATTTTTTGCTTTTACAAGCTATAATTTTTCCTTAAATAAGAAGTTAAACTCACTTGCATGCATACCGAGGTCATCGACAATACTATTTTTTAGTTTGGTTGGCTTTTCTAAAATTGTAGTTTGATTTTAGTTTAAACAAGTGATTAGAATCCTACCTTTTATTCCATTTTGGACAATCAAATCAATTTTTGGTGTATTTTTAATGTTTTTGACTTATTTACAGGAAATCATAATGTCTATAACTTTTGAACCGTAACTTGAATTTGAGCTTCATTTTTTCAAGTGTATAGTTTTTTATTTTCTATCCATTAGTGTCATTACTTTGTAAAAATATTATACTTTTATAAATTTCCAAATCTGGGGGGGTCCTTAATACAATCTTTTGGGGGGTTATCTTTATGCTGATTTGTGCACCCTTTTGCATTTTTTATGCTCTTTGGTGATTTACTAGCATGGCATCAACTTTTGATTTTGATCATTTCGAGCCTTTGACTGCACATAATTACCATACATAGAGACCTTGAATGGAGAAAATCATAAAACACAAAAGATTATTGTCTCCAATGAATGAAACTCAACCATAATTCACAAGAGAATACGTAAAGTTTTAGCACCAATGGAAGTTTGATGAGTGTATGGGTCTAATAGGGACTTATGTGAGTGATAGTTTGTTATTTCATTTGGATGGATGTGATACTCTATTCAAAATTTTGGCTAAGTTAAAGGGTTTATTTAGGAAAGTAGATCACATGAGAGCCATGCAGCTTGAAGTGGAACTTACTTCACTTAATCTGGATGACTTTACCTCTATTATAGATTACCTCACTAAGTTTAAGCATTTGTTGGCACAGTTGAAGGTAAGTTGATGAGATAAGAATGATGAGGAGTGTGTGTACTTGATTTTGTCTAAGTTGCATGGACCATTCCAAATCTTTGCTTCTACCTTTTTATCTATCATGGATACTTTAGATTTCACATTCAAAATTCTTGATTTATAGTTGTTTTATGAGAGACTTGCTAGGGAAGAATCTAAATTATCTCACTTTGAGTCTTACACCTCTCAAGAAGCATTAGTCACATCACATCCTAAGAGTAATGGAAATACAAAGAGTAAGAAGAACACTCCTCCATCTCAAAATGCATCTAAGCCCAATACTAACAAGCCCAACACCAACACATCTAAACCCAAATCATCTTCTAAATCCAAGAATAAGTCTAACATATCTTGCTCCTACTATGGGGGAACTATTCATGAAGAGTCTATGTGTTTTAAGAGAATACAAGCCTTAGAGGATGCTATTAGGAAACACAAGATTTTTTTATCCACTCCTCCATCTAATGAGTATGGGGAAGAAATTAATGTTGTTAGGAGATCACAATCACCTATTTCAAACAATTAGGTTCTAGATTTTGGTGCTTCTACCATATGACTTCTTCTAAGGAGTCATTTGTATCTCTTGGTTTGAGTTTTACTTCCAACATTGAGGTTGGAGATTCTTCTTATATTTTTTTTAAGGGATAGGCTGACATACAACTAGATGGTCGCTACATCAATGATGCATTATGTGTTTCAAACATCACCAATAATATGTTTTTAGTCTATCATATTTTCTATTCTAGTCAGGGAAAAATAATGACTTTCCCACCATAGGGTGCTAAAGTTTGAGCTTTGTCAGATCCTCACATACTTATTACATAAGGTGTTCTTGATCATGGTTCTCAACTCTATTACTTTGAGGGTTTTGATTATACTCTTCCTATAAGGATGTGTTTAGTTTCTCATGTAGATTCTAAGAGTAGGCTTTGGCTTGAGAGATTTGGACATCTCAATTACAAATATTTGAAGGATTTGAGAACTCATAGTATTGGTGAGGGTCTTCCTATAGTTTCCTATCTTGATGGATTTTTTCATAATTGTGCATTAGGGAAACAACACCAAGATCTGTTTCTTAAGGGTATGTCCAAGAGAGCTTCTTCACAACTTGAGCTTGTGCATAGTGACTGGATGGTATTTCATACTCCTTTCAATGGAGCTAAGTATGCACTTATTGTTGGCCAAAATAGGCCTATTTATGAAACTTTTGCCTAAATGGATCAAGCCACTCTCTTACACCATTTAGTGACCTATTACCTTCATGACTAGTATCAGTGCTCTGAATATGCTCCAAAATTATTTGAATATGATCTGAATTGCTTTGAAGATGCTCTAAAGAGATTTGAGTATTTTTTAAAGATGCTTTGAAGTTGCTCTGAAGATGCTCTAAAGTGTTTCGAAGATGAGACAGTCCTAGTGTAGTGGATGATCCAATGGTGTAAGGAGAAAATAAAATTCATGGACCTACCTCATGTTCCTTGCACTCTTTTGAAACACTTCTACAAATTTTAAGGTATTTTAAGGTAAAAGCCTAGAAATGGGTTTTGAGCTACAAGTGAAGGATCTAGCTAGTTTCCAAGGTGTTTGAGCATTCAAAAATAAGAATAAAAGGTCACTTGTATTATAAAAAATATTATATAGTTATTGGATTTATAATTAAATCCATTAAATTCAATTACATAATAACATAGTCTCCCTTCCTCATGAAATGATCACCTACAACCAACAAGCCTAGTTAGTTATGTATGGAAAGATTGTTCTATTAAAGAAATGCAAGGCTGTATAACTAGATGAATATGTTAAAGTCACTCTCAAGAGTGATCTCATCACACTTAAAATATCACTAAGATGTAAATCAAGCATGGCCAAGGTTGAGGAAATGGTTTTAGACTGTACACACAATCATAGGTTTGAGGGCTAATTTGGAGAAGAGTTGAAGAGTTGACGATGCTAGAGAGGTGATCTAACCCCCAAATTTTGTACAGAGGGTCATTATTACCTAGGTTAAGTTTTAATAACATATATTTAGAACATATAATAATTTAATTATCCATTTTTTTGTTATAAACTTGAGGCACTCTTCAAGTCATTCACAAAGGCAACTTAGGCCAATCTTTGAGAAATTTATGATTTTAGAGCATGTACAAGAGGAATTAGGTTCTCATTTTTGGTATGTATGATCATGGTGAGTATATAAATATTATTATTAAATACTTAAGTCCTAATTATTAGTGGAATCATTTTTTTTGTTACAAACCTCTTGCAGTCATAAATAGTCTTTCACTCAGACAACTCACTAGCTAGTTTTGAGAAAAATACATATTGAGGCCTCTACAGGGACGATCCAGCTATAAAAATTGGTAAAAGTGATGAATATGGGTGGCTATAATTATATATAATAATTTTTAGGTCACATCAATAGTGAAATCATCTGTTATTTTATCACAGTATGTTTGTCTGTTGACAGTCACCATTGGAGCTCATAAGGTGTTTTAAAGAGTATGATAGATGGTATTAACTTCATGTGAGGGTTTTTGGGGTCAAAGAGTATGATTTAACTCTTCCAAAACCTTTTGAGAGTGATAAAATTTATAATTTCAAGGATAAACATGAAGAAGGGCAAATTTACAAAATTCAGGTTTCTTGGTTGTCATTTTTCTGAGTGTGTAACAGGTCTAAATATGTGATTTTGGTTGGTTTTCATAGTTAATAATGGAAAAATAATAACTGAGCTAGTTTTTGGGTTATATAAAATTATTAATTCAAAAATAATTAAGTATTTGAACCCCTTAAAACCAGAGAAAATGTTAAAACTCAGACCTACACACACTCAAAAATTTGACAAAGCAGGTTAAGACAACCCCAAAAGGTGCTTTTTTTGAGTTCTAATCAATGAAATGACATGAAACTTGACATGGATGTATTTTTTTATGTATTTGAATTTTTAAAAGTGGTATAATTCCCTTACTATACTTAGAGATAAAAAAACCAAGTTTTCATATCTCTATTAATGGAGTCTATGCTCAAAACCAGGTCTAAAGGAGCCTTTAATAGAGGTAAAAAGGAGGATTGATGTATGGAAAAGTGCTCAAGAATTTGTATAATATACACCAAAATTATTTTAGTGAGTTTTAAAATTAAAAAATTACTTCAAGTGGCTCAAATTAGTAAAGAGACCCTCCTAGACCTACCTAGTGAACACAAGGTTGCAGACCTTCCCAAGCTAATTTAAAGAGTTTTAAAGTGAATCGTAGGCTGAGAATAGTCTGAAAGGAAGGGTAGGCCAATAAAAAAGAGTATTAAGTAGAAAAATAAACTCATGAAATCTCTTAAACACCATGGAAATGCCTAAAACTGTTGAAAGTTGCCAAAGAGTCTTTTTAGACCAGTTTTGAGTTTTTGAACTCATAGGCCCATGAGATGACCTAAAATCACTTGGAAACCACTTGGAGCATACGGGGGAATATTTAAATATCATGTTTTACATATTTTATATAATAAATTGGAAATTTTTGATGCTTAAGTGGCCCAAAATGGCCTAAAAATGCCCAATTTTACAGGTCTTGAAGGTTCTAGAACAATTAGTTGAAGATGGCTCAAGCTTCAAGACCTCCATAAATGGAATCCAAAGAATTTTTAGGTTTCATGGATTATTTTTTATGTTAGATGAGAAAACATGAGTTAATTACAAAATAAATCAGAAAATCAAACACCCAAGGTTAACCTTTAGGGTCAGTTGCAAGCATAAAGTGCCAAGATCACTAACCATGTTGCCAAGTTGCTAGCACAAGATAAGTGGAGATGGGGTGTAGAAGTCAAGTGGATTATATATTTGGGGAGTTAAAGAACATTGATAAAGTAGTTAAGGAAGTCTATATATATTTTGAGATTTTTTTCAAGCATTGATTGGATCATTAAATGAGACTTCTAGTCTTTAAAGACTTTTCTCAAAGCTAGTAGATTGAGACATCATCTTACTCAAATGTTTTTTTGTCTTATAGTGACTTTTTAGGCCAATGAAAAGGATTGGAGACCCATTGAACTAATGGAGGTTAATTTGATGAGTAAGGATCAGTTTTTAATTAATCTAAATGTTGTTAAGACTCCATAGAAGGTGGTTGAGCTTCATTTATTAAATTTTGAGAGCTTTCTTCTACTCTCTCTTCCCTTTTCTCATATGTCTCCTATTTATTACCTATTTTTAATATGCTCCTCATTTTAGTATGGTGTATCCCTTCTCATTTTTGTAAGAACATCCTATTGAATCAATAAAACAACTTATTTTTCCTATCTCTTTTATTGCAATAGGTGCTATGGTCAGTTTGTGCATGATTGCTTTGTGGGGAGGTGTTCTTTCTTGGTGATTATCTTTCTTTTTTGCCTCTTTGCAGGTATTCCACCATTTTTTCAAGTTTGAACTTGTGCTTATTTGATCATTGATGATGGTATAGTGTTATTTTCATACTCCTCCATATTTCATATCTTGTTTAGTAGACCTAGTTTTGGAAATATTGATGAAAAATAACCAGGTTGAGATATTGTGTGAGAAAGGGTTGTCTTTGAGCTTCCTTAGTGTTAGTTTCATGAAATTTGGAATGTCAAATCTTAATGTATCACCCTTTTTTGTTTTTAGTCATCCCTTTCTCCTCTTTCTAACCCTTTTTTTTGGTAATTAGTAGTTTAGAATAGTTTGCTAAGAGCCTAATTGATTCACCTAGGGAGTTGGCCCATAACCCAGAGGTTCACCTCCATCATAAGATACCTATAGCCTGGAGGTGTTCCCATTTTTTATCCAAAAGTGAGAGAGCCTAGAAAACTCTCCCACAAGGGTGAAATTTTGTGCTATAATAGTTTTTGGCATGCCTAGTGGGACTACTGTGTTCTTCACTTCACTTAGGGTTCGTGGTGTTTCTCTTCAATGTAATTAGCCTTCAAAGGCACATTTTCAAACATCAATAGAGACTCCACTATGAACTATTGAGTTGTGGAGCTAAAAGCTTCACTAATGATCTAATGTGGAGGTTGTTGGGCTTACACAGTAATTGGCATCGGTCAGAACCAACCGACATTGGTTAGGGGTCGACCGACATCGGTCAGAACCAACTAACATCGGTTAGGGGTCGACTAACATCGATGAGGGGTCGGCCGGCATCAATCATCTTCAGATCGACATCGACTTTTGTGCATTTCTAGCTTTTCTATTTTTAGGAGAATGGATTTGAGCCTTTGATTTAGGAGGTGGATCTAAGGGTGGCAAATGCATGGCTTATGAACCCTAGTGTTGTAGTATACTATATAGTAGGGTTAGATCCTCATAGCATGGACAATAATTTAGTAATTGAGTTGATTATAATTGATGGAGAGAGAGAGAGAACTCTTGAGGGAGAATTATTGTACATCTATGAGGTGTGAGGAGAGAGAGATTTCTTCATTGTATTTTCTTCTGGAAGAGTTTAATATAGATTGGTTGTTTCTTGTATCTCTTATTATTTGCTATTTCTGATTTCTAGTTACTTATTACTTCTAGTTTCAATTCCATGTTTAGTTGCTTATATAAAAGTAATCAATTGTACTCTAAGATCCTAACAACTGGTATCAGAGCGTGTTAGTGTTTGTTGATTACAGAATTCACTCACAGGGGTTTCTAATTGAGTGGGAGCAAAGCAATGGCAGAAGAAAGTAAACTAAGAATGGAGAAATTCAATGGCAAGAATTATCAATTATGGAGGATGCAGATTAAAGATTATCTATATCAGAAAGATCCGTATTTACCATTGGGTGGGGTTTCAAGGAAGCCCACAGATATGGAAGATGAAGAATGGAATGTTCTTGATAGAAAGGCTCTTGGATCTATAAGGTTGAGCCTGGCAGCTTCTATGTTTTCCAACTTATCATAGGCAAAGACAACGGTAGAGTTAATGGATACTTTGGCAAATTTATATGAAAAACCCTCAGCTTTGAATAAGGTATATCTTATGAAGTAATTATTTAATTTGCAAATGCAGGAAGGTGGATTTGTATCTAGTCATCTTAATGATTTCCATACAATAGAAAATTAGTTAAATTCAGTCAAAATAGTTTTTGATGATGAAATTAAGGCTCTCTTAATCTTATGCTCTTTACCTGAAAGTTGGCATAGTTTGGTAATGGCAGTTAGTAATATTGCATCTGCTTCAAATATCTTGAAAGTTGATGATGTTGTTAGTGTAATCTTGAATGAAAAAATTCATAGGAAAAACACAGGGGAAACATTAGGTAATGCTTTAAGTGTTGAAAGTAGGGGAAGGCAAAGAGAAAAGGGCAAACAAGGGAAATCAAGGTCAAAGATTGGAAGTAGATCCAAATCCAGAAATGGAAGAATAACTTGCTGGAATTGTGGAAAGAAAGGGCATGCAAAGAAAGATTGTTGGTTGAAGGATAACAAAGAAAATCAGCATGAAGGTAATAAAGAAGCAAAAGTTGCAAGTATTGTTGCACAGGATGCTCTTATATTTTCTTTGGATAACAAAGTAGAATCATGGGTTTTAGATTCTGGTGCCTCTTTCCATGCAACCCCAAATAGAGAATTTTTCAATGATTATGTCCATGGAGATTTTGGAAAAGTTTATTTAGGGGATGATGAGCCTTATAAAATTATTGGCAAGGAAAAAGTGTAGCTAAAATTGTAGAATGGCAACACATGGGTGTTGAAGGATGTCATGCATGTACCCATCCTAAAGAGGAAACTGATTTCTATAGAAAAGTTGGGTGATGAGGGTTGCACAGTAACTCTCACAGTGTAATCTTGGAATGTTTCTAAGGGTGCACTTGTATTAGCAAAAGGTAAGAGAGTAGGTACACTTTATCTATCTACTTGTATTACTGATTATTCTCCTTCTATTTTATCTACTTCAGATGTAGATGCAAAGTTGTGGCACTGTAGGCTTGGTCACATGAGTGAGAAGGGAATGAAAGTTCTTAAGTCAAAAGGTAAGCTTTTAGATTTGAAAAGCATAGATCTAGATTTTTGTGAGCATTGTATTTTTGGGAAACAGAAAAAAGTGAGGTTTCTCAAAATTGGATCAACAAAGAAGAAGCACAAGTTGGAGCTTGTTCACATAGACGTGTGGGGACCAGCTCAGGTAGCTTCTATTGGAGGATCACAATATTATGTTTCTTTCATTGATGATGCTACAAGAAAGGTATGAGTTTATTGCATAAAGAGGAAATCTGATGTTTTTGACACATTTAAGAAACATAAAGCTTTGGTTGAGAATGAAACATGTTTGAAATTGAAGTGCCTTAGATCTGACAATGGTGGTGAGTACTACAGCAATAAATTCAATAGTTACTATTCTATGAGTGGAATACGTAGGGAAAGGATGGTTCCAAGGACACCTCAACAAAATGGAGTTGCTGAAAGGATGAATAGAATAATAATGGAGCGTGCATAGAGTATGAGGTTGCATGTTGGTTTGCCCTTACAGTTTTAGGCAGAAGCTGTAGATACTGTGATTTACTTGATTAACAGAGGACCTTCTACTACACTAGATGGTGGAATTCCAAAAGAGGCTTGGATAGGTAAAAAGGTAGATCTTTTATTTCTCAGAGTTTTTGGTTCTGAAGCTTTTGTGCACATTGATAAAGAAAATAGAAAGAAGCTGGATGTTAAATCTATGCGGTGCACTTTCATTGGTTATGGTTTTAGAGATTTCAGATTTCAATTGTGGAATTTAGAAACTAACAAAATTATTAGAAGCCATGATGTAGTTTTCAATGAGAAGGTGATGTACAGTGATCAGCTCAAGAGGCTGAATAATTTTGAGCAGGGCAATCTTGATTTAGAAGAGGTTATGATCCAAAATGAGCTCGTGGGTAAAAATCATCACTCACAGAAAAACACAGAGACCGATGTCAATCAGGTGGAAATTGACGTTGGTCAGGTGGAAATTGGTGTCGATCAGGAGGAATCGACATCAGTCGAGTGCAGACTGACATCGATCAGAGATGATCGAGATCAGTCACTGTCAGAAGAAAATTTGGGTGGATAACAAGCTATAAATGAGTCTCAAATGCCCATAAGGAGGTTTGAAAGGGTAAGTAATCCTCCAATTCATTATTCCCCTTCTTTATACTACTTATTACTCACTGATGGTGGAGAAATAGAAAGTTTTGATGAGGCAATGCAGGTAGAATCTAGGAAACAGTGGGAGCATGGCATGAATGAAGAAATTGATTCCTTAGAAGAGAACCATACGTGGGATTTGGTTGAGTTGCTAGCCAGAAAGAAAGCACTAAAAAATAAATGGGTATACAGGTTAAAGGAAGGAGAGAATGGACAAATGAGACATAAAGCCAGGTTGGTAGTAAAGGGATTTGCACAGAAACTAGGTATTGATTTTGGTGAAATTTTTTCTCCTGTAGTAAAGATGACTTCTATTCAGACTGTATTGTGTTTAGTTGCTATTGAGGATTTGCATCTTGAGCAGCTTGATGTTAAGACAATGTTTCTTCATAGAGATTTGGATGAAGAGATATATATGGATCAGCTGGAAGGTTTTAAGGTCAAAGGTAAGGAGAAACTTGTGTGCAGGTTGAAGAAAAGCTTATATGGTCTTAAGCAAGCTCCAAGATAATGATATTTGAGGTTTGACAAGTTTATGACAAAGCATGGCTTTAGTAAATGTCAATATGACCATTGTGCTTATTTTAACAGATTGGATAATGGTAGTTATATTATCCTATTACTGTATGTAGATGATATGCTTGTTACAGGTTCACACATGTAAGAAATTATTGAGCTTAAGGTAAAATTAGCTCACACATTTGCCATGAAGGATTTAGGAGTAGCAAAGAAAATCCTTGGCATGAGTATTAAGAGAGATAGGAAAAATCACTATTTGATTTTGTCTCAAGAGGATTATGTGAATAAGGTGTTGGAGAGGTTCAATATGTTGTCCCCGAAAAATGCCACTCATTTTTGGGACAACCTACAGATCAAAAATTCCCCTCTTCCCCTTTCAAATTTGTTCTAAGCTTTCAAATTCCTCATTTTTAAGTTCTTTTCGTAAAGGGGGTTCACAGGTTCAAAAAAAAAGCTTCTGTAGGCGAGTTCAGTCAAAAGAACAAGTTTTCAGCACTCAGTGGTTTCCAGGTTTGGTTCAATGCGCTTGGTGCAAAATAACAAAGGACTTCACCAAATAACGAAGAATGAACCATTGAACCGTTGAACCAACAGGTTCAACGAGTTCAAAGTTTAATGGTTCAACATGGTTCAAAGGTTCAAAGACATGGTTCAAGCAACAGTCAACCAATGACATCCCCGTAGACGTCAAATTTAAGGTAAGGGAATATCTGTTGAAATTTAGATAAAGCACAGAACTCAAAGGAAGAACCAAGCGACTAGCTGGAAAAGCTCGACTGAGGAGAAAAGCCCACAAAAAAGTGGCCAAAAGAGACAAACTCCAAGTAGCATGCAAAGGATGAATGAACAATTAAGTCCAACTGGCACGAAATGGGGAAGCATCTTTGGCAGGTGAGATGGCACCCACAAAATTGATCATTTAGAATGATAGTGACCAGCAGTACAACCGTTTCCTCTGTCTCACATTAAATTGAAAGGCAAATCGTGTAAGTTACCTAAGCAAGAAATGCAGGTCTCGAGCAGGCAAATGGACAGCTCATTAATTTTTGAGCGACTTGTTTTCTTTTAAAAGGGACACGTATGCCACTTGTAAAAGTAGGAGCGCCACATGGGCCTCTTCGCTTCCCATATATATTCATAACTTGGTCATTTTGTAAGGATCTTCTCCTTACCAAGAAGCAAAACTCTGCCCATTTTGAAAGACAAGACTCAGACTTTGAGCTCAGGTTGTAATTTCATTTTCCTTGTTATTTGAATGAGAAAACAAGTTTTTCCAGACTTTGTGTTGTTCTGACTTGTGTCATCTGAGGTGTCCTTAATCAATTTTTTTGGTGTTCAGAATTAGTAAAGGTAAAAAAGAAGTGTCCTGAAACCGACTGTGTGAAGACTTTGTGCTTTCACAATTGATTTCAGTCTGTGTTTTCCTTTCCTTTTTGTGTTGAGGATTCTGGGGAGACTTTGTGCCCCCATTATCCTTTGTGATATACTCTTTGGGTAGTCGAGGTGGAGACTTTGTGCTACATTTCAGGTTGTTGGTTACTCTGCACTTTTGATTACCTATTACCAGAAAGATTCCTATTGCTTGCAAGAACAAGCACTTCTGAAAGAAGAGAAGTGCCTTCTATTGCTTCATCAGGATTTCTACTATTTAGGAAGGAATCTGGCTCTTGGCTGAAAGTTGCTTCTGAAAGAAGAGAAGCACCTTCCTCATCATCCAGTATTTCTCTTTTGTTTGTCAGCATCATCTCTGAAAGAAGAGAGATGGATGGTTTACCCTACCCCCTATGTCTTACTTTCTGTATATATATATATATATATATATATATATATATATATATATATATATATATATATATATATATATATATAGCCTCCTGTATCTCTTGCATATCTATAAGGAACCTCCCCTTGATGAGAGGAGAGATTTGTCCCCTGTTGATGTAGTAAACCTGCACATCTGGCCGACTGATCTCCCTATGCTGCGGTGATAGGAACTATTTTGGTCACCAGTTAGCTGGCCGATAAAATATTCACCCAACACAATATGCAAGATGCAAAATCGGTAAGCACACCTATGGCTAGACACTTCAAGTTGAGCAAAGAACAGTGTCTTAAATCACATGATGAGGTTGAGTACATGAGTAGAGTTCCATATGCTTCAGCAGTTGGGAGCTTGATGTATGCAATGGTATGTATTAGACCAGATATTGCCCAGGCAGTGGGAGTTGTCACCAAGTTTACGACCAATCCAAGAAAGGAACACTTGAAAGCAGTTCAGTGGATTCTCAGATATCTGAGAGGGACAAGCAGTAGGCATTTATGCTATGGAGGGTCAAACACTTCTCTACATGGGTATGTAGATTCCGATATGGCAGGTGACTTGGATGGTAGGAAAAGCACCACAGGATATGTGTTCACTATTGGTGGAACAACAGTTAGTTGGATTTCAAAGTTGTAGAAGGTTGTTGCCTTGTCTACTACAGAGGTAGAATACATTGCAGTCACAGAGGCTAGCAAGGAAATGATTTGGATGACTCAGTTCATAGAAGAGTTGGGAAAGGAGCAAGAGAGTTGCAAATTGTACAGTGATAGTCAAAATGCAATTCATTTGGCAAAGTATTTAGCCTTTCATTCAAGAACCAAACATATACAACTTAGGTACCACTTCATTAGATAGGTATTGGAGGATGGACAATTGAAGCTGGAAAAGATCCATACAGATAAGAACCCTACTGCTATGTTAACAAAGTTGGTAACAAAGGAGAACTTGAATCTTCATTCAACTTTTGTTGGTCTTCAAGATTGAACTTGAAGAGGGAGAAATAAGCTAGAGATGTTTAGAAGATGTTGCTGTACAGGTATAGGTGCAATTTTTTATCTCCAAGTGGGAGATTGTTGAGTTGTGGAGTTAAAAGCTTCACTAATGAGCTAATGTGGAGGTTGCTAGGCTTACACAATAACCAGCATCGGTCAGAACCAACCGACATCGATTAGGGGTCAACCGGCATCGGTCAGAACCAATCAACATCGGTTAGGGGTTGACTGACATCGATGAGGGGTCGGCCGGCATCGGTCATCTTTAGATCGACACCGACTTCTATGCATTTCTAGCTTTTCTATTTTTAGTAGAATAGATTTGAGCCTTTGATTTAAGAGGTGGATCTAAAGGTGGCAAATGCATGGCTCATGAACCCTAGTGTTATAGTATACTATATAGTAGGGTTAGATCCTCATAGCATGGACAACAATTTAGTAATTGAGTTGATTGTAATTGATGGAGAGAGAGAGAGAGAACTCTTGAGGGAGAATTACTGTACATCTACGAGGTGTGAGGAGAGAGAGATTTCTTCATTGTATTTCCTTTTGGAAGAGTTTAATATAGATTGGTTGTTTCTTATATCTCTTATTATTTGTTGTTTCTGATTTCTAATTACTTATTACTTTTGGTTTCAATTCCATGTTTAGTTGCTTATACAAAAGTAATCAATTGTACTCTAAGATCCTAACATGAACATCAGTTGGTTAAGCATCCTAAGTACCCAAAATTAGAACCTTGGTATGTATACTCAAACCTCTTTTAATCAAGATGCTTATTATCTACCTCAACATCACTCATATCAGGCTAATAACATTTATGTATTCCCCTTAAGTGGCCCTCAAGCAACCTATCAGCCCAATCATGTTCTTTTCCCCCTTCCACCCCTACGTACGACCAATATCAACCTCCTTTGCATTCAAATCAATCTTCTAATCCCCCTTGTCAAGACTATAGTTATCCTATTACATCCTTATCATGATTCAAACAAGCATTATTAGATTATATTGAGTTGATAGAGGAGATTGGTAGGGTTTTAGAGCTTTCTATAGTCATACCTATCCATGTTCTACAAAAGGCAAGGAATTCTCTTTAGTTGGTCAAGAACAGATGGATAGTTTATGAGGATGAACAATGGCCAGTTTGTGAGAGGGAGAACAAAGTGTGTTTGAGTTGGAGAGTGTGTTGATATCTTATGAAGATCAATAGGTTTAATGAAATTATCTTGATGTGTCTTCTCCCCTCCAAGAGCCTCAAGCTCATCCTCCAAGAGTTTCAAATAACCCCCTAGCAAAAGTCATCAAGGCCCATCCTTGTCAAGAATCATAGAAGCAATATTAAACTAGGGTAGAGTAATCATGAAAATCAATAAGGAGGTTAGACTTAGACAAAAATTTCCCATTCATGCCATGGAGGGGATAAGGAGATTCTTGCATGATTTTTGGAGTGTGTGGGCATCCATTGAAGAAGGTGACTATCCACATGTCTAGAAGCTAAAATTTTAGTTCAAAAGGAAAGTGGTTTATATATAGCTCAACTCAATGAGCTTGCTTTATAAGAGTTCCAAGACTCCCTCTCCCCTCATTAAGATCCACCAAAAATACCTCTCAATATCCCCATTTGGAGTAGTAATATCCTAAGTTGCAAGCAAAGTGAATTTTTTCACCCTCTCACCATCTCCCTCTTAGAGAAAGGAACATATTTTCCAAGGATATAAGAGGATCTTACAGTCATAGGTAAGCCACAAGAGTACAATGCAAATGTTTATGATGAAGAGATCAAGGTAGGCATCTCATTTCATTTATAAGGTAAAAAATTAGGTTTAGACTAGCCTTCTTGGCATGGCTTTGACACTAAATGTAGACATCAAATTCTTAACACCATTTATGTTGAAATTGTTAATCTTACTAGAATTGTACTCAAAATGCGCATTTTAGGTCAAAATAATTAAAATACCCTAAAGGGTTCAAAATTGTCATTTACAAGTGCTAATTTAGGTTAAAGTATCCCTAAATGGGGTAATGCATTTTATGGGCCAAGTAACTTTGATCAAATCATTTCGAGTCAAAATGCCAATTTTACACCTGGGTGCTTTGGATTGCTCTTCTCTATTAAATATCTTACATGAGGCATATGCCCTTATTATTTGATGTTGAAAACATCCTAAATAGGATAATGGATCTAATGCATATGACATCACATCCTAAATAGGATAATGGATCCAACGCATCTGACATCACATCCTAATTTTAATCTAGTCAAATTTTAGGCTAATAATGTGACATTTTGACCATTTTGATAAACTGAGGGCTAGTTCCAAATAGTTTCACAAATGTTGATTAACCTTGTTTAAGGTTAATTGATCCAAATCAAGAGCTTAAGTGGATTTTCCATGAGAGTTGTTGAATATTTATTTTTGGGAATTAATTTTTATTAACTGCATCACCTAATAACATCATCATATGGGGTGGCATCCATAAGCCATAAATGCATAAAATATCAATATTATGGGTCTCCCATGATCATTAAGACCCTACATGCCTCATTAAATGCCCCTTTATCTCAAATATTGATGAGCCTATTTATGAATTTTAATTACATAATTGAATTAATCCTTAACCACACATCTCAATCTTGAGATGGATGATTTGAGTTGATTTTGATCAATCTCAAAAATCTATAAATAGAAAAGCCATGAACATCAGTTTAAAGCTTGATTTATGCAAAGTTATAATGCTAAATTATCTCTACAATCTTTTACATTTGACCATTGATCTTATTTTTCAAGCTTCATTGATAGGCTAGTTTAGTGATTCCAAATCATGAGCCTAGGTTTTACAAGGAGTTCTTGAGACATTGGAGGAGTTAGCCACCATTGTTGTTGAAGACAAGAACTCTTGATCAAAGGAGAACATGATTTTGAGCTGCATTTGTATGGTGAATCCACTTGGGAAGGTAATATGGTGTTGTTTTCTTTCAATTGTTTCTTACTATCACTTGCAATTCCTACATGAATAGATAGGCTTAGTTGAGTTTACTCTTATGCATTTCTCCTTTGATTTATTGGACTAATGTTTGACTAATCATGTTATGTAATCCTCTCTACATTTTGGCACACCCAGTGGGATGATACCCCACAAATTTGGTCACAAAGTTCTTTCAATAAACTCACTAATATTTCCCATGCAGGATCTTAGAATTAGAGGGCCAAAAGAGTGAAATTTTAAGTTGAAATTCCATTTTTATGACAAAATTTTTGTTCCTAAAAACCTTGATCTTGCTCTCTGTTATGATATTATTGCTTACATAGTAACGATTTTTTAAATGAAATCATTATTTGCTAGACAATGATTTTGTAGACCTGAGCAGTGATATTGTCATTTAGATCAGTGATATCATCATCCTGAGTAGTGATATCATCCTTTTGGGCAGTGATTTCATTAATCTAGGTAGAAATTTTGTAAAACAACAATATTTTTCACCCATGTAGTGATTTTACCTCAAAATAGTGATATCATTCTTGGAGTAATGATATTATTGATTTGGCTAATGATTTCATCTAAGAACAATGATATTGTGTTATTTGATTGATATAACCAATAATAATGATATTGTTGTTTGAAATTGTGATTTTGTAGGGAAAACATTGATATTGACTGTGTAACAATGATTTTGAAATAGAGAGCTTATTTTGAGAAGTTGCTTCACTCATTTGCAAATTAGCTTCAAAGCTAAAGGACATAGTGACTTTTCCATTATAGGATCAAGCTTAGAATTTATTAGAATATGGTTTTTAGACCTTTTTGAAAGTTTAAAATGGATTAATAACCTTTTTTTGGTGCTTAACAAAAACTTTAGATGCTTAGGTAAATGTTTTGACAAATTATGCTTTCAAAGTTACAACTTAAGACCAAGGGGTCAAAAGAACACCACCTCATATTTCATTTGGGGATTAAAATTGAATTCACTTGTCAAATTTTGTCTTCAATATTTGTTAATTATAACTTGATTGATAAAAAGAGGGATGTTACATGTACTCTCTTCTATTCATCGACTTAGGGAAATTTTGGAATAAAAAACACCATCCTTATTGCAAACATGTCTAGTCTAAGCCATAGAAAGAATGTCATCTAAAGCACTCCCAAAAAACTTGCAATAGTTTGGGTTATCTTGAAATGACCCTAAAGTCTTTCTGTTATGTCTTTTATTTCATTGCATTTTGACTTGCGAGGGGGAATTCATTACCTCTCACAAGTTCTTTAGGGAAACTTTGACCCAAGGTTTCATATCTCAGCACTGACTTCAACCACTCCCACTAGGATCATAGGTTTGAGTGGTTAAACCACCTTCTAGTGTTAGATTTGCACACGGGATGTATTTGCACTTTGGACATCACACTACACTGAGTAAGAGATGGATGTAGTGGTTGAAAAAAGGGCAAGACCTTTTTACAACAAGCCAAGTGTTGTGGACACCCAATTCTATGCTTTTTTTTTCATAGTGACATAAAAGTCATTGCATAATTGATTCCCCAAGAAATGATCAAAAACTAATTAGTTTTATTCAACCCCACATTACCATACCCTTGTTAAGATTTGTATGATTATACTTAGTGTATTTTGGTCATTTTTGCTTGGTATGTTTTGAGACTAAAACTTATTTATTTGCTTATAAACCATGTCAAAACCAATTTATTTATATGTTACTATTTTGTTTAATGAAGCATATCATATAACAATAGATAACTTATCATGTAAGAGTAACAACTTCAATGAAGCATATAATAAGTGAAAACTAGTCTACATTATCCATAAATGTCAATATCATAACATATTAAATAGTGTATCCATGTATCACTATGCAAGAAATGAGTAGATATAAAGCCATGTTTAAGTAATCTATGTAGCTCAACATGGTAAAAGGACATAGAAATATATAACATATAATGATGAAACATGTGAAAGTAGATGCCACCAGAATTGGCATGGCCCTTGGGTATATGATAGTTCCAACATGTACATGTCCATGTATGATCTATATGTCTTGCATCACACTCATTACCTCATGAAATGCATGCGTTTATGAAAAAAATATGCCATGTATCAAACATGTGATAAATAACATATGTGACCAATGTGATATAGTAACTCATGTCATGCCCAAGTCCTAGTTTTGTTTTTTGAGTATTGGAATGTTTTGATATTTTCTTGAATTTTTTTAATTTTTTCTATATTTGAATTTATCTCAATATGTGCTTATGTATAGTACCAATGCATGTGTATGATGTTCATAGGGTTTCTCAGAGGTTTTACCTCAAGCATATCCAAATAATAATCTCTTGTTCCCACCTTTTGATCACCACAAATGGGCCCAACCAATTGGGCTTAAATTTTCCTTTGTGTTCCTTATTTGCATTACTATTCATATGATTCTCTTTAAGTACTAAGTAGCCCACTTGAAATTATCAAATTATTTATTTTCTTTCCCATATGTGTGTTTGATATGATCTCAATATATCTTACGCTAATCAATAGCTTATATGCACTTATCATTAAGCATCTCTAACTCATGAAACTATTTTCCCAATATTCATTGTCTTTAATAATGTCTTTTAGCGAGATTCACATAGATGGTATCTCTATATCGAAAGGTAAGATTGCTTCTATTCCATAAACCAAATAATAAGTTGTGGATTTTATGGGTGTTTAAACACTTGTTTGATATGACCATAGTGTATAGATAATACAATTATGCTAATCTACAAAATGTTTAGAAACTATCTTGCTTAATATTTCAACAATTATTTTATTAGTAGCCTCATGTGGTCATTTCCTTGTACATAATATGAAATAGATAAATTATGATGAATCTTGTATTTAATAAAAAATATCTTAATTATTTTTTTTTAAAAAGATGATCCACTATTTATTACAATATCTGAAGATAATATAAATCTTGAAATGATAATTTTTCGTAGGAATTTACATGTATCTTCTCCCATAGTTGATTGTAATGATGTAACCTCTACCACAAGGGCACAATTGTTTGTAACAATAATGATAAATTTGTGTCCTTGTGATGAATCTAGATTTATTTCACCAATAAATTCAAAACCCCAAAGGGAAAACGGCCATTGTGAAACACTAGGTTACACCTCATTTGATGACATATGATTCGAATGATTGTATTTCTAAAAGTATAGGCATAATTTGGCATATTTGTGAAATTATTGTTATATTTTGGGCCAATAGTATCCTTGGTTCAAAAGTTTATAAGACATTATTTTTTCACTAAAATTACATCCATATTCATTGTCATGCACTTCAAGTAAAGTTGTTTGAACCTCCTCAAGATTAAGGCATTAAAGGAATTGGTCATCTAGTGACCTCTTGAATAAATATCCTCTAATGAATACAAAATATACTGATTTGCACCATAATTTATGTTTATCATCATGTCTAGCATTCTCTCAAAAAATAGATCTATATAAAAAACTATGTATGTCACTGTACCATTCTGAGTTAGCTATACTACAAGTAACTACCAAAACCTCTAAAACATCTACATCCTTTGTAGTGATTGAAGATTGTATTGATTGTTGTATGGTAAAAATTGTGTGCTCAGAATTAATATTTATAGGTATCATAAGTGAAACATTATCCATGGCATTTTCATGTTGATTATCTTTCTAAGGGATGTTATTTATTGAAAAAAGATCAAAATGTGTGATTAAGTGTTGCACCATGTCCTTCTATGGAAGAAATTTCTCTTGTTTTTGTTTGGTATATATTTAGATATTCATTGATCACTAGTTGAGAATCCCCATATACTCATAGATATTTTATCTTTAATGTTTAAGGTGTACATAGTCCCAATATCAAAGCCTCATATTCTATTGTATTATTTGTACATGAAAATCTTAGGTGAATGCAAATGGAATTGTTTAACCCTAAGGAGCAATGAAAACTAAACCAACTTCGATGCTTGTAGCACATTTAGATCCATCAAAATACATGGTCTAAGTATCATAATATACATGATGAGAAGTGAAATCATCATGAAAGTTATCATTATTTGGTAATGTGTATATTAGTACAATGATAGGTAATTGATCAACAATGAATTTTCCTTTAATAGATTTATGTGATATTAAATATAGATCAAATTCTATGAGTAATATTACCCATTTTACTATATGTCTTAAAAATGGTATTTTGGCATGAAAACATTAAGGGGATCTATCATAGTAATGACATGTATCTCATTGTTGAGCATGCAGTGTCATAATTATTATGCCATGAAAAAAGTTGTAAACATAACTTTTCCATGATAATGTAATTCTTTTCATAATCAACTAGTGTATGATTGATGTAAAACATTGTGTGTTCTAAACAATCATCATTATATTGTGCCATTAGAGCCCCTATAACATGATTGGTAATGGAAATATATAATAATAATGGCCCATTTAGGAATAGGATGCATGAGGATATGTGGATTAAGGATATATTATTTTATTGCATCAAAATTTTTGGCAATTTGTATCCCACTTAAACTTTGTGTCTTTATTTAGTCAGCATATAATGGTTGTATCTTATTTGAAATCTAAGCCACAAAGTGTCTTATAGCTTGAATTCTTACTTATAAATTACGTAATTATTTTTTAATTTTTGATAGTGAAAGGGAAGGGCAGGGTTGGGGAGATATATAGTTGGGGATTTAACTCGACCAGTGTGTGCCCCTTTCCCTGATGGTAGGTGGGTGCCCCCAACCCCCAATAGAAACTAAAGGTAGGGTTGGGCAATTCAATATGGAGGGAGTTAGGTGACCATTTAAATATATGTAAAGGTTTTCTTATACCTATTTAGGTAGGTACCCCCAATGCCCAATAAAAATTGGAAGTAGGTTCCTCGCTTTCTGTCTCTATAGTTAATCGGGTTGGGGGGGTCAAGGAGGCCTATCTATTATATGGGGGTGAGCATAGTATTCAATTTAATTAGCACTCGCCTGATGTAAGAGGGTGAGTAACTCCCTCTATTATATATTGGATATGGTGAACATGTTGATAATGACTTTAAATTTATTTAGATCAACTTTGATACCACTTTGAGAAATTATGTAACCAAAAAAATACACAAGAGATACTCCAAATACACATTTTTTAAGATTTAAGAGTACAATGTATTTTTGTAAACATTTAAAAATATGTCATAAATTAGTATCATCATCTTGTAAATGTTTGTATTTTTCCAATAAATCATCCACGTAATCTTATATTATCTCATGCATGTAATAATGAAATAGGTATGTCATAACTCTCTAATAAGTGGCCTTGACATTCTTTAGTCTGAATGCATAATGACATAGAAAAGTTTTCCCAATGATGTAGTAATGTTGTCTTTTTTTAATCATCAAGATTTATCTTTATTTATTTTTACCCAAAAACTTTTTCCATAAATGATAACATAGTTTGATACAACCTTACAATCTAACTTCTACCCTTTGCTAGCTGGAAAACTCTACACTCTTGAACATACTAATGCATACTTTCACTCATTCATGGTCATTTTGGTTATGTTTTATTCATGACCAATATGACCTACTAAAGTTCCACCATGTTTGTATTGGCCATTTTTTTTGGCCCACATATCAAAGTTTGCCTAAGTATGAAAAAGGGAGCTTTCAAGCAAGAAAATGTTGTCTTTGGGAGGACTTCAAGTTTTCCAATAGTGATAGCTTCAAGTTTTTTGAAGGGACAGTGCATATCAGGTTTCCAACAGTGCTTAGCTTCTAAATGCTTTATAAGTAGAAGTGCTTAATTCAGGTTTACAAACCCAAATTACTCATAGACAGTGTATTTTGGGTTCTCCAAGGGGCACTACTTGATTACTTCATAAGTTGTGAGCAGTTAGAAGCCCAAAATAAGTAAAGAGGCTTGACAAACCCGATTTGGTCTTGAAAATGGTACTTCTCAGGTTCTTCAAGGGACGAGTCTTTTTTAAAAATCTGAAGGGGCTTTTTAGGCCAAAAGGGACTAGTCAACTTTTTTGAAGGTACACTTCAATTTTTTTGAACGGATTTTTCTTCTCCAAGTGGATAGTTACAATTTTCCTGAAGGGTATGTTACCCTTCAGAGGGACCATTTCAAAATTCTAAAAGGTATCTTTCCCTTTAGGAGGATCATTCATGGGAGTCCGAAGGGACATGTAGAAAATCTGAAGGGTCTCTTACCCTTCAAAAAATTCCATTGTGAATTTGAAGACAAACGTGGATAAAAAGTCTAAAGGAATTCCTTTGAATAAATTATGTGAATAAATTCCTTCAGGAGATTTGCCTAAAAGAAATAAGAAGATGAAGAAACTTGAGACCAAGTGTCCAAAGGAAATGACAGGCTAATGGACATCAAAATCAGGATAAGCGACTAGCCGTTAGAAGTAATCAGGTTTGAAAAGCTTGAAGTCTTAAGGCTTGAGAAATAGTAAAGTGAGAAGAATTTAAGATGGACAAGCCTGAAGTAAGTAGGCTTGAAGAACCCAAATTACTCTGCATAGAGTAAATCAATTTTCTCTAAGTACTCTACTTAAAAGGATTTATAAGCAAAGGATTTGGAAAAGTCCAAAGTTGGAGAGGCCAAAGAACATAAATTACTCTGCATAGAGTAAATCAAAATTTTCCAAGGGCTCAACTTAAGCATGGTCCTACAACGCTAAAATCATGATGTAATGAATGGAAGCCTACCACATGGCATAATTGGAGTAGAAAGGGCCAATCAATAAAAGAAAAGTGGCACAAGGATGTTCAATAAATAAGGATTTCGAGTGGTTGGTAGATGAAAGTTATGAAGGCTCTTATCCACCATGGTTCATTACCCATAATCGCCATTTGATGCTTAAATGAGTCACGCCAAGAAGAAATATTGCATCTGCTCACAACATGACTTTTCAGATGTCTAAATATAGTCTTACATATGGGAGGGGCTCGAGAGTATTGTCTGGTGATCTTAACTGATGCATTAAGGGGCAACAAGAAAGTATAATGTCAGATTTCCTACCATTGATGACTTCTTTTCTCTTCCCCTTTTTTCATATAAATAGAGGCCTTTGTGCCAAATAAATTATCCCCAGACTGGTGATAAAATCACTCTATAAAAATCACTATGCAATGGACCTTTAAAGCAATGAAGATTATTTTTACCTATCTCTTTGTCCAAAAATTACATTGAGTTAGCTTGTGCACTAATAACATTGTGAAGAAGCATCCTTCCAACCTTGTTGCCCTTATTTCTTGCTTGTTTTTAGGTGTTTTCTAGTTAATTGTAGGTCTAAACTTGAGATTTTCAGTCATTAATGGATGCTTTATGTGAATTCTAAAATTCCTCTTTACCTCATGTGTGGTTCAGTAAGCCTAGTTTAAGAAATATTTATGCAAGTTAGATGGTTAGAAGGTTGTGTAAGCCAACTTGTCTTATGTTGAATCAGTGTCTTTCCCAGGCTAGGTGAATCACTTAATTTTGATGCATTGGCTCCCTTAACTTAGTTTTCTCTTCAAGTAATCTCTCTCCCCCTTTTCCTTGGCCATTAGTAGAGTTTAGCATAGAAACCCACAGAGCTAAAGTGGAGCACCTAAAGAACTAGCCTCATAAAAAAGTCTAGAGGTTCAATCTCACCATAGGACACCCACATCCTGAGTTTATTCCCATGCTTATAGCTTGAAGTGAGAGAGCTTGAAGAACTCTCTCACAAGGGTGCAATTTTAAGCTATAAAAGTTTTGGCACACCCGGTGGGACAACTACCATTTCACTTCCATTTTTATGGAAAATTTGGTCAAATTTGATGTTGTTTTGATTAGTTTGTAGTAGTGGTATCTTTCATCCTTCAGTGTTTGATGACTCCAAAGAACACCCAGCTATCTGGTGGTAGAGTAGTAGTTATCTTTCATGCCAAAGGTGACTACAAGATCAACTTCTACATGTATTCTTTTTGAATTTGTTAAATTACCTATAAACTTAGCAAGAAGGTTAAGGTTTATCCATACTCATCCTTACGTAAGAAGCTATCCTCCTAAACCAGTCATAAAGTATACCTACACAAGACTATATTTATCATCCCCTCCTGTTGCCATGATTCTCTAAAGAGATTTTATGGGTTTTAGTGGCCAAATCCCTTTGAAATTACCATAGCATGATCCTATGCTAGTATAAACCCTCAAAAGTGTCCCTTATTACATAGGAGACCAAGCTATAACTCTCACTAAGCACATAACAGACATAGCCAACTTCTGCAACATTCACAATATCACAGTGTAGAACATGGTTGTTAGGATATTAGTTGTATCCTTTAAAGGAAAGGCATTGGACTGATATAGGGGCCTAAATCAAAATTCTATCCATTCATGGGATGAGTTGGGAACAACCTTGTGTAAAAGGTTTGCAGATAATAGTGATCATTTTTCACTTACAAAGCAGTTGACCACAATTAAGAGAGCTCCTCATGAGGTCATCGAAGACTTCAATACAAAATTTTAGAAAACATGGGATATAATTCCAATAATTATTAGATCATCTCCAAAATTTGCTTTCTTGTATTACTTGAAGGCTCCCAATAGTGACATAGCTATAATGATTCAGTCTATGGGAGGAGACATACTGCCAAATGAATATGAAGTGGCTATCAAGGTAAAAACTTACCTAGTTCAGGGTGGCAAGCTTACTCCCAGACCTCCAATCCTCTTTTTCTAGAGATCAGACCACCTCATACAATCATTCCTCCACTTGATGTTATACTTCCAATGCCAAAAATTGATGTTGTACCTTCACCGAAGCAAGAGAAGGCCTCTACTAGTGCATCCAACAACTCCTAAGAGTAGAATAATTACTTGGAGTTGAGGAGCATGCTCCAATCCTTAGGAAATGAAGTGGTCAATGTCAAGAGGCAAGATTAAAATAAGCCTTATCAAGCTCCAGATCAGCCTCAGTAACAACCTTATCAAACAAATAGGCCACCCTATAAAGGAGGTTTCTAAGGACAGGGGCAACCTAACTATGCTAGACAACATAATTACAATCCAAATGCTACAGGCCCTTCCAACTCCTTGGTCCTAATTAAAAATAATGTGGCTCAAGAAGTTGAAGGGACAATGCCATGAAATCATTCTTTTAGGCAATCCATTATCTCAAGTAATGGCTCTAATCAGTTGTTTAATGATCAATGGTATCTGGCTATTGCTTATGGATACAACCAAGCTCTTTTGACCCAAAGCATGGAGGTGCCCATAATGATGAGATAAGAGCAACCAATATAAGAGCAATGCTTAGATCAAGGATTAAACCAGCCAGAATCCTTAATGGTCATTAGTGATCAAGAGGAGTGTTATGCATCCAATCAGTAGGCCACTCCCAGTCTATCTCACATCTCTGTCTCAACAAATACAAGGTTCAAGAGAAGGAATATGGGTGATAATCAGGGAGCTTTCAAAGAACCTATTATCACCACTCCTTCATTGACAAAGCCAATAGTAGTAGATTTCAAAGATTAGGTAAAAGTTGTTGGTTTGCCAATCAACATTGTAAAGCAAATGAATAAATCTAATGTGAGTGTGCCGATGTGGGACATGCTTTCCCTGCCTGGTCAAGTAGACATCTTGCAGGAAGGATTATTCAAGATGGGTGTTACTACAACTATAAGTAAGTAGCCAAGCAAGGCAGCTAAAGCCCTCACTTATGCAGTCAAGAGCCATGTGGGAGAAGGGTCAAGTAATGTGACCACGCCCCCCCTTTCTACATCTCTTTGATCATTGGCAATTCCTTGGTGCATAACTGCTTGGTGGATAGTGGGGCCAACACCTCAGTAATACCAAAGTCTATATTTTGACCAGCTGAACCTCAAGTATGAGCCTCACACTAAAGGAGTACTGCAACTTGATGGTTCTTCCATAAATCCATCAAACATCATCAAGAATTTTAGCCTAACCTTACATGCTTGTCTTAGTGTGTCTGTGGTAGAAGATGTGTTGATTCTAGATATCACTCTTTGTTTTGCCTTATGTCTTTCTAGAGAGTTCATAGCCAATATTAGGGGATACCTTGTAGTAGATTAGTCTTACATGGAATTCAAAACAACGTATGGGACTCTGGTCTCAATCAAGGTTGAACCTAAGGCACAATTCCATATTGAACCCCATCAGCCAGATAATATAAGCCTCAATTGTACCATACTTGGTGAGGATGAGTTTACAATTGGACAAGAGCTGAACACTCATCCTGAAGAAGTTCCAAACTTGTTCTTGGATGAGTTATGGGGAGATAACTAATTTTTTAACACTTTAGAAGCTGTTGAGGAAAGAGACATGGGTGTCTACTTGTTGCATGAAGAGAATCAACCCATGCCTTCACTTATTTTAGTTAAAGAAGACCCCAATAGTTTATGGAAGTTGTTATTTGATGGCTAAAGGAGCAAGAATGGCATAGGTGTTGGGGCAATGTTGGTTTCACCCTTAGGTAACAAGCTTTTTTCTCCTTAAAGGTTCCATTTCAACTTCTCCTCAAATGCAATAGAATATGAAGGCTTGATCCATGGCCTTCAATGGGCCACCAAGAGAGGAAGCAAACTGTCACAAGCTTATGGAGATAGTGAGCTCATAATTAACCAAGTTAGAGGCTTGAAACTCTAAAAGAATGCTTTGATGAGGTCCTACAAAAATAGAGTGTGGAACATGATTGAATATTTTGAAGCCTTTAACATTCAAGCTATCCCAAGAGATCAAAACCAACATGTTGATAGGTTGGTAGCTATAGGAGCTCAGTTTAACATTCCAAGTGAGCTGAAGGAAACTAAGGTTCAACCACATGTCAAGGTGGTGGTGAGACCCTCAGTTCCAGATAATGAAGCCCATTGGAAAGTTTTTGAGAGTGATAAGCAAATTGTTTGTTTTTTAAGCAAGAAGTTGAATTCTCCTCTTCTAACTAAGCTAAATTACAACATCAGTATGAGGATCAAATTATTTAGCTGAAGTCAAACAAATTTCCTAAGGGGCTGGTTACACTTGTGGGAATTTTTCATGATGGAGACCATATGAGGAAAGATAAGGTAGTAATGTCTACTAATGAGGAAAACTATGAGAGAGTCCTCATATTTAAGGACAAACTTCTGAAGTTGGGGAAGTTAAGTAGCAAGGCTAAGAGGCATGCTTTCATAGCACTTTGCCAAGAGTATATAAATATTTTTGCTTGGGAGTACAGTAACCTAAAAGGTTTTGATCCTAAACTAGCCCATCACACCATAGAGTTGGAGGCTAATGCCAAGCATGTAAGGTAAAATCAAAGGCTAATTAACCCCAAGATTGAGGAGTTGATGAGGAAGGAACTAACCAAGTTGATCGAGTCTAGGATCATCTATCCCATCAAGCACTCATCATGGGTAGCCAACTTGGTACCTGTAAGAGAAAAGAGTGGGGAGATTAGGCATTACATGGATTTTAGAGATCTGATCAAAGTCTCCTTGAAGGATCACTAGCCTCTGCCATCCATGGAGCAACCTCTCCAAGTAGTTTTAAGATTAGAATATTTCTCTCTATTGGATGGGTTTTTTGGTTATAACCAGGTTTGGGTGAAGGATGAAGATTGGTACAAGACTACCTTCACCACCAAATAAGGCACATATACGTACCAAAAGATGCCTTTTGGTTAGTCAAATGTTGGTGTTACCTTCCAAAGAGCCATGGACAAGGCTTTCTAGGGGCTATTGAACCAAATGGTGTTGGTATACTTGGATGACATCACAGTTTTCTCCAAAAATGCCAATGAACACATGGACCACCTGAGGTTGATTTTTAAAAGGTGCAGAGAGTATGGGATTTCATTGAATCCCAAGAAGTGCATATTTATCATGCATAAAGGCAAGCTGCTGGGCCACATCATCTCAAAGGAAGGGTTGTCTATTGATCCTAAGAGAGTAAGTGCCATCTCAACCTTATCCTTGCCCAAGAATAAGAAGGGACTCTAAAGTTTCCTTAGAAAGATAAACTTAATGAGAAGATTTATCCCTAGTTATTAAAGTTTAGTCAAGCCCATCACTGCTATGCTGAAGAAAAACCAAGTGTTCACTTGGTCAAATGAAGGCAAGTTAGCATTTGAGGCTATCAAGTAAGCCATCACTCAAGCACCCACTCTTATGAATCCTAATTTCTCAAGGAGTTTCATATTGTATGCTTTTGCCAACATTAATAATAAATCAGCTATGATGATGCAAAGAAATGGTAAAGGACTTGAGTAGCCATTAGCATTTTTTAGCCAAGGGCTTGAAGAGTATGAGATGAGGTATACCTTTATATAAAATCAAATCTTTGCAGTATTAAGGAGACTCAATAAGTTTAGGCCAATGCTATCCAATAACAAAATCCACCTTATGATGTCTCATCCTAGGGTAAGATACTTCCTTTTTAACAAGGATTTGAGCCAAAAAAGAGCTAGGTGGATTACTAAAGTCATAGAGTATGACATGGAGATCAAGGTCACTAAGTTAGTAAGAGGTAAAGGCTTATATGAGCATATAGTTGATAACCTTCATGAGGATAAAGAGGTCATCTTGGTAACACAAGATAACCTACAAACAAATGCACCTCCACCTCACACTAGTTGGCTCCATAATATGATGCACTTTTTGCTAACAGGTGAGTGCCCTTAAGGTATGGACAAAGATAAAAGAAGGTATATTAGACTTAAATCCATACCTTATGTTTTATTTGATGGGGTTTTATTCAAAAGAGACCTCAATGGAATGCTCCTAAGGTGTGTAGATGATGATCAAGTAGCCAAACTTTTAGAGCATTTCCATGATGGGCCTACAAGAGGTTATTTTGCTCCAAGGACTATTACAACAAAGATCACGAGGGATAGTTATTACTGGCCCAACCTCTTCAAAGATGCTTATGCATGGGTGAGGAGGTTGTTCAAGAATGTGCTCTTTTCGTAGATAAGCAAAGGTTAGCAGCTTTCCCTCTCAACCTGATTCAAGTGGAGTAACCATTCATGTTGTAGGGTTTGGATTTCATCAATATGATCAACCCCCCATCAAGTGCAGGGAATAAGTGGGTGATTATTGCAACTAATTACTTCACCAGGTGGGTGGAAGCCATTACATTAAAGGAAGCCAATGAAAGTGTAGTCTTAGATTTCTATGATAGCATTGTGACCAAGTTTGGTGTTTCATCCATTATCATATTTGATAATGCATTGGCTTTCCTTGGTTTAAAATCAAGTGAATGGGATCTCAAAATGGGCATCTACCTCAACACTTTCTCAAATTATTATCCTTAAGGAAATGGACTGGCTGAGTCCACAAATAATTTTTTTTTTTAGGATTATCAAGAAGACCATGGAGGAGAATCAACGGATGTGGTACACCAAGTTGAAGACAGCCTTGTGGGTTGATCGGGTAACTCCTAAAGCTACTATTGGCAATTCTCCATATGTTTTAGTATATGGAAGGGAGGTCAGGTTACCCCTTTCTCTTGAGCTACCTACATTAGAGCTATCCCATCAACTGGAGTTGTTGGAAGATGAACCTATGAATGTGAGATTGACATAACTCATAGAGCTTGAGGAGATAAGGGACCATGTAATGAAAACATTGTAGGCACATCAAGCTCAGGTCAAGAAGGATTTTGAAAAGAGAGCTACAATAAGGACCTTTTAGGAAGGAGACCTGATTCTCAAATGAGACTCAAAAAAATCTAAAGTGGGCAACCATATCAAGTTTGATAGCTTGTGGAGTGGCCCTTATTTGATCCAGGAATGTAAACAACATAACACTTTTTAGCTCACCCAACTAGATGGAGAGATATTACCCATCCTAGTCAATGGGATTCATTTAAAGCCATGTTATTAGAAGAGTTTACAACCATTGTATGTTATTGTACATTTTGTATAGCTTTTCATGTTTTTTTCTAAGTGCTTGGTGCACATCCATTTCAGTTGTGTGTTTTCCCTTCCCTAAGTGTCATGGGCACAATTTGTTTCATTTTAGTTATCCTTGTTACTTCAAGGGAGATTTATAAAAAGAGCCAACTTCATGTAAAAGCACTGAATCCACACCCAATAAATTAAACAAAGAAAATGAGATGGGTTCTCAAGTATAACAGACATACTTCCCTGTGAATCGCCAGAAATGTTGGACATTTTTTTGGGCCCACATATCAAAGTTTGCCTAAGTATGAAAAAGGGAGCTTTCAAGCAAGAAAATGTTAAGTCTTTGGGAGGACTTCAGGTTTTTTGGTAGTGATAACTTTGGATTTTTTGAAGGGACAATGCAAATTAGGTTTCCAACAGTGCTTAGCTTCTAAATGTTTTATAAGTATAAGTAATTTCGGTTTACAAACTTGAATTACTCATAGACAATGTATTTTGGGTTCTTCAAGGGGCACTACTTGATTACTTCATAAGTTGTGAGCAGTTAGAAGCTCAAAATAAATAAAGGGGCTTGACAAACTTGATTTGGTCTTGAAAATGGTGCTTCTCAGGTTCTTTAAGGAACTAGTCTTTTTCAAAAATTCAAAGGGGATTTTTAGGGCAAAAGGGACTAGTCAACTTTTTCAAAGGTACACTTCAGTTTTTTTAAAGGGCTTTTTCTTCTCCAAGTGGATAGTTGTAATTTTTTTTAAGGGTATGTTACCCTTCAGAGGGACCATTTCAAAATTCTTAAAGAGTATCTTTCCCTTCAGGAGGATCTTTCACGAGAGTCTGAAGGGACATGCAAAAATCCCAAAGGGTCTCTTACCCTTCAGGAAAGTTCATTGTGAAAACCCCAAAGGGTAATTTCAAAGACAAATGTGAACAAAAAGTTTGAAGGGATTCCTTTGGACAAATTGTCTGAAGAAATTCCTTCAGGAGATTTGCTCGAAATAAATAAGTCAAAAATAAACCTGAGACCAAGTGTTCAAAGGAAATGAAGGGCCAATGGATGCCAAAATTAGGATAAGTGACTAATCATTAGAAGTAATTGGGTTCAAAAAGCTTGAAGTTTTAAAGCTTGAGAAATAGCAAAGTGAGAATAATTCAAGACGGACAAGCTCGAAGTAATTAGGCTTGAAGAACCCAAATTACTCTGCATAGAGTAAATCAGGGTTCTCCAAGTACTCTACTTAAAAGGCTTTACAAGTGAAGGATCTGGGAAAGTCCAAAGTTGGAGAGGCTAAAGAACCTGAATACTCTACATAGACTAAATTGATATTTTCCAAGGGCTTGACTTAAGCTTGGTCTAGCAACGCTAGAATCATGATGCAATGAATGGAAGGCTGCCACACAGTGTAACTAGAGCAGAAAGGGCCAATCAATAAAGGTCAAGTGGCATAAGGATGTTCAATAAACATGGGAGAGTCTAATTGACTGGTTACCCATAATCATAGTTTGATGTTTAAATGCATTACACCAACAAGAAACATTCAAACTACTCATAACATGACTTTTTAGACATGCCAAAGAAAGCCTTAAAGATGGGAGGGGATCGAGGGTATTATCTGGTGATCCTGAGTGGTACATAAAGGGGAAATAACAAAGTACAACATCAGATTTCCTACCATTGATGACTTTTTCTCTATTCCCCCTTTTCTATATAAATAGAGGCCTTCGTGCTAAGCAAATCATCCCTAAATTGGTGATAAAATCACTCTTTGAAAACCACTATGTAATGGACCTTTGAAGCAATAAATATTATTTTTACCTATCTCTTTGTCCAAAAATTACGTTGAGTTATCTTGTGCATTAATAGCATTGTGAAGAAGCATCCTTCCAACCTTGTTGCCCTTCTTTCTTGCTTATTTTTAGGTGCTTTCTAGTTAATTATAGGTTTGAATTCATGCTTTTTGGCCATTAATGGATGCTTGGTGTGAATTCTAAAATTCCTCTTTGCCTCATGTGTGGTTCAGTAAGCCTAGTTTAAGAAATACTTATGCAATTTAGCTGGTTAGGAGGTTGTCTAAGCCAACTTGTCTTATGTTGAATTAGATTCTTTCCCAGGCCAAGAGGATCACTTACCTTTAGTGCATCACCTCCCTTCGCTTAGTTTTCTCTTCAAGTAATCTCTCTCCCCCTTTTCCTCAGCCATTAATAGAGTTTAGCATAGAAACCCAAAGAGATGAAGTGAATCACCTGAGGAACTAGCCTCCTAAAAAAGTCTAAAGGTTCAACCTTGACATAAGACACCCACATCCTGAGGTTATTTCTATGCTTATAGCTGGAAGTGAGAGAGCCTGAAGAACTCTCTCACAAGGGTGCAATTCCAAGTTTTAACAGTTTCTCCTTAATAAAATTATCATGTAATAAACCTCTAGATATACACAATTACACTCTTGAGGTTAAAGTAGAAGAACTAGTAGATGAATCAAAGGATAAATTCTTGTGATTTATTGTGAGCAAGAGAAAGTAAGCTGAGTTTGGATATGACTAGATGTTCTAATATCTTGTCTCATGACTAATTCATTGATTGGATCACTATATTAGATAAATATTTTGATTTTGAGTAGTTAGAAGATCCTAAAAAAGTGAAGTTTTCCTAGAAGAAGTTAAAGTGGCACACATCCTTATGGTGGAAGAATAGGCAAACAAAAAGAGATAAAAGAGATAAAGATAAAATCAAAACTTGAGATAAAATAGATGCAACATTTAAGAGTATATTTTTGTTTTTTATTTACCAAATAATTTTATTTAAGAATTTGTAGAACCCAAAACAAAATGAGTCAGGTGTAAAATATTTCACCGAGGAGTTTTAGAGACTCAATATTCTGGTAGGTCAAGTTGAAGATGACATCGAGAAGATCTTGAGGCAAATAAATGGATTTCACGTTTATATTCAAGATGATTTTTGCATACCATGATTGTGATCAATTAAGGAAACATATCACTACATATTAAAGGTTGAGAAGATGTTATCCAGAAGAAAACAAGGTGCAACACAAGGGAAAGTAAATTTATTGCATGTGCAATGATAAGTAAACAATGAAAAATGATATTATGTGAAATAAGGAGATTCAGTTAGTTATTAAAGTAATAATATTATGTTAATAGGTAGAGGAAATTATACCGGAGGTAGAGGATCCTATAGACACGGTATGTGTAGAGTATTCATGGGTACATGCTATAGGATGAGTTAAAATGGGGCATGTATCATTTCAGTTTAAACATACATATAATGATTGGAATAGAAGAAATTATATGAATGAGGTGAGGAAAATGTTATGTCAATTGTAATGTAAAGAAAACAACATGTGAAAAATCTCTCAAGTTGAAGATAATGTTGTTGAAACTAGTGAAAGAAGATACTATGCCCACACAAAGGGAAACTATTTTCAAAACCTTTTATAAGTTTAGAGGTAGGTGTTGTAAATATATAGTTGCTAAGTTTGTAGCATTGATAATATTATTTCAAAGGAAATGATAGATAATCTTGGTTTAAATAATATTGTGCATTTAAATCCCTATAAGATATCTTAGTTGCTAAATTGACACCAGATTATAGTGAGTGAATAATGTCTGGTAAGTTTATACATTAGCATATACAAAAAAGAAGCGATGCATGACATAATGCCCATGGAAGCATCCCATGTATTACTAGGAAGACCTTGGAAAATTTACTAGAAGGTACAATGTGATCACTACACAAATATCGATATTTTTGTGAAGGATGTGAGGACATAAAATATAAATCCTTTGAAGGACAAGATACAAAAATTAGACATTTGTTCAATAATTTTGATAGTTTTTAGAAGGTCATGATTGAAAGAGGAGAATGCATGCAGTGCTTTCATTCCCAAGGACGTGCAAGTTGGGGTTTCTTTTACTAAATTTTGACACTAGAGTATAATGACACTACAAAAATGGTAAAATTAGGATATAGGGCTAAATGTACTATAAACCAATGTAAACTAAAATTAGATCTAGTTTATATGCATTATAAATAGTAAATAAGCATTAATTTGTATTTTGATAAGAAATGAATAAATTAGGAAGCAAAAGTGATAAAAATCAACACATCTAGAATCTGATTTGAATTATGAAGTGGTTTTGGATGTGCATATCTCAGAATTGTTATTTATGAACCATAATAGTCTAAAACTCACTATATGTATTCAACATCAACTTGAATATATTTTATAGATTGGATCATTAAATATTACCTTCATGTGATGGCAACAAATATGTTTAGGGTCACTAAATTTGTATTGTGCACCTTTTTGGTCTCTAGGTTTTTCTATGTTGTTTTACAATTTGATGTCATATAATGTTACATTATTTATTTACTAAATTGTTGGGAAAAATTATTTGAATTTATTTTCTTTGTCTCATTGACCTAATTCATAACAAAATTATTTCAAAAGATAAGGGAATACATAATTAAAACCTCAAGGGATTTGCAACTACATATCCCACTTGTTGGAATCAAACTCTATGTAGTTCTTGTATGGTGTGAATGGATAATTTAAGTGAGGGATTAAAACTCCTCTTTCTAGGTGGAGAAACAACTAAATGCACATTTACCTATCCGTATTTTGATACAATATGAAAATTTAGTCTTTGATGCAAGTCCTTGATCAGTGATAAAAAATATTGCATATTGTGCCCATACTTGAGTATCCTTATAATTAGCAAAATCAAAATTTCCTTGAAACCTCCTCCTAAAATTCCACTAGGAAATTTGTATATATAGTCTTCATAACTCTCAATTAAAGATATATTATTGTGAAATATGATCAAATAAAAATAAAATAACCTACATACACACAACAAAACATTGAAAGGACACAAGGAAGGGTAGAGGGGTGCACAAAAATACAAGGGGTAGATTTGATGAACTGTTGAGTCTATCCAAGGCACATTCAATGACATAATTCATGCACTAAATCCATCCCAAAAGAAGAAAGACTAGAGATCGAAGGCTAAATAGATAAACCAAGCCTATTATAGATACTAAAATCTAGTCACGAATACTTGATAATGTAGTTCTGGACCACACTTACTTTAATTAGCTTGTGCACTTAAATTTGGTTTTAGTTCATGATCTCACTCTATCCTAAGTACTTGTACAAATTGATCCCTTATAAATTTTTAATTTACACCTTAAAATATTCTAAATTTCTAAAAACCATTATAAGCATCTGTATAGACATTCAAATTTCCAAAATCAAGCATCACCCTTCCCAACTCAGAATTGATATGTAAGGGTCTAGATCGACAATCCATCCTGACCTTATGGGTCGATCATTCCTTCTACTTAGCAACAAATATTTTCAAAGTTAAACCCTCATTTACAAGTTGGTCTACATTTTTAGGATATGTAGTATGAGGTTTCACACATTGGGATTGTTATAAATACACCTCGAAGACATTTATTCAATCACTTGATAATTTCACTATTTTGGCATACTTATACTATGGCACACTGAGCAAATTGTTCCCATTCTTTCCAAATTTGATTCTATTCACTTGAACCAAATCCTATCCAAGTCACACACCTAATCTATCTGAGCGAGACAAAACTTTATCAAGTACTCAAACCATCTCTAGATGCATACATATAGCAAAGATATCACTATCACACTGAGCACTCTAGGTGGGAGAATTATATGGGCTTGAATCCCTCCTTAGAGTATTAGATACATAGGTAGCATTCAATCATCATGGGGTGATTGTGGTCAGCTCAACTCATGACACTACCCCCTTTATTTTTACAAGTTTTTAGGTATTGCAAGCCCTATCAGGGTTTTAGCTTTGAGTAAGTCATTTTTAGGTCATTCAAACACAACCAAAGATCAAATTTATGCATACAAGCATATTTCAATCAAGCACATGCGACTATGCCATCAATTTCCTCCTTTTCCATGTAGTCTAAGATCAGCCCATAGAAGACAATAATGGAAGTCGATCTTGTCTACTTCCAGTTGGTTATGACCCAAAATAATGACAATTATATTTCATTTGCATGCACATAATTAGGCTTGATTTGGCCATCCCTAGTTGCTTTCCAGTCACACACAGTCAATCTATGCGCAAAAATCAGATAAGTTTTCTTTATGTTTTTCATAGTTAGCTTCATTTATTTGCGTTTTGTCCATTTTAGTAATTTCAATTCATTTTGATAGTTACAAGTCATTTACAATTGTTTCTACCATTCTATTCATTTTATCTTAATTAGAGTTAATACTCAAAAATTAATTCCAAATTCTGATAAAATATATTGGTGAACCCATACATTTGATTTTAGTAGTGCTTAAATTTTTTTATCTTAAGGTTTAGATAAATTCATGAACATGTGACACTAAAATAACTTTATTTCAACCATGGATCTAATATGTGACACTAAAATAATTTTATTTCAATGTTAGATTCAATATCTGACAATGAAATCACTTTCTTTTGACCTTGGATTTCAGAGGGATTTACTAATCTCTATTTTTTTCTTTTTTCTAAGATTTAAATTTTAACTTTATGCTGTTTACTTATCAATTTATAATAATATATGGATATAGTGGATGAGCACATTATTTATTTTTTTCTTCAAGCTTTCATTATTTTCATTGCATGATGTCTTCACCTAATAAGGAACATTATTAACAATCATGTAATAAAACAAATCAAATCACATGTTAGGAGCCAAGTACCATTAATATAAATTTTGTAAAGTCAAGTATGACATAAGAACAAGAGAAGTTATACATTCAAAATGATATAAGTCTTATTGTACAACCTTAAGTATTACTCAATTCTTAATATTTCAACATTCAATTAGAGATTTAACCAGTTAATACCAAATTACAAAGGGCTTGTATGACTCCTTTCCTTACTCCTCCTCCTATACCTCAAGGTTGATATAACTACCATCCTGCTCCCATTATTCACCCATGGATTAAATTATATTTGGTAGTTCATGTTACTAAAAATCAAATAGGTAGGCCAACACATCATGGACTTCCTCAACCTATTCCACCTCCAAGAGGCTAGCATATCAACCTAAATGGTATGATATCATGGATCAATTAAAAAATACCCATGTCAAAATTTATGTTTTAGAGTTACCAAAGAGTTCATTGATCTATAAAGATATTGTATATGTTGCATTGTGAGGCAATATTGTTTCTAGTAGTATGAAGCCTGTCACCTTTGTTTCCATAATAAGCACCTTTAAGGACCCTAAAAACATTATCATTTTGAAAAAGAAGGCCAACACAACATGCAATCACCCAAAATATTCCACTCTTTATTCAAGATGAAGTGCAAAATAAAGAATCAAATGAGTATTGATTGATGTTGGTTCTGAAGTGAACATTTACAATGGTTTGTTCTTACAATAATTAGGTGTTAACACTGAAAGTATCCAATAAACAGTTTAAACTATTAAAGAGTTTGACAAATTTGCATGATAAGTACTTAGAATGATATATTTAGATGCAACATTTTGATGTAAACTAGTGTCTTATTTATTTCATGTTATGCCTAATCATCTACATTATAATTTATTATTGGGGTGACCTTGGAAACATATGATGTCAGCAGTACCATCTATGCTGCATAGGTGTCTTAAATTCATGGATGAAAGATACTCATAAGTATTTTTTATGAATGATAAACCTTTCATTTATTTTAAAATCAAGGCATCTCAATAAAATATGAATGATCCAACTACCATCCCTCCTTAATTCATCCCTTGGGACCAAAAATACACATATGAAACATGAAAGTCAAATAATGACAACAATCAAACAAAATAAGAAAAGTTACAAATGGATCAACAAGTGTTACATCCATCACAAAAATAACTCGAGCAGTTTAAAATAGCACACATAAAGATGCAAATAGAAATCCAAAAACTACAAGAGGAATAAACAAAATTGCATAAAGCACAATGACAAAAGGAATAATTAAAAAGGAAAAACTTTCAAATGGAACAAATTGAAGTAGACAAATTAAAAAAGGAACAAAAGGGTTCCAAATGGAACAAGAAAGTATACAAAAAGAGCATCAAGATAATTTTGATCAACAAAAGCATATTCATGATCTCCCTTTATTGGTCAATTCATAACTACAAGATGGTAATGTTTTAAATTAATAAGATAGTGATGATGATGAAGCCAACATGGTTAATATGGTCTATGGTCAGTTACATAATCTAAATTTCAACCCGTCAAATGAGTATTTATTTAATACTTTATTCACACCCATTGGTTTATGGGTATACTATGATGATTCAAACTTAATAGCTAAAAACAACTAAATTCAAATAATAAGTATTTTTTGGTGTGCCTAAAGGTAATAATTCAAACAATTATTACAGTAGTAGATATCATATGAATTTGAGACAATTTTAATGAATAATGTGGAAATACCTGGTATAAAGGTCTCTCTTTCATTACAAATAAAGCACCATCAAGATACACTAGCAATGATTATCAAAAATGTTAATAGATAGCAAGCTCATCACATTACCTACTACTAGACATCAATCAACAAAAAATATTTATCATAAAATAACAAGACATGATCTTCATAAATATAAACATGAGAGCATTATCAAATTAATACAAAACTAACAAATATCACCTACTACAAAGTTTTAAAAGACATCATCTATAGATACAATACGTAAAGAGCGTCCTCAATAAGAAGATTTGACCATTACATTATACATGAAAGGGGATTATTACAAACATAATCCCATTGATACTACTATATGGGAAACTATTTATAGTGTTAGAGGATTACAATAAATGGAACATAATATCAATGAATTACATCATAGTACAAATTTGGAAGAAGCTCTAGGATATGTTATTTACCCAATAGCTTCTAGACCAAAATTTATCAATACACATGTATGGATTATGCCTCATGCACTTTGAGTACCATTTAAGTTGGGATGCTCAAGGTTACAACAAATGCAAGCTATAACAGATACTAAAAAATAGTTCATCACCTCTTCACATGAAGGAAGAATAATTCACATACCACATAATGGTAATATTGAATAGGATAATAAAATCTCTTTAAAGATAATAGATGCTGCACAATATGAACATTTATGAGGTGAAGAGGAATATGCCATGTATTTGCATAATTCTAAGGATTTCAATCCTAATTAGGATGACTTACTCAATGATTATTGATTACAATATTTTTTCTAAAAAATAAATTCAAAAACATCCAAATAGTTAAAAATTAATTGTACATAGATTCTTGTTTGCTTCATCATGATATTCTTCCACTTTGTACATATGTGATCGATTTGAATAATCTTCTAGATCTTGGCTATTTGTGTCCTTTTGGCCTCTTGGCTCTTCTTTTGCACTTTTCTAATGTATATAGTCTAAAATAGTGATTTTATAGTACCGTATTTTTCCATTTAGCGAGTTGTTTTCATAATCTAAACAAAATAGATTATCTTTTCCATCACAAATAATATAGACCAAAAATAATCAAGATCAATTATCGTTATTGTCTTGAACCAGTCGATACCAACCTGTAGCTTTTTTCACAATCAAATAGAAATTTAAGCAAATAGAGTCTGAATATATCCAATTTTTTACACTATACTCAGTTGTAATCTAAACAACACTATTCTTCATGCAAAATATTTCATTTGAGTGTTATATTTCTCATATGTGTGCATTACATACACTGGCAAGTGTACATTTGATAAGATTATGATGTGCAATCATTCCTCTACATCCCTATTTTATCTCCCACATTATTCACTTATAATTCACATTTATAGTAGGAAATCTTGGTCATACATGGCCATGCTATCATATTCAATACATACTTTCCTTGACACGTGTTACAAATTGTTCATATCCTTTCCCTTTATTCTAATTTCAAACACCTGGTTTTATCTCCTAGTCTCTATTGTTTTAGTGTCATAATTAAAAAAAGTACAAAAAATTCAAATATTTCAAAAATATAAAAGCACTCTTAACATTATAAAAAATCCAAAACCAATACCTAGGCATGATTAAACATATATTTTTCATCACCAACATATGTTATTTATCTCATGATTGGTACATAGCATAATATTTTTATATCACACATGCCTTTCATCGATATTCATGAGTGTTATGTAGAACATACAACTTTCACATGGGCTTGGATGTTAAACTTACCTCTACACAGTAGCCATGCCATGTTAAGGTGATATTATACAAAGGTTATAACATTTATACGTGTTATCACTCTCTAACTCCTAAATCACATCGAATTATATTTTCTTTACAAATGTTTGGCTAACATCTCTATCTTACATTGTGTATATGGATATGTTATTTGATAGGATATTATCACATTATATATACATATTGTAGACTCTATTTATAGTTTTATGCTTCATTAATGTGATAACTTATACGTAATATACTAGAATTTGCTTGCATATTGTGCATGGCCCTTGGCCCTTGTGTGTAAATTGTTTGAGCATCTCTACAAGATCATTGCTTGGTTTGTGTGACATTTTAACATGCCCATTATTCGTGGCCCTTGGCCCTATGTTTTGTGTGACACTTGAACATGTCCTTTATTGGTGACATTATTTATGTCCATTACTTGTGATCCTTTGCCTTATGTGTATAATATTTGCCTTTGTAAAATTTCAACATGTCCCTTGTATGTAGCCCTTGGCCTTGTTGTGTGACATTATGCTTATTGTGTTTTTTAAATTTTTGAGCTTGTAAGTTTAATGAGTGCCATAATCCATATCAACATTAACTATTTTGTAGACTTATTATATTACAATTACTACTATGAGCTTCATTGATATATTTATTTAAATTCGTCACTTTAGGCCTTGCCTTATATGTTACATACATGCTTTGAATTATGCATATCTTACTATGATGAAATACATTTTCACATATGCTACAATATTCAATGAATAAAACTTAATATGTATGATGCAATTCAATTTTATTTTGAGTTGAATAACTTTCAAGATACATCCTTCACCTCAAATGGGGGAATTTCTAAAGGATTTTCATATAGAAACAAGCCTTTATGAGCAAAAAAATAATTTTTGGTATGGAATATAGTTTCAAAGAATTTATAATGGTTCAAAAATTTAATTATTGGTATAAATTATAGGGGCATATGCGATGTATATGCATTCAAATTATAGTAATAGATTACATATTTATACATTTAAGCTTCAAACAAAAATCATAAAATTTACATATTCATGTAGTTATAGATTTTACATTTATCACATGGGGGCATGATATTAATTCATGCACACCATAATATTGTTCAAATTCCTAGGGGCATGATACAAATTCATGTCATTCTTTCATTACTACTTATCCATGTTCATGGTAGGAGTATAGATGTTCTCCATTATATTTTGATCATGCATACAAGAACTAAGAAATAAAGTGACAATTAAACCTATGCTCTATTTGTGGTGGTTGATTCAGTTAAAGTGCATAATGCATATTGGAGATTCAATTCCCTTCAACATTATGATTTGTGAATACATAGTAGATTACAATCCATTTACATTATGGGATTACAATGAATAAAAAGACAAATTGAGGTTTCTATGTCCCTCAATGAGTTCTATATTGTATACATGTTCACTTCAAATTGGGGCTTGATTATCCTCAATTTTCCAATTGTTTCAACAAAGGATCCAATCTCTCCAAGTGTTTCATGAGAAGCACCAATTATTTAATGGTTCAAGAAAGCATCATCTTCAAGAAAAGTTACAAGAGCAACATTGGTTTCACACATATAGGTGTACTCCTTCCTTGTTCTCTAAAATATTTTCAAATTCAAGTTACATTTCAAAATTTGATTTCACATATGGACATTAACTACTTTTACATCATTGTAAGTTTTACTATGGAACCCCTTATATGATTTGAGATTTGTCTTGAAGGAAAAGTGTGTTATACACACTTAGGTATATAAGTGGGAGGGGGGATTTAGATACTTAGATTTGGTCATGAACACTTGATAATGTCAGTTTTGGCCCATATTTACTTGAATTGACTTGTGTAATTAAACTAGTCCTATTTTGTCACCTCACTCTATCTTAAGTACTTGTACATGCCCATCCATTATAAGTTTTTTTATACCTAAAAAAATAATATAGATTTATAAAAACCTCTCTAAGCATCTATAAAGATGTTCAAACTTCTAAAATTAATCATCACTCTTCCAACATAAGAATAGACTTGTACATGTTAAGATCGGTAGTTGGTCCTGACCTTATGGATCAATCCTGCCTCTTCCTTTAGTAACAATTATTTTTAAAAATTTAAACCCTCCCTTATAGTTTGGTCAGTATTTTTAGGATAGGTATTGTGAGATTTCACCCATCAAAATTGCTATATATACACTTATAAGTCACTTAGTAATTTCATTATTTGGGCACACTTATTTTATGGCACACTAAGCAAATATTTCCTATTCTTTCTAAATTTGACACTATTCACTTTCAACAACCCTTAGTAAAGTCATAGGCCTATTCCATTCAAGTCAAACAAAGCATTATCAATTATTCAATCCATATTTAGATGCATACATGTAGCAAAACTATCACTACCACAATAAGCACTCTAGGTGGGATAAATATGTGGGCTTGAGTTTCCACTTTGGAGTATTAGATACGTAGGTAGTGTTCAATTATAATGGGGTTATTAGGGTCATCTCAGCCCATTACATCCCCCCTCCCACTTTTTATAGGTTTTTAGCTATTATAAGCCTTGTTAGTGTTTCAACTTTGAAGAAGTCTTCGTGTTATTTGAAGAAGTCATTTTATAGGTCATTTGATCATGACCAAAGGTCAAATTTCCACATACAAGTGTATTTAAAGTAGGCATAGGTGACTGTGCCATCAGTTTCATATTTTTACATGCAAGTCAAGATCAATTCATATAAGACAATAGTGGTTGTCAATCTTATTTGCTTCAATTCAGTTTTAACCCATAATAGTGACAACTTAGTTTCATTTGCATGTGCATAGTCATGTCTGATTCGATCATCCCTAGGTGTCTTTAAGTTGCACATAATTAGTCTATGGGAATAAATCAACTAAGTATTCTTTATTTTTTTCATATTTTACTTTATCCATTTCACTAATTTAGTTTCATTTTGCTAGTTACTAGTCATTTATAGCATTTACTACCTTTCTATTCATTTTATCTTAACTAGAGCCAATACACCAATTAATTTCAAATTTTGATAAAACACTACAAATACAAAATGAACAAAATTAAAAAGGTAAAGAGCAAAACATGTGAGCACAGGATCACACAAATAAGAAAGATAAATATAGAGGCACATAAACAAGCACTAATATGACCCTAATTTGAACCAATGACCCATATGGACAAAACATTAGTAAAAACATTGTAATAACAAGCCTTATACCAAAATTAGGTGCTTACGTAATACCCCTACTTTGATGTGCTTATATGAGTGACTATAATCATGTGTCAAAGTATAAAATAAATACATTATGGATGTGCATATTTTGAATTTCCTAAGGAATAAAAGATGAATTATTTTTATACATCCATCCACACCTTGATTGTTTGTAAACTCTAGTGTACATATGAGCAATGAACAAATAGCCACACAACTAATAAATGTTGTATCAATTTGATATAAAATATAGTAACTTTGAAAATTACAAATTAAAAAATGAATATAGGACTAACTATACCTATTTTAATTCTAACCCTTGTTACTACCACTTTGAAAAACAAAACGCTATTTTGATTAATCCAATTATAAATTTTTATTCTATTCTTAGGCATGGCTAGGACTTCTCAGGAAGTTATAATAGACCAATCCACTTCTTGATTAGGAAAAACATACAATTGAACCATTTTTGGTGTTCTCATTTTGCTCAAGTTTGCTCAATCTATATTCTTAATACTTTTGCTCAATTATGAAAATCTTTGAAAATATCTCAATATATGACCTTTTGAGTTGAGGGATTACAAAACCTTATCTTTTGATCACTCGTATAAAATGATATAGTTAAAAGCATCATGTTTATAGCCGATGATTTCAAAACACTTAAATTTTTTGTACAAACACATATAACCATCTTTAAAATGTTGTCATGTAAAACTTAACAGTAAGATATACAATTAATATGTACTAGTGTATTTGAATAGAATTGATAGCATTATGTAACGACTAATTACAAGACACTAATATAGGGAGTATGATTATCAATATATGGGGTAAAGTATATGCCCCACTCATATACGATATTATAGGCATGTGGTATATCCATGTAAATCCATATAGATATCATCATGCAAAACTCAAAATGTATGTGCATCTTGCTAAGAGTATGAAATATTAGTGGGGATGGAGGCAACAACATGCCCATTGTGGAATTAATAGGATATATGGATAAAGGATATGTCCATATAAAACCATGTACTAATAATAACATCATGTAAGTATCAATATGTGTGCACATTATATTATGAAGATTGAATACTAGAGTGGATGGAGGCAACAATATGTCCCACAGTAGAAACAAGATAAGAGATGGACAAATAACATCCTTATAAAACCATATAATATGGATGGCATTATGCTAAGGTCCATAGGTGGGTGCATCATGATAATGAGTATGAGATGACATGGGGTAATCTAATGTCCTAATGTAGAAAGGTGCTCAAATATAGAAATAAATGTATCACTTGTGAAAATCAACTATATGTAAATGTGTATGTAATATAATGTCATATCCTAATATTTAACAGTGTATAATTGTTGAGCATAAGGGTCAGGGAGGCTTAATATTATATGTGTATCAATATGTAGAGATATAAAATTAATCAAGTGTTTTCCATTGTTTATTCTCGACATCCTTACCTTGATTTGTCTATTCACCATTTTGCTAAGTCACAATCTATAAGAGACCATATATAATCCTAAAATCATAGAAAATATCATACAAACATTGTTGGACATGTCATAGGGCATGGTAAAACTGTAAAGTATAATTGGACACATGTGCGAAGTATATAATTTTATCTTTAGTATAAACTTTTTTATGTATTCAGCGTTATAAGCCTAATCGAGTAATAGAGAATGTGAAGAGTCTTTCCTTTTGTATCTTGAAAGGCTGGAATGTGAAGAGATTGTGGGTTGTAAAAGGCTATATATAGTTCTTTGTTGTAATAGAATATGGTTTTGATGTGTTAATATAGATTAATAGAATCATTCTAATATGGTTTTCCCTAATCTTCTTTTGTGTATGGTTAGCGCATAGTAAGTAATTTGTTTTGATTTAATTTGTTTATCATATATTATGTCATTTATGTTACACCTTTTGTTACAATTATGTTATTTTTATTTTGTATGTGCAACTTTGGATGTAAATGATGGATTGTAAATTTGTGATGTCATTTATGGCTTATATGTACTCTCTACTACACAAATTATCCCTATAATTACTAAGAATCATGTGGTGAGATTAGAGCATAATATAAATTAAAGAGATGCACAAACCAAACCATTTAGGATTTAAAATAGATTCGATAAAGATCAAGAGAATCAGTTACAAAACATGATTAGATATTTTCTGACATCATGAACAAAATAAATTCATTCTATAGAACACAGATTAGATTGCTTGGTTCATAGAAGGACTGTGACCAAGAATTAGATTTTACATTGTGTTAACTTAGTATCTAACTAAACATGACGCTCAGTCTAATACCTTGTGAATAGAGAAAATAGAGGACTATGGGGATGCCCCCATAGTTGGTTCCAAAGTTGAGACAAAGATAAATGCATTCATGATAAGAATCGATGAGATGCATGACAAAGATAAGCCTAAGCTAGGCCTATAGTGCATAGAGTACATATGAGAAAGACATCATAGAAATGATTATCCTAAGCTTAACCATGAATTTTGTGAGCCATGTAAGGTAGTAATGCATGAAACTTATAAGTGTCATTTATTACAACATTACATACACAAATCTTAGGGTTTATTCTATAATTTTTGTAAATCCACAAACTATGATGAAACTAATTACAGAGCATTACAAGAGTTGAAAGAAGATATTACTAAGAATGTCTTCATGATTGCAACACAATAAGTACTAATTACAAAACAAGTAATTTCAAGACTAGAAGTGGAAATGACTAATGTGACTCAAGGTTATCTAGCACGTATGCCTTCATTGCCTCAATATTAGATGCCTTCATCACTATAGTTTCAACCATAGGGCCTAACAAGCTAGAAAAATACATCATCTCCATCATATTAATATTCTAGTCAATATGTGCAATTGTGGACCAACATTAACCTTTAGCAACAATAATCAAATTGGGCTCCACGTTCCCCTCAACACCAATATGGGGTATGACGTATATCCAAGTCAATAAGGATGGTATACTGGACAATAGTAATAAGGTTGGGGATACCAATTAAATAGAGGATGCTATAAAGGGGGATATAGGGGTAGATATTATGGAAGATATCAAGGCAATCATAATAATGATAATCGACAAGTTCAACCACCTATCCAATGTTATCTATGTAGTGTATATAACCATTATGCAAGGAATTGCCCTTCTAACTTGTAGAGACAAGTTTACTACATATACTATAGAGTTGAAAGCCAACATCAAACAAAATATTATCTGGTATTGGACAAACAAAAGGAAGAAGAAACTAGTGCACAATGTAAATATGATCAATGTGCAGCTAAAGGGAAATGCATTTGTGTAATCAATCACTCAACAACAAAGATCTGAATAAGGGTTACCACCTTTGGAAATACCCTAGGATTAGGGCATTAAAAAAGTACACTGGGTTAAATATATCAATCTTGCTAAGAAAAATTGATGTATCAAGATACATAGGTTTTATAAGAGATCTAACAACAACCAATTTCCAAGGGTGATGACACAACCATTGATGCCCAAATATATGGACAAATTATCAAGATCATGAGACAAAAGGGTGTTGTGACTATTTTGATAGATCTAATGAAGTTACACAATACAATAAGGATATCTCTTAGAACATCACTAATCTCTTACATAATATCTTAGAGTGCACACAACGAGGTCAACAACATACTGATAATGTAGTCTAGTATGTTAAAACCAAAAAACCTTGGAATGTTTGATTCTTGAATGGATATTGAGTTGGCTGGATATGAGATTTCAAATTTAGTATTTAATTTTTTTGGCATAGTCAATATGATTCCATGATCAAATTGGGAAGACACTGGTTGGCTTACCTTATGCTACAGTCCACTTACTCTCAGTTTGGTAGATTATGGTTGGGTCGAGTCTATTGAAAGGTTAGAAGATGTTAAAATTAAAGTGGTCTAGCTTGGCCTATGAGGAGATTTTAAAGTCATCAACATGAAGACATGAAAGACTTATTATCCTACCTTAATCAATAAGGAATGGGATTATGATGGCCAAATGACCATCAATATTATGTGCAACCAACTAAAAACATATCAAAGATATAAAATAGTGGCCATACCACTGAATAACTCTAAGTAAAAGCCACACATTATCCCAAAAGATTCAGAGTCCCCTTATCCCTATAGGGATAATAGTTGGCTTAAATTTGGTGTATATGAAAGGCAAAATCCTTTGAGACCTGTAGAGTATCAAGCTAGAAAACTACACACTGTGAAACAAGAACAGTGACCAATATATAACCCTATTATAACACAGTCTCTAGCTAGGCAGGTTCATATAAAAGAATGTGTTTCTCTATTAGTAAACTCTATGATGAATATTGAAGTTGAATTCCTATATAATATAGGTATAATAATGATGGATTACATAGAACCTACTCACCAAGGTGTTCTACCATGGGAATCAAAATCATATATAAGTGGTGACTCAGACACTCACATGTTGAACTAGTCTCATAGAGTTCATGAGTTATGACTTATGCACATGGTATTCACTATAAAATGCCATATACCTCAATACTTTATAACATAGAATCTTAATCCATTTATATTGAGGCTCGAACACCATGTATCAGAGGTGGAGTAATGAGTCAGTGCATTCAGCTATGCGCTAAAAGGAACTGCTCTGACTTGGTGGGTAGTCCACAAAAACACTATAAATTCATTAAGAGGAAGCATGTGAATTCTTAAATTTAAGGTTATAGATACCATATAATATGAAATAAGAATGGCCTTTCTTCCAAGAAGGTCAATGCCTTAAGTTTCACATTCATTAGTGTGTGGATATATATCGTGTAGGGAGTAGAGATAGGAAATTGGGTGCACATCTTCAGCCACACCTTGGTACCTTTGTCAACAGCCTTGTATATGAACCAAGAGTGTAGAAGAGAAACCAACCATTAGGCATAAGTTCAACAAGATTTCATTCAAACTTCTGTGTTTGAATATGATAATCTGTTGGTGTATGATGCCTTACAAAAAATTAAAATCTTTCTCTATCATAGATGAGAAAAATAATTAGCAAATATAATTGAATCATCATCACAATAAGAGGTTGCACATGATTTGAATTTGGTGTTGCACAACTAAAAATCTAGCCAATAAGAACAAGCTCTTGTCAAGCCATGTAATAGAATAAAATATGACCTAATAAAGTCTAGTGATAGTGACAGAGATTTAGATCTAGAAGGTTTCTTTGAGCCAAAATGGGAAATTGAATCAAACCTAGTTCAAAGTGTAGATAAATTGGAAGAATAAATACTATGCAACATAAACATTTTACAATGAGAAGGAAAGCACATTTTACAAGATGATATGCCTAGTACATCAAGCAAGATATATCAAGAGCCCTTGAGAAAGATTAAATGGAACATTATAATAGAATTGGTTCCTAAGATTGCAATGGTGGGAGACTATTGGGGGACAAGATAAAATTTTTGAGGTCATAAAAATGTTAAGGGACTACCAAGATGTGTTCTCAACCAAATTCTCAGAGGTAAAAGGCATAGATCCATCTTTAGGAGAAATGCACATAGAATTGAAAGAGTGCGCTCAACCCATTAAGAAGCAGCCATATAGATTAAACCCTAACATGAAAATAAAGGTAAAAGTTGAGTTGGATAAAATGCAAGAATATGGAATAATATATTAGGTAGAAAAAATAGATTGGGTAAGTTCATACTAGTGTATCCAAAGAAAACTAGAGAGATATGAGTTTATGGGGATTATGACGTACTCAATGATGCCCACATAAATGAACAATTTTCAATACCATTAATGGATGAAATCCTTGAATCAGTCATAGGGCATGAAGTATACTCTTTTATAAATGGGTTTGGTGGGTAACACTAGATTCCAATCACAACAAAAGATCAAGCCAAAACTACATTTGTAATTGAATTGGGTTCATTTGCATATAAGGTAATGCCTTTCAAATTGAATAACGCACCTAAAATCTCTTTTAGAGCTATAGTAATTTCATTCAAAGATTTAATTCATGATTTTCTATAAGTATATTTGAATGATTTAATTTTTTTCTCTTTATTTAAAGAACATCTGTCAAAGTTGTGGCTCATGCTAGAACAGTGTCAAGCATTGTGCATTGCTTTAAAGAAATACTTATTTTTTGCACATTTCGGTGCTCTACTGGGCCATGTCATATACACAAACAATATTTTTGTTGACCCAACTAATATTATTATCATCATTGGAATGTCACCTCCTACCAACTCTATTGAAGTGTGCATATTTCTTGGTCATACAGGGTATTATAAGAAGTTTATCAAAGGGTACACAACTATATCGATGCACATGAAGAAACTATTGTGCAAAGATAAAAAAATTGAATGGATAATAGAATGTCAAGCATCATTCATTAAGATAAAACAAAGGCTCATAACATCACCAATTTTAATCTTTTCTAACTAGAAGAAGCCATTCCATGTGCATGTAGATGCTTCTGGTACTACATTAGGAAATGTCTTAGTACAACCAAGTGAAGGTGGGTTGGATCATCTTATAAATTTTACCAACATAAAGTTATCAGCTACATAAAATAACTACACAACCATAGAGAGAATCATTATCCATGGTTTTTACACTACAAATTTTTTGGAGTTATTTACTCATCACCAGGGATTGCAATAACTTGGTTAATAACCTAATGTTATGAGGACACATATCGAGGTGGCTTATGTTATTTTAAGAAATTAAATTATGCATTAATGTCAATCCAAGTCAAGAAAATGTTAATCCAGATCACCTAAGCAGACTTCACAATGGGGAGGAGCTAAAAGAACTTGAAGACGAATCCCTAAATGTGCATTTATTCAAAACTATTGTAGTTCCCAATAATTTAGACTTGAAAATTTCTTAGAGTAAGGAACCTTACCTATGCACTATATAGAGTGGGATAAAAATTAAATGGTCACCTGAGTTATACCTTATAACCTCATTAATGGGTTTTTGTACAAACTCAACAGAGATGATATACTGTGCAAAGTAGCTCTAGAGACTACAAATTCTTCAGGAGGCTCATTAAGGAATTAAAGGGGGTCATTTCATAAGTGAAGCTACTAAAAGTAAAAAAATTATAGAGTAGGCTTTGGTGGACTACATTATTTTAGGATGTGCATAGAGTAGTCAAACATTGCGATGTCTGCCAAAGAATGGGCAAGCCAAACCAATGTGATGAAATATCTTTGGTTCCCTTGCTTGCAAAATAACCTTTTGAATAGTGGAGAATTGACTTTATTGGACCCATAGCTCATATAAACAAGCAAATTCATGTGTGGTACATTATTCCTTTGATATATTATTTCACTAAATAGGTGAAAGCTTCTGTCACTCCAAGGTACAATGCAAAAAATGCTACCAAATTTTTATATGAAAATATCATTAAAATATTTAGATGTCCAATTAAATTGATCATTGATAGAGGCACACATTTCCTAAATACGAATATCAAGACTCTCACTGAGGAGTTTATTATATCACACCATAAGAGCACAACTTATCACTTGCATGCAAATGGACAGGGTGAGGCATCCAATAAATTATTGGAGAAAATGCTAATAAAGATTTATAATGTGAAAAGGGATGATTGAGAAGATTACATTTCTATGATTTTATGGGCCTATAGAACACATTACAAAAAATCTATAGGGTTCACTCATTTTCAATTGGTATATGGATTTGATGCAGTAATGCATGTAGAGTACATTGTTATTAGTCTGCACATTGTGATGGCTATGAAATTAGGGAATCAATATTTACTGAAAGCATGGTTAATAGACTTAACAAATGTGGAAGAAAATAGACAAAGGGCATAGATACAATAGATTAACAATCAGTTTCAAAAATCATGGCACGATCTCAACTTGTGATCTAAGGAATTTTACTCAAAACAAATTGTATCTCTTTATGATAAAAGATTTAAAGCATTCCTAGGAAAGCTATGCATTAGATGGAAAGGACCCTATATTATTCATGAAGTGTCACAAAAGGGTACTATAGTGTTAAAATATTTTTAGGGAACCATATCACCAGGATGTATAAATGGTTATTTTCTTAAGCCTTACCACCTTTAATAATTATCATTCAATATAAAAATTGAGTGGGTGTTGAGTAGCACCATCTAGTTAAAATTTTATTTAATGTCATTTATTTATTTTTTATTTTTTTAGGTCAAAATGTTTAGATAGTGTGTTCATTACAACACAACATGTCACAATAACTATGAATTAATTATAATCGTAAGGTGTGATCACATTCCAAAGACATCTCACAAGAGACAGTTAGTTGCAACTACATTGAGGATATCAATTAAGTCTACGAAGGTGGTGATAGGACCAATACAAATAAATAAAAGCCAATGGTCATGCCAGGCCATTATTGATGTGGTGTTTCAAAAGATTGCATCTTTTTTGAAGTAAATTGAGTAGTAAATAGATAGGTGGAGTCATAAAAAAATTATATATATGAAAGGACATCCAATCACATCAAATAATTGCCAAAGGGGTAGATCAAAGATTCTAAGAACAAAACGTCATTGTCAGGGCCAATTATAGTAAGTGATATCAATTGGAAAAGAAACATTAATGTGTAAATAGTCAATTCATTCAAATTAATAAATGAGACAAAATTGGGTTCCAACAACTATATAAGATCAAAGTATGGACAATGACAAAATATTACAGACTCTAGCTAACAAGGAAATTCTATGATTTGCTTTTAGAATACCTCTATGTGAACAAATTTTAAATTAGAGCACAATCAAATAGAAAAATCATTCATCTTAGATCATTGATATAGTTATGGAGAGAAATTTGTTGTTAATACCACTTACAAATGCATAGAAAGAGGAGATGGAGATTGGATTAGGTATTTTCCAAACCAAATACAATGACCTAGATCTATTTGATTTCATTGACACAACAAAAGTCAATCTTTTTACATAAGATCATCAGGGAGTCACATAATCAGGGGCCCTCACACTTTAACATCCTTTTCAATTTTTAGATGTAGAAAGGTTGATTAGGCTACCTAAATTTGGGCAACTCGATGAGGTCATGATGACTTTGTTAAGTCACTACAATCAAGGGGCTATCCATTTATCCCAATATATTACAATTTGGATCAGTATGCAATTAATAGTACGAGCCATAGGCCTTCTAAATCAAAACAAATCCATCCTTACATATAAATATATAGCACCACTAATCCATTCAGATGTGTGGGAAAAATATAACACACAATCCAATCGAAGAACACCCATTGATTCAATTGAGGATGCTTCAGTGTGCATTTTGGTAGAATATATCATAAAAGGTTTTGTCAAAGTATCGAGCAGGCCAATCAAGCAAAAAAAGGGGTAATTTATATTGAATATCACATTATAATATTGTGAGAGGAATTCAATTATCCTAGTTTTTTGGCATCTGAGCTTACCACCAAAATCAAGAAGGTACTTATGGGTAACCGTTGATAAGTTTGCCATGATTGGTCAAAGTTGATTATGTGCAGGTTTTCAAGAAGACTCTATTCATGTATTGAAGACTAATTATGTTATAAAAAATATAATACAAACTTCATCAAGTTGAAACCATGCTCAGGTATAGTTCATAGGTCTAAATTTTGGCAGAGGTTTTTTTAATTCCTCTAACTAGCTAGTTGCAAGATAGTGAAAGCAATTTTTAAATTTTCGATACATGAAAGAGAAGAAGAGTTGGTTATAATGGTATTATAGGTAGTTAGGACCCATATTAAATAAATATTTTATGCATTATTTGTAGGTTATAGGTCCTTAACTTTATGAACAATCATTAGAAAGAAAAGTTACTCTAAAACCCTTCTTAAACCCCAATGGCTCAATTTTAGGTAAGATGTTTGTATTTTGAGTTATTTACTGAAAGAAGTGGTGTGAGTTATTATGGGTCATAAATGACCTTCCTAAACCTTATTCAATCAAACGTTCAAAGAAAATAATGGAGAAAGGTAAAGGTATTAGGGTTTTAAACAAGCAAGAGAGATAGTTTAAAAAAGCAATTTTTGAGAGCTTTAAGAGATTGGTTGAGCACATACAATGATTGGAATTATGAGGTAGGTTATTATAGGTCATAATTCAAAAATAATTAGGTCTTTATACCTCATAAAACTCAATAAAATAACAAAACTCAAACCTTCAGTCATTCTAAAATGAAATTGTGCAAGCTAGTAAACACTAAAAAGTGCATATTTTAAGTTTTATTAATTGAAATATCTTGAAATTTAATATGGAGGTATATTTTTATGTCCTTGAATATTTAAAAAAAAAATTAAATTCATTATTTTTCTCTAGGAGAGATAAAATAATAAAACACAGGTCTGATCATGAAGGAAATCAAGGTTTTTCACTATTTTACTCACAAATAAAGTTGGAAATGAGTATTTCAGATCCTTATAATAGAAAAAAATGATTTAAGAGTATGTATAATTCATTTATATTTCTAAATACATGATCATGTAATGAATACAAATTCAAAATAGGCTCAATTCATTGAAAAACATCTCTAGATTGCCCTGCGGGCAACAAGTAGACACTTTTTTGTGATTTTTTTTTGGAGTTTGGTGAAGTGTTTTAAAGATTTTAAAACTTTTCCACATCTACACAATTTATACCTATCCAATTATCATAAGATTTTTTGGTGAGGCCTAGAACTCATTTTAAACCCTGAAATCTAAATCAGGGTTTTTAAGGTCTAAAGAGCACAAAATGGCATTTTTTGGGAGTTGTAAGTGGAATTTGTAGTTAAAAAATTGTTTGAACGTCTATGACACCATGGTGATTATGTTAAAATCCTATTTATAGTCCTTATATATTAAAAAAATCAAAATTCATGAAGTTCCAAGTTCTCATGGTGTATTCAAGAAACTTGCCAAACCCATAGAATATAGATATATCCAAAATAACTAGTATGGAGAGCTATGATTGTCATCATCAAATGTATAATCAGAAAGCATATTTTTTTTAAAGTTAAATAAATTTAACATTCAATAAAATATCTCTCATAGTTATGCCCCATTTGATCTAAATTTAGAAAATTCAAGTCAAACACATGTTCTCTTTGCTAAGTGAAGATCAAGGAGAGGTTAAGTGTTAGTTTTCAAAATGAACTAAGGGTTAAGGAGGAGTCTCCATGCATGAAATAATACCTTATCTCTCCTAATATGCCCCTCTTGGAGATAATTTTAAAAACTTAAAAAGTCAAACATGCATGCAAGATGTAAGTCAAGAAGCAGAAGTCAAACTTTGAGATGCAAGTCAAGATAAGTCAAGTCAAACTCCAACATACAATAAAGGTAATTGAAGTCAAACTTAAATATGCATGTAAGATCAAAAGGATTCAAGGTAAAAATCAAATTAGTTCAATGCAATATAAAGAGGAGTTTACTAAATATATTTTCAAGATTTAAGACCATCAATGCATGCATGAACCTTTGACTTTTCAACAATTCAAACAAGCTCTTCTCTCTAACTTCTACGTCATACTTCAAGAAATGATGTTTAAACACTAAATATGTAATGTTGGAAAGAAAATTTTTGGTGTTGGAGTTCAAATTTGAGTTGGAGTTCAGTTGAAGGAAGAGTTAACTATAAGTTAGCATGTTGACTCACCCGGTTTAGGGCTACTTTATCTTCTTTCTCTCTTCTTACTTTCTATATGTATTTTCATTTTTGAAAGTTTAGGAGGAGATTATGATTTTGGATTATATTAAATATATCAAAATTTATCTAAATCACCTTTGAAGCAATAAAGAGTTGAATTTTCCTCTATTTTCAAGTTGTTCATGAAGTGAGTGTTTAATATTCATTGATATAACTTAGTGAATGACTGATTTTGCTATGTTTATGTCTAAAATTTTCACATGTATGCAGTAAATAAGAATTTTTATAGATCATATAGAGTTTTTTAGTTTGATTTATACCTAATCTGGAAGTGAATTCAACCATTGTTCATTCCTTTCTATCTAGTGTGAGTGTTTGTCAAGACCTCTGTATGAAATATTAATGCAAGAGTCATTGTATGAGAATGAAGTGAGTACATGGAAGTTATTTAACTTCCAAAGTATGTCAAGTATCTACATAATTTAATCTCATGTTGGTACATCGCCATAATTTTTAATTTTTATATCAAATTTTAGCTTGTGTATTACTCCTTTTACCCTTTTCCTAGTCAAAAAAGCACATAATTAGAGAGTTTAGAGAGAAGTGGGTGAGTGTACCAAAATAACCCATCACTTTATCTAGAGATTATATCAAACAAAAGGTTACCCACACCTTTTATAGTTTTCATTATATCAATATAAGTGAGAACAGACACACATTCTTGCAAGGGTGCATTTCTAAGTGATAAATTTTTTTGGCATGCCCAATGGGACACATAATGAAGCTGAAAAAAGACATTTGTAGTATTAATAAGTATTAGTGATATTCTAGTCTCAACCCAATTTGGCCCAATATGGTGATATTCTAGTCTCAACCCTCAAAAGTCTACCATATTTTACAGGTGAAGATCAAACTACACCTATAGAACACATCAAAGATGTGGCCAACTTGTGTTTATTCCACCTTATTATCCAATACAATGTTTCCATTCATTTACTTGTTGAATACTTCAAGAGAAAGGCATTGAAATGGTATAAGAACCTTCCCTTGAACTCCATAGCCAATTGGGATGATTTGGATACAATATTCTATAGATAATTTGAAGATAAATCAGACCATCTATCTCTTGTTGAGCAGCTTACTACCATAAAAATAACACCACATGAATTTATGACTGATTTCAATCTTATATTTTAGAAGACATGGAACATAATACCTCCCATGATAAGGCCATCTCTGGAATATGCTTTCCTATATTTTTTTAGTGCCTTGAATTATGATATTTCAGTTATGATTCAGTCTATAGGCGGCGGGACAATCTCAAATGCATATGAGGTTGCCATTAGATTTGAAAATAGTCTAATTCAAGTTGGTAAAATTACACCTAGGCCTCCAATGCTAATTTTTCTAGAATTTCAGCCTATTCTACCTCTTCAAACTCCATCAATAGCCCAAATTCCAACCCCTTTAAGTCAAGTTCAAGCTCCTCATATTCAATCTAGTGAGATTTATAAACTAAAAGGTGTGTTGTAATCTTTTGATAATGAGTTAGTTTAGCTGAAGAGGGAACAAAATCAAGCCAATAGGCCATATCAATCACCTAATCATCCCACATATTAGCCATATAGAGATCAAATACCTCCCTACTAAAGATTTAAAGTTAATAAGCCTCCATACCAAGTTGAATGAGCCATTACACCAACCAAACCATATGCCACGATTAATCCTTATTCACCTTCCACAACCAAGGCCCTTGTTCCATTAAAAAGTAATTTGATGCAAGATTCAAGTTGGTTGTCTTCTAACATCAATTATGTGTAAAATCAAGCTTTAATAGCATAGAATATGGTAATTCCTCAAATAACACAAGATGAAACCTTTCTTCATTAAGGCCAACACAACGAAGCTATGATGCAACAAGGGGAAGTGAATAATGGACAAGTAAAATTAGATACAATATTCATGAATCAGTAAGTTGATGATCATGTGGTAATAAAGAAGATTAGTGAGCCTAACAAATCAAATAACTTTGTTACAACTAATAAAAGAGTTGTAGATGAGCCCCAAGAGGTAAGCCATGCTTTAAATATTCCTAATATGGTACTAATGATTATATTTTTACTCTTTTAGCTCAAAAAAATTAATATGTTGAAGTAAGCTTCACCAAGTGCCTCAAGTACAATATCAACACATAATGACTTATATTCAATAGCTACCCATAATGACTTATATTCTTATGCCACAAAATGGAACCTCTTACCATCCCACCATCTCTCTTTTTGAAAGAGGACCTATTGTATGGAGGGTGAAAAAAGAACATCCAGATGAAGAGGAGAATTTATTAAGAGAGGATGATCAAGAGTTGTATTGGTCAAATGAGTTTCAATTTGGCATAGGAGAAGATCATGTTGTAGCCCTTGAGGATCCAAATAAAATAACAACTATAAGTGACAATCAATAAGGTCAAGATGACTTATGGTAATATTGCTTCAAGTTGATTCAAGACTTTGAGAATCTTTGTAGCCCTACATATTGATCCGGGCAATAATTTAGGCGACAATTTTGGTGACAGTTCGACCCCAATTGATGACAGAACTTTCAAGAGCCATAACTTTTTCACCGTAGCTCCAATTGACTCACCATTTGAACCGTTGGAAAGCTAATAATGAGGAGAATGCAATGATATGACATAAAGTTTTAATTGATGGGTTTTGACTCCCAAAACCTAATAGAAGTGCCCCAAATTTTAATTTTAGTAGTGCAGTTTAAAAATAATAAGTTTTTAAAAATAGTAATTCCTCAAATTCTGTATTGTTTTAAATCATGGAAGTAAAACCACTTCATCTCCCTCAATATTTGTGACCTTACACATCCTCCCCTAAATTTCAAAATGTGTATAAATGAATATGTAACCTAAAATGGAAATCAGACATCTCTTCCTAGAGATAAGCATATAGTTGTATTGTGATCTTGAGTAAAAACATCTCTTCTCAGAGAATTCATTGTTATTATGTTATTTTTATGTTCTTAAAATATTTGTCAACCAAGACTTCTAAATTTTAGATCAGTGGTATCAGAGCGGTTTGTCTTGAGATTATATGATCCTGAGGATGAGGTCAGGCTACAAAAAGCCTAGGCGGAAAACAATAGAGCTTCCAAACTATCCACCTATTTGCTCCAAATGACTTAAAATGGTGGATGACATTGAGACATCTAATCCTTTCAAGGAAATGGTAAATGAATCCCTCTAATGGCAACAAGCACATATACTGCAATAATTTTTCCAAATTCTCTAACAACTCTCGATGGGAAATTATGGCTCCTCATCTACACTTCTTGGCTCGTCATCCATGAAACATCCTTTCAGTACCCTAACACCCTTCAAGGTTTAGGTGAATTTTGATATTCCTACATTTGAAGGCAAAACCAATGTTGATGCAGTAGAAAATTAGTTGGATCAATTGTCTTCCTACTTCTCTATAAATAAATTCATCGATGGAGAAAAAATCACTTTTGCTCTTTTGAAAGCATCATTGCCCATGAAAAATGGGTAGGAAGTGTACAAAAAGAGGTTCAATATAGATGACATTGGCCTTAAGGTGGAACCTACCTGGGATGATTTCATGGAAGCGATAAAGGAAGAATACTATCCCATTGGAGCATATGATGATCTGTACATACAATGGCAACAACTTCGCCAAGGTAAGGACCAATCTGTTCAAGATTACACAGGCATTTTTCATTCTTTATCTAAAATATTGGGCATCTAAGAAAGTGAGAAACATAAGACTCTAAAATATCATGGTGGACTACAATGGTACATATGGGGGGAAATGAAAATCTTAAATTTGGAAACCCTCAGTGAGGCATATAAGTTCACAATGAAGATTAAGCAGAAGCATGGCAGAAAGAATATGAAGAGTCAGCCTTCAAAATGGAAAAGTGACAAGGAAATTCAACATGAGGCCAAAATTGGAAGCAAAAGGAGTTTCAAGATAATAAACCCCAGAAGGGGAAGGCTAGAAAATGGTGTGATTACCACAAAGCTGGAACTCACTCCAAAGAAGAATGTCAAGCCATCAAGTCACTACTTTTTGAGTCACAATACGCAACATCTACTACTCTGTCTCATACATAACCTATAGTTGAAGAGGATGAAGAAGAGATTGTAGATTTTGAGCCTGACACCATTGTCACTGTTGACATAGTGGATTGCACCCTGGGCAAGACGCCTAGCTCCTGCCCTTACACACATCAAAATGGAAACTCCCCTCTCACCTGTGGGACCAGTGAAGCTGGAGGGGAGAGTCTCTAGATAAGGGCTAGCTCCCTCTGATGTATCTTTTAGGCCCTAGATTCCTACTGCTAATAAATAAATAAAAAAAGGGGGGATGAAAAGGGAGAAAGATGCTGAAACAAAACCTAAACCTAAACTAAAAAAGGGTGATACACCAAAAAAGATGACCCACCCAGCCTGAAAATACACTTTTTACCAAAAAGAAGCTCCTATACACTTCATTTGATAGGAGAAATCCTTCTACATCAGTGAGTTAGGGGTCCATGGAAATACAGGGAGGAAGAAACTACCAGAGGCGTCTTCAGATGCACTTATTGTAGCCTATTCACAAGCACCTACACTCCTCTAGGGACACTTCTGCAAAACCTGCAAAAGAGAAACTCACAATGCACTAGACATGCTGAAATCACCCTACAAAAGCATAAGGAAAATGACTTAACACAGAATAAAGGCATAGACACATCCAAAAGTGCAAGCTCAAATAGAGGTAAAAATGCTAAGTCTTGATTCAAGGTAAAATCTAGCAGAGTTCTGCCTTACAAGCTCGAGAGATTTTTGGGCATAGTTTTGCCTTAAGGCTAAGAGATTCCCTTTTTCAAATGAGAAGTTTTACAATATATAGAAAGAGAAGAGAACTTGGCACTTTCTGGGAAAGACTTTGGCACTCTTTTTCAAGTGGCCCATGTGCGTTCTGAGCCTTGGGAAGAGGAAGCTGTTTGATTGTCAGCTCCTACTTTGACTTTGGCATTCCAACATTAATGAGGAAGCATGGACTGCACCTCTTTTCTGTGAACTGACTGCTCCCTTCAAGGCATTTATGCATCTTGTCTACTTATAAATGCATACTGGAGAAAACAAGCCACACTGCTTACTATTTGCACCATTTGGTGACCACCTGGCAAGCGTTGTTCCAACTGCAAGAGTAAATCCCTAAGTTGACACCTCTCCTTTGCCACCTAGACTGTTTGTCCACTTCTGCACTTTGTCTTCTTCCTTGCTTTGTGTCTTTCAGGGTCCTTCAGCCCCCCAAGGCTATCTTTTGGTGGGTCACTGTGTTCCTTGGGCTCCTCTTTAAGGCTTTTCAAAATCAACAGCTATTTCATGAGCCTTGAAATTGACATTCGCACACCCATCACTGCGTTTGAATACCCAATGGCTAGTTTTCCATGCTTGATTTTGACGTCCTCGGCCCGTCACCCCTTGGAATTTCTTTGGCTTTTTTCCTTTTGCTTCAACTTTTCTTCTGCTCCTTTTCCTTTGGGCTTTTACTTTGGACCCTCTCAAAAGGAAGGTGTCCCTTCGGCTTCTGGAGAAGTGCCTTTTTGTTTTGGCTGAGAGTCCCCCGCAAGGGCACCTACCCTTCGGGGTCCTTTGGCTTCCTTGGTCTTTTTGGCTTTTCTCTGCGGACATTTTCCCATGGATAAAAGTCTGCAAGAATTGTCTTGCTCATTCTTTCGGAGACTTTCCTGTGGCCAATTTTCCCATGGACTTTTTTTGTGGACTTTTTTTCCTGCGGACAAAAAGTCTGCAAGAATTGTTTCGTCCACTTTATCTTTAGCCTTCGAAAATTATGTCAGGCTTTTCTTCTCGCATCTTCCCCAAATTTCTTCAGACTTTTTGTCTGAAGGAATTCCTTTAGACAAAATGTCTAAAAAAAATCATTTCTTGCCTTAAGTCTTTTCTACGGGATTTTTGCTCACATCCCTTCTGAATTCCTTCAGAGTTTTTGTCCGAAGGAATTCCTTCAAACAAAAAGTTTGAAGGATTTCTTCCTTGGCTTCTTCAATTGCCCTTTGGAAAAAATGGAAATGACCCCTCCAAAGGGTACTTTCTTTGCCTTAACAAAATTCCAAAAGTGTTCCTTGCCCTCTGCAAGGGCTCTTGAATCCAGAACTGCCCTCCGCAAAAGCACTTGTCCTTCGAGAGACTCTCTTGAAATTTTTGCTTGAATTGCTCCTTTAAACCAAACGTTGAACCAAATGTTGAACCAACACTTTGAACCAAGCTTTGAACCAAAGCATTGAACTGACTAAGTGAACCAAGTGTTTGAACCATCTAATTGAACCAACTAAGTTGAACCAAGCTGATGAACCATTTGATTGAACCTCAGTCGTTGAACCATTGCGATGAACCAAAGCATTGAACCAAAGTGTTGAACCAATTCAATGGTTCAACGGTTCAAAGATGCTAACTCTTGGAAAGATTATGTCATTGAACCATTTTAACTCTCTTTCCTTATGAATTTATTTAGACAAGAGTCTGAAGAAGCTTTGTAAAACCTTACACTCTTTGAACTGGTTCTTCATCTGTTAAAGGAACTGCCTATAGAGTCCATAGAAATGGACCTACAGAGTCCATAGAAATGGACCTACAAAGTCTTTTTTGGCCTATTGGGCAAAAAATGGTCAACAAATTGGTGACTCCCAGGGGAAACATGCCTGCTATGCTTAGAGACCAATTGCCTTTTAGTCCATTGGGCATGGAGTCAGAAAGCAACTTTGAAAGAGTTAGCAACCACCTTGATAGATCCCAAAATCAAACATGAAGCTTTTACCCCAGACACAAGGGAAAACACACACAAGACTAAAAAACACTACTTGCGCAAACTACACTTAGGGAAAGCAGGAAAAGAAATTAAAAACAAACTACTATGTACAACTAACCAGGTACATCTGCCTCCTTCTTGGATCAAAGGGAAAATTTCTTAAGTCCCCTCCCTAGCAAGAAAACTTATGGTGCCAGACAAATGGCTGAATGAAATGGAGATTTGGTGACCTACTCCTCTTACTTGTCACTTGGATTGGTTTACATCCGAGTGGATCAGAATCAAACGTGCTTCCGACATATATGTGCTCTTCTTGTCCTTGGAAGCTTGTTGAATGTTGGTCCTTCATGCTGGTGTATTTCACTAAGAACTCAATGGTTGCTGGCTCATCACCATAAGCCCTTTGTTGTGCATGATCCCCTTGTAATGCATCATGGTTTGACCCATTTCCCTTTGCTTCATTGGAGATCCTGTATTTCCCTCTTGGCCTTCTTGAAGAAGGGTGACTGTTGTGATGTCTGAAATGGAATCACAAACTGATTGCTCATCCCACAGAACATCACCTCTTTGTTCAAAAGTCTCTTCTTCAAGGCTTTCCTCAAGGGAGACCAGCCTTTCCTTTTCTTGCTCAAGGACTAGAGTTTCTAGATGTTCAAAGGCATCCATCTGGTCCTCCTCCAATTTAGGCTCCTTGGGATAGTCATCCTCATCAAAACAACAAGGAAGTTCATCGAATAAGGGGGAAGAGAGCTCAACATGCTTATGTTCCTCCTCGTATTGTTGGAACATTTGCAATTATGCGTGACCTGAGTCTTCTCCATTACTAATGATGTCTTCCCAAGGAGCATCGATGATGATTTCTTCTTCGTTGTCGCTCATGATAGCCTCTTGGAAAGCTGCAAATTAGATCTTTTCTTCCTCACTCACCTCTTATAGAATAGGTTCTTCCTTGAGAAGGGATAAAGTGGAAAAACCATGTGGAAGAGGAGGCAATCCTTAAGCTAAAATTGAATGATTCTCCTCCTTCCATTTGGCTAGTACTTCATCAATATCAGTTGTGGCCTGTAGCTCTCTTAGAAGTGTGTAGATGGGGTGTGTTCAGACAGGGAATGTGCCATTGGGTCTGAACCGTCCATCACATATTGGCTGAGGAATCTCTCTCTGGATTCCAACTCTGCAATTCTCCTGGCTATGTCTTCTTGGAAGAGCCTTTCCTGGAGGTCATAGGAATTATCATGAGTAGGACCAGCTTTGACTTCTTCAAGGTTTTGAGCAAAACCTTTCTTCTCCTCCTTCCTGCCCCATGATTCCACTATTTCCCTCCAAGTCAGGAGCGTGCCATCAGGGTGAAAGACCTCAAAATTGGAATTTTCCCTTTTTGTTGAAGGGCAACTAAGAGGGTTGCTTGAGGTGATTCCATAAAAACCCTGAGCTTGATCATGGTAATATGAAGGAACACAAGGCCCATGATGTTGGGCAAAGGGATTATACATACAAAAATGATTTTTTGACTGCACCAAGACTTCTTAACCAGTTGATTCAACTTGGAGTCACCATTGGTGTTGATGCAAAAGCCTCCAAAGGTTGGTTGATTAAAGAACACACCAAAAATTCTTCAACACTTTGGACACAAATTGTCCTAGTTGGTCCCACTGGGCGTGCCAAAAACTATTGACACAGTGGATTGCACCCTAGGCAGGATGCCTAACTCTTGCCCTTCCACACGTCAAAATGGAAACTCCCCTCTCGCCTGTGGGACCGGTGAAGCTGGAGGGGAGAGTCTCTAGATAAGGGCTAGCTCCCTCTGATGTATCTTTTAGGCCCTAGATTCCTACTGCTAAAAAATAAATGAAAACGGGGGGATGAAAAAGAAGAAAGATGTTGAAATAGAACCTAAACCTAAACTAAAAAAGGGTGATACACCAAAAAAGATGACCCACCAAGCGTGAAAATACACTTTTCACCAAAAGGAAGCTCATATACACTTCATTTGATACGAGAAACTTTTTTGCATCAGTGAGCTAGGGGTCCATGGAAATACAGGGAGGAAGAAACTACTAGAGGCATCCTCAGACGCACTTATTGTAGCCTATTCACAGGCACCTACACTCCTCTAGGGACACTTTTGGAAAACCTACAAAAGAGAAACTCACAATGCACTAGACATGCTAAAATCACCCTATAAAAGCATAAGGAAAATGACTTAACACAGAACAAAGGCATAGACACATCCAAAAGTGCAAGCTCAAATAGAGGTAAAAATGCTAAGTCATGATTCAAGGTAAAATTTGGCAGAGTTCTGCCTTACAAGCTCGAGAGATTTTTGGGCATAGTTTTGCCTTAAGGCTGAGAGATTCCCTTTTTCAAATGAGAAGTTATACAATATATAGAAAGAGAAGAGAACTTGGCACTTTTTGGGAAAGACTTTGGCACTCTTTTTCAAGTGGCCCATGTGCATTCTAAGCCTTGGGAAGAGGAAGTTGTTTGATTGTCGGCTCCTACTTTGACTTTGGCATTCCAACATTAATGAGGAAGCATGGACCGTGCCTCTTTTTTGTGAACCAACTTCTCCCTTCAAGGCATTTACGCATCTTGTTTGCTTATAAATGCATACTGGAGAAAATAAGCCACGCCGCTTACTATTTGCACCATTTAGTGACCATCTAGCAAGCGTTGTTCCAATTGTAAGAGTAAATCCCTAAGTTGACACCTCTCCTTTGCCACCTGGACTGTTTGTCCACTTTTGCACTTTGTCTTTTTCCTTGCTTTGTCTCTTTTTGGCTCCTTTAGCCCCCCAAGGCTATCTTTTGGCGGGTCACTAGGTTCCTTGGGCTCCTCTTTAAAGCTTTTCAAAATCAACAACTATTTCATGAGCCTTGAATTTGACGTTCGACACCCATCACTATGTTTGAATACCCAACGGCTAGTTTGTCGTGCTTGATTTTGACGTCCTCGGGCCTGTCACCCCTTGGACTTTCTTTGGCTTTTTTCCCTTTGCTTCGGCTTTTCTTCTGCTCCTTTTCCTTCAGGCTTTTGCTTTGGACCCTCCCAAAAGGAAGGTGTCCCTTTAACTTCTGGAGAAGTGCCTTTTTATTTTGGTTGACAGTCCCCCGCAAGGGCACCTGCCCTTCGAGGTCCTTCGAATTCCTTGGTCTTTTTGGCTTTTCTTAGTGGACATTTTCCCATGAACAAAAGTATGCAAGAATTGTCTTGCTCATTCTTTCAGAGACTTTCCCATCGCCAATTTTCCCATGGACTTTTTTCTCACATACAAAAAGTCTGCAAGAATTGTTTCGTCCACTTTGTCTTTGGCCTTAAAAAATTCTTTCAGGCTTTTCTTCCCGCATGTTCCCTGAATTTCTTCAGACTTTTTGTCTAAAGGAATTCCTTCGGACAAAAAGTCTAAAAAAATTTGTTTCTTGACTTAAGTCTTTTATGCGATATTTTTGGTCACAGCCCTTCTAAATTCCTTTGAAATTTTTGTCTAAAGGAATTCCTTCAGACAAAAAGTTTGGAAGGATTTCTTCCTTGGCTTCTTTGATTGCCCTTTGAAAAGTGCCATTCAAAAAAAATGGAAATGACCCCTCTGAAGGGTACTTCCTTTGCCTTAACAAAATTTTGAAAGTATTCTCTACCCTCTGCAAGGGCTCTTGAATCCATAACTTGCCTCCACAAGCGCATTTATCCTTCGGGAGACTCTCTTGAACTTTTTGCTTGAACCGCTCCTTTGAACCGAATGTTGAACTGAACGTTGAACCAACACTTTAAACCAAAGCGTTGAACTGACTAAGTGAACCAAGTGTTTGAGCCATTTGATTGAACCAAAGCATTGAACCAACTGAATTGAACCAAGCTAATGAACCATTTTATTGAACCTCAGCCGTTGAACCATTGCGATGAACCAAAGCATTGAACCAAAGCGTTGAACCAATTCAATGGTTCAACAGTTCAAAGATGCTAACTCTTGGAAAGATTATGTCATTGAACCATTTTAGCTCTCTTTCTTTATGAATTTCTTCAGACAAGAGTCCAAAGAAGCTTTGTAAAACCTTGCACTCTTTGAATTGGTTCTTCATCTGCCAAAGGAACTGCCTGCAAAGTCCGTAGAAATTCTCAGACTTGTGCAAAATCAAAAGTACTAGCTCAAGACAACAGGGGAAAAAAGGGGACCGATTTTTGGCCTATTGGGCCAAAAATGGTCAACAATCACTTCATTACAGACCTATGAGGAAAGCCCAGATGACAAGGAAAGGTTGTTTCACTCCAAACTATGGGTAAAAGATAAGCCTCTACATTTCATTCTTGATAGTGGGAGTGAAAAGAATTTAATCTCTACTAAAGTTGTGAAAAGTCTAAATCTATCCGTGAAGCCTCACCCAAATCTATACAATATTAGATGATTGAGCCCAAGGAGAGACCTCTGTGTCACCCATTAGTGTCTTCTTTCATATGCAATAAAATCTTTCCAAGATTAAGTCTTGTATGTTGTGGTCAATCTAGATGTTTGTGATGTACTCCTTGGTCAGTCATTCATGTATGATTGACATGGCATCTATGAATCATGAACCCAAAGAATCACCCTTATTCTTGGAACATGGTGCTACCAGGTAATAGAGGTACCACCTCTCACATTTGTCTCCCTGATCAGTGCTAAGCAATGTAAGAGATTGGTGTAAAAGATAAAGTAATTCATTCTCATGGTGGTCAAACCACAGAAATCCAAGAAGGTCGATGTTGCAATCTTCACTAAATAATCAACACAACAACAGAAGTAGATGGGACAAATCACATGAAAATATGATGACTTATTCAAGTCACCCATAGGATTTCCACTACATTATCAAGTAAAACATTCTATCGATTTGATCCCAAGATCACCTTTGCCTAACAGTCCTATGTATTGCTGATCAATTTTGGAGAATGAAGAGATAAAAAGATAGACTCAAGAATCGATGCAAAATGGTCACACCAGGATAAGCTCTTCACCTTATGGTAGCCCAATTTCCCTGATGCCAAATAAAGATGGAACATAGAGGCTTTGCATTGACTATCGAGCCCTGAATAAAATTACTATGAAGAATCACTACCCTCTCCTCAAGATTGATGACCTACTAGACCAACTCTATGGTGCAAAGTTCTTCACCAAAATTGATCTCAAATTTGGATATCACCAAATTCCCATCGATCCCATTGATGTCTGGAATATTGCATTCAAATCTAATGAGGGGCTCTTCAAATGGTTGGTTACCTTTTGGCTTAACTAACACACCTGCAACCTTCATGAGGATGATGGATGACATCTTGTGACCCTTTACCAACTCATTCATGGTTGTCTACCTGGATGACATACTCATCTACAGTAGAACATGGGAGGAACATTTGTAACATGTTCATAAGCTGCTTCAAACTCTTCAAGAGCATAAGTTGTATGCAAATCTCGACAAATGCACATTTAGGATGACAATAATTTAGTACCTTTGGTATGTTGTGAATGAGGAAGGGGTCTATATTGATCCAAAAAAGATTCAAGTTATTTGAGAATGGTCTACACCAAGGACCATCACAGAACTTTGTAGCTTCTTGGGTCTTGCAAATTTTTATTACAGGTTTGTTCTTGGATTTTCACATGTTGCTTGGTCACTAACCCAAGTGACTAAAGGAGGAGCTAAAGCTACATTTTAGTGGGGTGAAATACAACAAAGGGCATTTGAGAATTTGAAGAATAGACTTTGCTTAGCCCCTATTCTTATCTTGCCAGATTTGCATCAACCTTTTGAGTTGATGACATATGCATCTGAATATGCCATGGGAGTTGTCATCATGTAACATGGCCATCTTGTTGCATATCATAGTGAAACTTTCACTAATATAGTCAAGAAATATCTGACATATGATAAAGATCTCTATGCCATTGTGCAAGCTTGCAAACAATGGAAACACTACATCTTGGGGAAAGAGACAATCATCCACACTGACCACAGACCATTGGAATTGTTGACGTTGTGGATTACACCCTTGACAGGAGGCTGAGCTCCTGTCTTTCATGCGGCATAATGGAAACTCCTCTCTTGCCTGTGGGTCTGGCAGAATTGAGGGGAGAATCTCTAGATAAGGCTAGCTCCTTTTGATGCATCTCTGATTTATTCCAGTACATTTACTAATATATATATATATATATATATATATATATATATATATATATATATATATATATATATAATGAGGGGGGTTGAAAAGAGAGAAAGATACTGAAATAGAACCTAGACTAAGAAGGTGATGCACCAAAAAAGTTTGATCTAATCATACTCACACTTTGAACCATAAGAACACATACATACACTTTATCTGGTAAAAGGACCAAACTGTAGAGAACTTAACAAAAGGGTTAATGAAGACACATAGAAGATGAACTTACCATAGGTGATATAGGAAGGCACACTGTCTGATAACCCTCTCCTATTTCTACACTCTAGATACAGCTCTTTTGCTATCTGCAAGAATGGCACTTTATCTATACCATGGGTGTTGGTATCAATCTTGTGAGAGCATCAATAAGAAATGACTGAACACAAGGTTAACACTCAGACACACTTAGAGATATATCCAACCAAAATAGAGGTAAAAATGTGTATTTTATTGATTATAAGTGAAAATTGGTAGGGCTTTGCCTTACAACAATGAGAGATACGCCTTCTCAAATGAGAAGTTACAATATATAGAGAGAGAGAGGAAGTAAAGGTGCCCCTTTGGAAAAGACTTTGGTGCCTTTTTACAAGTTGGCCCATGTGCATTGAGAGCGTTGGGAAGAGGAAGCCATTGAAAAAGGATGTTGTGTTGGCTACCAATTTTGACCTTGGCATTCAAACATTAATGTGAAAGCATGGGTTGCGCCTCTTTTTCTGCAAACAAGACTGCTCCTTCAAGATATTCACATGGTTTTTTTGCTCATCAATGCAAAGTGTGGAAAATAGGCCGCATTTTCACTATTCGCACTCCTTGATGACCATTTGGTAGAGACTAAGTCAACCACTGGAATAACTCTTTGTGCTGACACCTTCTTTTGCCACTTGGACTATTTTGTCCATATCTATGTTTAGCTAGGTGCGTCTTTTGGAACATTCCAGATGTTGTCGTATGTATACGTGGCCATGTTCTAGATTCTATGCCTTGTTCCATCTTTCCTTGCTATTTTTTGTCCCTTCCTGGCTTTGTCTTTTCTTGGCTTTGTCTTTTCCTGGCCTTGTGAGCACTCAAGGCTATCTTTTCAATGGGTCACTGAATTCACTTGCGGCGTGTCCTTAAGCTTTTCAAAATCAACGGCTATTCCCTTGTCCTTAATTTGATGTCTTCGGGGACATCATCCGACGTCCAGATTCCAATGGCTAGTTCATGATGCCCAAATTTGATGTCTGCAGGCCCGCCACCCCTTTGAAATCCTTTGGCTTACCCTTTCCTTTGACTTTTTCCTTTGGTCGGGCTTTTGTCTTTGAAACCTCCCGAAGGGAAGGTGTCCCTTTGGGGCTTGGAGAAAGGTCCCTTCATTTTTGCCGAGAGTCCCCCACAAGGGTACTTACCCTTCAAGGTCCTTCAGGTGACCTTATTCTTCAAATCCTTCAAACATTTGTTCAAAGGAAATCTTTCCTTTATGTCTTTCCCGCTTGCTACTTTTTGTCAGGCTTTTCCACTAGGTGAATTCCTTCAGACAAAATGTCCGAAGGAATTCCTTCAGACTTTTTGTCTGAAATAATTCACTCTGTTCACTATGCCATAGGAATTTTCTCTCGAAAGAATTCATTATTTGTTTCCTTGCTTGCTTCTTTTGGTCGGCTCTTTTCTTCGAGCAAATTCCTTCAGACAAAAGTCTAAAGGAATTCTTTCAGACCTTTTGTCCAAAATATTTGCCTTGTGAATTCTTTCACGAAATTTTCCTTTCGAAAGACAGTCTTTGCCTTGTGAATTTCTTCAGACAAAATGTTTGAAGGAATTCCTTTGGGCATTTTGCTCGAAGAAAATCAACTTTTGTCTTTGGCTATCTTCCTTTTGCCTTGTTCACTTCATGGAGGAACTCACCTTTCGGCCTTTTGACCAGCTACCCTTCGCAAGGGTAAATCAAGTCTAAAGTCACCCTTCAGATCTTTTGCAATGGCCCATCTTGCTCATCATCTGCCCTCCACAAGGGTTGTTTAACCTTCAGAGCTTTGTAAGAGACTCTTATTTGTCTAAGGCATTTGATCAAAATGAAAAGCTCCATACTAAATCGAACCCTGCAAGGCCTTAGATTTTTCAATGTTCTATAAGAATAGGCCTTATTGCAAAGAAAAAGAGATTTTGCAGAAGGTGGGTGCATGACTAGACTGAGGTTCAAAGTGGTAGGGAAGGAAGGAGACTGATTTTGGCCTGTAAGACCAAAATGGTCAGCAAATTGGTGACTCCTAGGGGAAGCATGCCTTTTATGCTTAAGAAACCAGTAGTCTCAAAGTCCATTGGGCATGGAGTCAGAACACAACTTGAAAAGTTAGCAACAACCTTGAGAGATCCAAGAATCAATCATGAAGCTTTTACCCCAAAAGGGAACGAAACACACACAAGATTAAGACAACTACTAACATGTGCAAAAGCACTTAGGGAAAATAGGGAAAGAAAAACTAAAAGCAAACTACTATGTATAGCTAATCGGGTATATTTGTCTCCCTCCTATAAGAAAACTTATGATGCTAGACAAATGGCTGGATAGAATGGAGATTTGGTGACTTGCTCTTCTTGCCTGTCACCTTGATTGGCTCATATTTGAGTGAATCGAGAGCAAACATGCTTCCAATATATGTGTATTCATCTTATTCTTGGAAGCTTGCCTCCTGTTGGTTCTTCATGATGGTGTGTTTCACCAAGAAATTCATGGCTGCTAGCTTATCACCATAAGCCCTTTGATATGCATCATGGATTGGCTTGTCTCCTTCTGCCTCATTAAAGACACTGTCAAACTCATCTTCTGCTTGATCATGGCTTTCTTCAAGAAGGGTGACTATTGTGATGTCTGAAATGGAACCACAAACTGATTACTTATCCCACATAACATCACCTTCTTGCTCAAGGTTCTCTTCTTCAAAGCTTTCCTCAAGATAGACAGGCCTCTCCTTTTCTTGCTCAAAGACTAGAGTCTCTAGCTATTCAAAGACATCCTCCTGATCCTCCTCCAACTCAGGTTCCATGGCATGGTCATTCTCCATATCAAAGCAACAAGGAAGTTCATCAAATAAGGGGGGAGAGAGCTCACCATTCTTACCTTCCTCTTCATATTGCTGGAACATCCGCATGTATGCATGACTTGTGTCTTCTCCATTATTGATGATGTCTTCAAAGGGAGCATCCATGACGATTTCCTCCTCATTATCATCCATGAGAGATTCTTGATCAACTACAAATTGGATCCTCTCTTCTTCACTTGCCTCTTTCAAAACAGGGTCCTCCTTGAGAAGGGATGAAGTAGAAGGCTGATGGTTAAACTCATGTGGAAGAGGAGGCAATCCTTGAGCTAGAATCAAATGATTCTCTTCCTTCCATTTAGCCAACACTTCATCTATATCAGATGTGGCCTAATAGTTGTCTTGGAGGGGTGTAGATGGGGTGTGTTCAAATGTAAGATCTTCTGCTTGATCTAAACTGTCCATCACACTTTGGTTGAGGAACCTCATGCTGGATTCCAACTTTGTAATTCACCTGGCTATATTCTCTTGGAAGAGCCTTTCTTGGAGGTCACAAGCATCATCATGGTGAGTAGGAGCAACTTCAATTTCTTTAAGGTTTTGAGCAAAACCTTTCTCCTCCTCCTTCCTGCCTCATGATTCCATTATTTCCTTCCAACTCATGACCTTCGGATTGGAAATTTTCCCTTATGAACTGGCAACAACTTTATCTTCTTCAAGGTCCTGAGCTGGTTCATGATATTCCCTCTTCCAACTTGGAATCTTGACATCATGTTGGAAGACTTGAGGAGGTTGAGGAAGATTAGGAAGGGACTATTGATACACAGGAAGAATTTTCAGAGGAGAGACATCTTGGTTCATTGTATTCCCTTCTAAGGAGGATTCACACTCTAAAGAATTGAGAAGGCTCATTTCCATGAAAGGTTGCTCTAATGTCCTTTGATGTTGGGAAGCTAGGTGCAAGGGATTAGGACCAGGAATGATTCGTGCATCAAATGAGCTAGAGTGAGCAAGTGCTATCTGGTAGAAAGGATTTGGTGCATAAGAGGGGGCTTTCTTTAAAATAGGAGGGGGCACGCAAGGTTGACTGCCTTGAATGAATGGACTCTTCCATTTTGCTACCTCCTCCTAGAGGGATTGCAAGACCTGAGCTTGCCAAAAAAAACACTCCTCTTTGTAGTAAGCTCCTGCTAATATTTATACTGCTCATCCAATCTATCTATCTCCATCACCTACTTCTCAAATTCTAGTGTTACTTCCCTTATTGTTGAAGGGCAACTAGGAGAGCTTTTTGAGGTGATTCCATGAACAACCTGAGCTTGATCAAAACCATATGAAGGAATACAAGGACCATGATTCTGAGCAATGTGATTATACATACAAAAATAAGATTTATTGATGGCACCTGGACTGCTTAACCAGCTGATTCAACTCAGAGTCACCTTTGGTGTTGATGAAAATGCCTCCAAAGGTTGGTTGGTTGAAGAACACATCAGAATTCTTCAACTCTTTAGACAAAATGTCCCACAATTGCCTGATTAAAGGTCAGATGCTGGATTAGTGGTTCATTCTTACTATAACAGGACCAACACCAATCTTGGAACTTTTTTGAGTGTTAAAACATTATCCCACTGACCATGCCAAAAATTGTTGATGTTGTGGATTGCACCCTTGACAGGAGGCTGAGCTCTTGTCTTTCATGTGTCACAATGGAAACTCCTTTCTTGCCTATGGGTCTGGCAAAACTAAGGGGAGAGTCTCTAGATAAGGGATAGCTCCCTTTGATGCATCTCTGATTTATTTCAGTACATTTGCTAATATATATATATATATATATATATATATATATATATATAATGGGGGGGTTGAAAAGAGAGAAAGATACTAAAATAAAGCCTAGGCTAAGAGGGCGATGCACCAAAAAAGTTTGATCTACTCATACTCACACTTTGAACCATACGAACACATACATACACTTTATCTAGTAAAAGGACTAGACTGCAGAGAACTTAACAAAAGGGTTAATGAAGACACAAAGAAGATGAAATTACCATAGGTGCTATAAGAAGGCACACTGTTTGATAACCCTCTCCTATCTCTACACTCCAGATATAGCTCTTTTGTTATCTGCAAGAATTGTGCTTTGTCTATACTAGGCGTGTTGGTATCAAGCTTGTGAGAGCATCAAGAAGAAATGACTGAACACAAGGTTAACACTCAGACACACTTAGAGATATATCTAACCAAAATAGAGGTAAAAATGTGTATTATATTGATTCTAGGTAAAAATTGGTAGGGCTTCACCTTACAACAATGAGAGATATGCCTTCTCAAATGAGAAGTTAAAATATATATATAGAGAGAGAGGAAGTAAAGGCACCCCTTTGGAAAATACTTTGGCACCTTTTTACAAGTTGGCCCATGTGCGTTGAGAGCGTTGGGAAGAGGAAGTCGCTAAAAAAGGATGGTGTGTCAGCTGCTAGTTTTGACCTTGGCATTCAAACATTAATGTGAAAGTATGGGTTGTGCCTCATTTTTTGCAAACAAGACCGCTCCTTCAAGATATTCACATGGTTTGTCTACTCATCAATGCAAAGTGTGGAAAAACAAGCCACGTCTTCATTGTTCACGCTCCTTGATGACCATTTGGCAGAGACTGAGTCAACCATTGGAATAACTCCTTGTGTCAACACCTTCTTTTGCCACTTGAACTATTTTGTCCATATATGTGCTTAGTTGGGTGTGTCTTTTAGCACATTTTAGATGTTGTCGTATGTGTGTGTGGCCATGTTTTGGATTCTCTGCTTTGTTCCATCTTTTCTTGCTGTTTTTTGTCCCTTCCTGGCTTTGTCTTTTCTTGGCTTTATCTTTTCCTAGCCTTGTGAGCACTCAGGGTTATCTTCTTAGTGGGTCACTGGGTTCACTTGTGGCATGTCTTTAAGCTTTTCAAAATCAACAGATATTCCCTTGTCCTTAATTAGACATCTTCGGGGATGTCATTTGACATCTAGATTCTAATGGCTAGTTTATGATGCCCAAATTTGATGTCTACGGGCCTGTCACCCCTTTGAATTCCTTCAGCTTACCCTTTCCTTCAGCATTTTCTTTGGTTGGGATTTTGTCTTTGAAACCTCTCGAAGGGAAGGTGTCCCTTCGGGGCTTGGAGAAAGGTCCCTTCATTTTTTCCGAGAGTCCCCCGCAAGGGTACTTACCCTTCGGGGTCCTTCGGGTGGCCTTGTTCTTCAAATCCTTTAGACAAAATGTTCGAAGGAAATCCTTCAGACATTTGTCTAAAGGAAATCCTTCAAACATTTGTCTGAAGGAAATCTTTCCTTTATGTCTTTCCCACTTGCTACTTTTTGTCGAGCTTTTCCACCAGGTGAATTCCTTCAAACTTTTTGTTTGAAGAAATTCCTTCAAACTTTTTGTCTGAAAGAATTTGATCTGTTCGCTTTGCCACAGGAATTTTCTCCTGAAAGAATTCATTGTTTGTTTCCTTGCTTGCTTCTTTCGATCGGCTCTTTTCTTTGGGCAAATTCCTTCAGACAAAAGTTTGAAAGAATTCTTTCAGACCTTTTGTCTGAAAGATTTGCCTTGTGAATTCTTCCGTGGAATTTTCCTTCCGACAGACAGTCTTTGCCTTGTGAATTTCTTTGAACAAAATGTTTGAAGGAATTCATTCGCGAATTTTTCCTGAAGAAAATCAACTTTTATTTTTGGCTATTTTCCTTTTACCTTGTTCACTTCATGGAGGAACTTACCTTTCATCCTTTTGACCAGCTACCCTTTGCAAGGGTAAATCAAGTCCAAAGTCACCCTTCAGATCTTTTGAAATGGCCCATCTTGCTCATCATCTTCCCTCTGTAAGGGCTATTTAACCTTCGAAGCTTTGTAAGAGACTCTTATTTGTCTAAGGCATTTGCTCAAAATGAAAAGATCCATACTGAAGCGAACCCTGCAGGGCCTTAGATTTTTCAATGTTCTATAAGAACATGCCTTATTGCAAAGAAAAGGAGATTTTAAAGAAGGTGGGTGCATGACTAGACTGAGGTTTTGAGTGGTAGGGAAGGAAGGACACTGATTTTGGCCTGCAGGACCAAAATGGTCAACAGGAATTTATAAAGACACAGAGCAAACTAAGAAATGAGAGGCACTAAAAGTGGATCACATATCTTCAGCAATTCCATCTAATAATCAAATACAAAAAGGGGATCTCAAATACGTCTATAGATTATCTGAGCCACCCACCAATTACTACAGTCACAACAGTTCTTGGCTTGTGTGGATATGAGACTACCACTTGGGTGCTTTGTATGAAGCATATCCTACCTTTGCTGATACATACTAGGTGCTTCAAAAAGGTAAACATGTTTTTAATTTTTCTTTGAAAGATAATGTCCTCTATCATATGGGGCACATCTGTGTTCCAGTTGCAAAGCAATAGAAGATGATATGTGAAGCACATTTTAGTATGACAGCTGGACACTTTGGTGTAGAAAAGACATTGGCAGTTCTTCAAAAACACTTCTACTAGCCCCATATACAAAAATATATGGAAAGGTATCTCAAATCTTGCACCCCATATGCAATAGCCAAGCCAATAAATAAGAATCAAGGATTGTACACACCATTGCTATAATCAACCACGCCTTGAAAATCTATCTCAATGGATTTTCTCTCAGGTTTGCCCACTTCAAAACATGACAATGATTGTATTTTTGTTGTAGTTGATCATTTTTCAAAAATGGCTATCATGATTGCTTGTAAAAAATATATATCTATTGAATAAACTGCTCAACTATATTTTAGTCATGTATGGCTCCATTTTGGTCTCCCCAAGTCCATTATCTCAGATCAAGATAGCAGGGTCCTGAGCATCTTTTGGTCCACTCTATGGAAGATGATGGATATCAAGCTGATGAAGTCCACAGCCTTCCATCCATAGAATAATGGTCAAATAGAGGTGGTGAAATGCTTGATTATTCACATGATTTAGATGTATCACTCTAAATATCCATGCACATGAGATGAGTGGCTTCTTTTCATACAACATGGATACAATCAGGGCCTGCACAGCTCGACCAAGCACAGTCCATTCCAAGTATGCTTCAGGTTCCAACCCATGTCATTAATTGATATAGCTATTCCATTCTCCACCATGGAATACACACCTCATGGAAGATCTGAGGCATCAAAAGCAACAAAGTTCATTAAAAAAATGCAACACATCCATCCAACAGCAAGTTCATGACATCTTGGAGAAGATGAATCAGAAGTATAAGCAATTCCATAACAAACATAGGATTGCACACCATTTTGTTGTGGGTGACAAGGTTTGGTTGTGGCTTTAGAAGGAATGACTTGCAAGCCCACACAAAAAAATTTGGCCTCTGTGATATGGTCCTTACACCATCACCAAAAAAGTTGGAGAAAATTCTTTTGAGTTGAACCTACCAACTTACCTTGGTCTGCATCTAATATTCAACGTAGAACTCCTCAAACCATATCATCCACCTCTGTTGGACACTTTAGTCATAGAAAAATAACTAGACATTGATGAGATTGATCCACATAGTTTTACTCTAGTGGAGGAGGATTAGATTGTGGACACATGGATGAAGACAATAAGAGGACGCTTTATTCCGCTTTACTGGGTGGTCAAAAGGGGCCAGCTTAGCCACCAAGGTGAGTGGCTCATAGAGAATCAAATCAAGACACAAATACCACACCTTATGAGGAACATTGACATAATGGGGACCATTGCTTCTCAAGGAGGGAGGAATGATTCAGGCAACAATTCAGGTGTTGATTCCACCCTAATTGATGACAAAACTTTTGGGAGTCATAACTTTTGCACTATATCTCCAATTGACTCACTGTTTGAATCATTGGAAAGCTAAGAATGAGGAAAACATGGTGAGATGGATTTGATCTCTACTCAATAGATTTTGATCCCTGAAAACTTAATGGAAGTGCCTCAAATTTCAATTTTAGTAGTGCAGTCTAAAAATAGTAATTCCTCAAATTTTATATTGTTTTAAATCATGGAAGTCAAACCACTTCATCTCCCTCAAGATTGGTGACCTTCCACATCCTCCCCCTATTTTTAAAATATGTATAAATGAAGATGTAACCTGAAATAGAAATTAGACATCTCTTCCCAGAGATAAGCATATAGTTGTATTGCGATCTTGAGTAATAAAACATCTCTTCTCAGAGAATTCATTGTTACTGTGTTATTTTTGTGTTCTTTAAATATTTGTCAACCAAAACTTCTAAGTTTTGGATTACATCTCCTTGTGAAGACATTAATGAAGTGATTGTGAGTGTAAATTAAAATGTGGTTATATTAGAAAGATTTCTTAGTGTGAAAAAGCATTATGAGGTAAGTATTGAACCACATGATGAGTCTATTTATATTAGAGATATGTTTTTTTTTATTGATTCACTTGGAGATAATTCAAAGAGGTTGACAAGCAGAAAAAGAGATAATTTAACTAGACTGACACTTACACAATAGCTTCTTAGTCATCTTCATCAACCATATGAAGAGGACCCGAGAAATTTTTGTTTTGATCTAGGTAGATCTTGAGTTTTTTATGTAGTAATGTTAAATTTAACTTTCCTCCAAGTATTATTATGCACATGTTTAGTTAGTAGTTTTAGTTTTCACTTTCCTCTAAGTGTTATCTTCACATTTTTTATTTGGGAGTTTTTTAGTTTCAAATTCTATAAGTGCTTATGTAAAAGTGTTGTATTTGCTTGAAGGAATTTTTAGTTTCATATTTGGTGATATTTTTGGATAAACATCCCAACAAAGTCACCATGAATGTTAACAATTTTGTCATCATTGGTCAAAGTTGATCATGTGCAAGTTTTTAAGGAGAATCCATTCAAGAGTGAAGACTTAAGGAATTATCCAAAACATAATAAAACCTTAATTAGCACAAAACCATGCTCAATAATAGCTCACAAGTCCAAATTTAGATAGAGGTTTCTTTTATTCCTCTAATTGACTAGTTACAAACTAGTGAAGACAATTTGTAAATGCTTGGTACATTAAGCAAAAAAAGAGTTGGTTTGAATGGTATTAGGAGGATTTAGGAAATATTATTACCCAATACTCAATGCATTTATTTTATGTTATAGTTATTTAACTTTATGAACAATTTTTAATAAGAAAAGGTGCTCTTAAACCCTAATGGCTCAATTTTAGGCAGGATGTTTGCATTTTTGAATTCTTTGTTGAAAAATAAAAGTAGTGTGAGATATTATGAGGAATGAATAACCTTATTACATCTTTATCAATTAAAATTTCAAGGAAAATAATGGAGAAAGATAAAGGTATGGGTATCAAGGTTTTAAGCAAGCAAAAGAGATAGAAAAGATAATTTGTGAGAGGTTTAAAAGATTGGTTGAGTACATCCAATGATTGGAATGCTTATAAAAGTTATTAAATGTATTAATTAAAAAATAATGAGGTATTTATGTCTCATAAAACTCAATAAAATGGCAAAACTCATACCTACATGCATTCATAAAAGAAATTGTGCAAGTTAAGAAACACTAAAAAGTGCATATTTTGAGTTTTATTAAATGAAATATCTTAAAATTTGACATAGAGATATTTTTTTATGTACTTAAATGTTTACAAGTGGATTCAAGTATGTAATATATTAGTGTAGTGTTTTTTCCATTGTGTTTTACCTACATGGTCTTATGGTCATTCTTTGTCAATTAAGCTTCCTTAAGTTAGTTATAAAAGGGTCACATAGACTAATTAAATTTTAATGTAATTATCTAATTAGGAAAATTAGAGGCTTCCTCATGTTGCCATAATTTTCCCTATATGTACCCCATTTTCCATTTTTGGAAGGTTAGATAGGTTAATACAATTTTATACAAGTAACTATATTTTGTAATACTAATGTGTGAAGACAATCTTCCTTCTCCCTTGCAATTTATCTATGATTTCATTGCTTTATACATAGATTTTCTCAATCTTATATGCAAGGATCCAAGATCATGGCCAATTTGACATGGTATCAGAGCCATTTTTGTCAATATTGTAGCAATCTTTGTGATGAAATCTTGTTACATTCATTATTTCAGTAAAAAAATAGGGTTTGGTGGGATTTCTTGAAGAATTCAAGCAAATATTTCTATTGGAGCTTTAGATCTCAAAATCGACTACACCATTGGTTTTAGAAGGTGCCAAAAATTTAGGATCGACTGTAAACTTGACATAGTTCTATAACAATCAAAATTTTCTCCCTTTTTGGCATTCGAAGGCCCTATTTTTTATTTTTAGATAAAATCCATACTTCTTGTGTTGTGCAAAAATGCCTTCTGGGTTTTCTTCCTTAGGTCAAAATATCAAATGGGTCTCTTTGAAAATTTTCATAGTTGAATTATTTTGAACATTTTTTGCTTGCCTCAGTTTGCATGCCATCAAACCTTTGTGTTATTCATATCTATAAGAGGTCATTACTTTGACTCAGCAATGGATCAACTTCAAGTTGCATGCTTTGGAGAGTCCCCTTACCAATATGAACTTTCAAAGGGATATTACTTAGCCAGCAAACCAACTTGAACTTCCAACGGTGAGTAACTTCACCTTTTTTAAGTTAAGTTGTTTGATAAGTCTGATTACTTCCCTATAAACCAAATTGGGTTTTAAAATTTGCTTTAATTACAATATGAGAAGTTAAGTAATCAAGGTTTAAAATCCCAAATTACTTATCTATAGACCAATTTGAGTTTGTAGAAGTACTTTACTCGGGTTTGTGAAGGGCAATTACTTGTTAAGTAAAGTAGGCCCGAAAACCTAGTTTACACTGTTGTAGATCAATTTGGGTTTGTGGAAGCATTTTATTCAAGTTCTTGAAGGTCGATTACTTCTCAAGTAAAGCAATCCAAAAAACTTGAATTACTCTTCGTAGATGAATCTAGAGTTCTAGGACAACACTACTTAGGTTTTCAAAGGTTGATTACACTAAAGTAAAGTATTTCAAGAAACCCGAATTACTCTTCATGGATCGACTCAAACTTTTAGAGGGTCTTTACTGCTCAGGTTCGTGAGGTAGGTAAGAACTTGTAAGTGACATAAGATTCAATTTGTAGCTTCTTTTTAGGTGCTATTTTTTTTAAAGTGCATATTTTTTTAAGATCTACACATTGGTGATATTGCTATAGAAATTTTGAAAACTCTATTTTTTCTATGGTGTAATGGCTTAAAACTCAATCTAAACCTTTTGTACCTTTCTTCTTGGATGCATTATCAGCTATGCCCGACATCCCTCTCATACTCTTTCACACTAATTGTTCATAGACGCATTCTTGATGGAGTATGACGTCCAATATCGAGCAAGTGTTGTATTCTAAATTAAGGGGGGGCTTATCAATAGTTTAAGTGGGTACTTGTACTATGTGTAATATGTTCTTTGGTTTCATTTCAATTCTACAAATTTTCTCAATCTAATCTGCACTAATGAATCTAAACATTAAACCACTCACACCATTTAACTAACTCTAATGAAAATCTAAAATATAGCTTGCCTTGAGAGGTAAAGGACTCTATCAAATCATTATGGGTAATGAAATTGAGCCATCTACAGATGCAAAAAAGGTTAAGTGTTATAATAGATGTGACGAGGCCTATGGGTTCTTATGCCTGTCAATGTCTCTCTACCTTCTATTTCATGTTAAATCTGAAAAAACTCTCAATGAAGTCTAAACCATTCTAGATAAGCTTTTTGGAGTGCAGGACATCATGAGGAGTCATGAGCTTGAGAATGAGCTCATCACATTGAACCCAGGTGACTATGACACCTTACAAGATTTTTTTATAAAATTTAAATCATTGAGATTGTAATTGAAATAATGTGGCATTGAGAAAATAGATGACCAGTTGATTCTATCCATGCTAGTAAAACTAGGTCACGACTATTCATTTTTTGTCTCTACATTTCATGCTACCAAATGTGCACTTGGAATCACTTGGAAAATGCCATCATTTGATGGGTTTCCTATTGATCTGACTCGAGAGTAAGATAAGTTAGTTCAAATGAGTGTACTAAAGTCTTCAAAATCACATGCCTTGATTGTTAATCAAGACAAGAAGAAGCCTTCTAGTAGTGGAAAATAAGAAAAGAAACAGTCTAAACCAGATCATGAGCATAAGAAGAATAAAAAATAAGATGTAAAGCTTATGGCATCATCAAATGAGTCCTTCTCAAGTAGAAAATTTAATAAGGAGAAACTCAAATGCAACTTTTACAAGAAACTTGGGCATGATGAATCTCAGTGCATGAAAAAGAAGATTGATACCTTGACTAAGATGCTTGAGAAGAATAATATCAGTGTTCTTGAGTTTTCAACTCAGAACATGTCTGCACAAGATTCTATAAAGGCTAAAGATAGTGAAAAGGGTAAAAACAAGGGCAAGGCACTTATTATAGTAGCTTTTCAGCCTTCAACTTGGGTTATTGACTTGGGTGCTTCCTATCACGTGGCCTCCTCAAAGGATTTGTTTTCAAAAATAGAGCCATGTTTTGTGCCTTTAATTCTCATGGGTGATGACACTTTGGTAGAAGTCAATGGTAAAAGATCGATTGAAGTAAGTGATGGGACCTTCAATGATGTTTTATGTGTTCCTTCACTATCCACCCATCTTCTATCAATGTACCAAATCACTCACATAGGTGCAGGGAAGTAAGTTGAGTTCACACCTGATTCAGTAGTTATCAAAGAGTTACACGGTGATATCATAGTGGATTATGGGAAGGCAAATCATTAGTCTAGGCTATATACCTTCTCACAATTTGCCCTATATCAGCCCTCTATTTCACTACTTACTCATGCAGATGGAGTGAGCAAACTATGACATGAATAGTTTGACCATTTAAACTATTGTTACCTGGAGTAACTCAATCATATGGACATGGTTTCAAGGTTGCCTAAATTCAAATTCTTGGATGACTTATGCAATGGCTACATTCTTTAAAAGCATCCAAAAGAGAAATATGATAAGGGTAAAGCAAGGAGAGCTGAACAAAAGCTATAAATTATCCATAGTGACATAGCAGGTCCATTTCCAAAACCTTCATTCAATAAAACTAGATACATGCTCACATTAATTGATAACATTTTGAGGTACACCTAGGTGTTTTTTCTCAAAAATAAGTCTAAGCTCTTTGATCACTTTAAGGATTTAAAGGTACTTATGGAGAAGAAGTCAGACTGTTTCATCAAAATCTTAAGGACTGATAATGGTGGGAAGTATGTCAACAATAAGTTTGAGCAGTTTTACACATCATAAGGGATTCAAATGTAACACATAATTCCATATATTCCTCAGTAGAATGGTGTGGTCAAATGTAAGAACCGTACTTTGAAGGAAATGGCCAACTACATACTTCAATCAAAGTCTCTTGCTCCTCAATTTTGGGCCAAAGCAATCAACTATGCGTGCTATATTCAGAATCATGTTCCACATAAAGACTTGAAAGGAATCACTCTTTTTGAAGCTTGAGATAGTCACAAGCCCACAATAGATCACTTTCAAGTGTTTGAATCACCAATAATGGTCCGTATTTCCAAGAAGAAATGCAAGGTAATGGACCCTCAGAGTCAATCTTGTATCTTTGTTGGGTATGCAAAGGGTACTAAGGGATACATGCTTATCCATCTTAAAAATCATGAGTTGTTCATTAAAATGAGTGTCAAGTTTCATTAGGGCCCACTTGAGCTCACTGATAGCACTCCAGACACTTCAAAAGTCTCACTAGACATTGATTCCACCTCAGATAGTCACCTAGATCCACCTCAAAATCCTCTTGATGATCAAGATGACTCTTCTTCTTCAAATTCAAGTGATGAGAGCAATGATGAGGATTCTCCTCCTCCATATCACACTCACACTTTAGATAATGATGACTCACCTCTTAATTCTCCAATCTCATATAATTCCAATCCCACTTTAGCCAGATAGACACTTCAATGTGTTAGGAAATGGGTTGGAAATCCATCGAATACAAGGTGGACACGTTCACAATTTTAGGGGACTTCACATGCTTACTTGGCCATTGCCTCAGATCTGCAAACCTTTCATGAGGAATCTGACTTTTTAGGATGGGATTCTTCTATGCAAGAGTATAGTTTTTTAATCAGGAACAAAGAATGGGACTTGGTCCCTCTTCCTAAAGGAAGACAATTGGTCCATTGTAAATGGGTTTATCAGACTAAGTATGGTGTAGACGGGTTTGTTGATAAGTACAAAGCTCATCTAGTTACAAAGGGGTTTTTTCAGGTGCCTAACATAGACTAGACTAAGACATTTACTTTTGTATCCAAGATGACATCTATTAAACTCACTCTAGCCATTACAGTCGCACATCAGTGGGATGTTCACCAAATGGATGTTAAGAGTGATTTTTTATATGGTGACCTCAAAGAAGAGATCTACATGGATCAGCCACAAGGCTTTGTGAAATATTCATCATTGGTCTATAGACTTAGGAAATCTATCTACAGACTCAAATATGCCCCTTGAGCATGGTATGCCAAGATGGACTCCTTTGTCTTAACAGTTGGGTTCATCAGATGCCACTCAGATCTGAATGTCTACATATTGTAGTAGGATGATTCTCTATTGATCCTAGTTCTTTATGTGGATGACTTGTTAATTACAGGGAGGTCATGATCATCCATCTCAATAGTGAAAATTGCACTTTTAGATATATTTTCAATGACAGACATGGGATTATTGCATTACTTTCTCAAGATTGAAATCATTCAGTCAGACTCTAAGATAACTTTATCACAATTCAAGTATTCTCTTGATTTGCTTGCAAGGTTTAACATGGATAATTGTAAGCCCACTCCTACTCCCTTCTTGTTTGGTGTGAAGCTTGAGGCTGATTTTCCTCCACCATTGGATGATGCAAATCCATATCGACAACTTGTGGGTAGTCTTATCTATCTCACACACATTATACCTGACATATCCTATGCAATTGGCATGTTCTCCTAGTTTATGCAGGAGCCACATGAATTACATTGAAAAGTAGCTAAGTGGATTATGCACTACATTCAGAGTTCACACAACTATGGGATATACTACAGAGCAGGAATAGAGTTTTTTTAATCAGATACACATATTTAGATCAGGCTGGAGATATTCAGAGTTGAAAGTCCACTTCAAGCTATAGTTTCTCACTTGGTTTAGGTTCAATAAGCTGGTCAAATAAGAAGCAACATGCAATTACTTTCTCATCTATAGAATCAAAATATAGAGGAGTTTTCAATGCCACCATTGAGGCAATCTAGCTTCAGGGGATTCTCACTGAGTTTGGTATCCAATTTCATAAGCCAAGAATTATCTACTATGACAACCAAAACACTATCCAAATTTGTAGGACTCTAATTCTCCATCAAATGACTAAGCACATAGAGATTCATAATAAATTCATCAAGGAGCTTATCAAAGAGCAAGCCATTGATCTTCAATACTATCCAAAATCAGAGCAAATTGTAGATATTCTGACCAAGCCCTTCATAGAGAGTAAATTTATTCATTTATGAGCTCTCATTGAGGTTAGGGTTGCCCCACCTTCTCCTTCCTCTTATGTAGGTTATTCACTATGTACTTGGGTACCTCATCAAGCTTTCAATGTCAAGAACTAATTCTCATCTCACCTAAGCTCCACTTAAGGGGAGTGTTAGTGTAGTGCTTTTTCCCGTCGAGTTTTGCATACATGGCCTTATGGCCATTCTTTGTCAATTAAGCTTCCTTAGGTTAGTTATAAATGGTCCACATAGGCTAATTATATTTCTAATGTAATTATCTAATTATAAAAATTAGAGGCTTCCTCACGGTGCCCTAATTTTCCCTATATGTACCCCATTTTTCTTTTGGAAGGTTAGACAGGTTAATATGATTTTATGCAAGTAACTATATTTTGTAATATTACAGTGTGAAGATAAGTTTCTTCCTCCTTTGCAATGTATCTATGATGTCATTGATTTATATATATTTTTTCTCAATCTTCTATGCAAGGATTCAAGATTCTAGCTAATTTGACATAATATACCTAAAGAGAGATAAAATGGAAAAACATAGGTCTGATCATGAAAGGAATCAAAGTTTTTCACTATTTTACTCACAAATAGAGTTGTAAATGAGTGTTTCAAATCCTTTCAATGAAATAAATAATTTAAGAGTGTGTATATTCAATGTAAAGATATGAATCCATACTTATTAAATGAAAACTAATTCAAAATAGGGTCAGCTCATTGAAAAATATCTCCAAATTGCCCTACGGGCAACAAATAGGTACATTTTTATGAATTTTTATTTGAGAGTTTAGTGAAGAATTTTGGATATTTTAAAACTTTTTAAGGTCTTACCCATTTATAAATATCCAATAAGAATAGTATAAGTGTTTGGTTAGGACTGAAACTCATTTTAAACCCCCAAATCCAAATCAAAGTTTCTTGAGACCTAAAGAGCACAAAATAGCATTTTTGGGAGTTGTAAGTGAAATTCAGAGCTGAAAATTTATTTCAAGGTCTATACCACCATGGTGATGATTTAATAATCATATTTACACTCATTTTATATTTCAAAAAATATAAAATCATCAAGTTCTAGGTTCTCATGGTGCATTTAAGAAGCTTATCAAAACCATAGAAGATAGATATATCCAGAAGAACCAGTATGGAGAGTTGTGATTATCATCATAAAATACATAATTAGAAATAATATTAATGAAGGTTTAAATAAATTTAACATGTAATAATATATCTCTCACTATACCCCATTTGAACTAAATTTGGAAAAGTCAAGTCAAATACATGTTCTCTTTGCTAAGTGAAGATCAAGGAGAGGTTAAGTGTTGGTTTTCAAAAGGAACTTAGGGTTAATAAGGAGTCTCCATGCATGAAATAATACCTTATATATCCTAATATGACCCACTTGGAGCTAATTTTACAAATTCAAAAAGTCAAACATGGATGCAAGATGCAAGACAAGAAGTTAAACATGCATGCAAGATGCAAGTCAAGAAGCTAGAGTCAAACTTTGAGATGCAAGTCAAGATAAGTCAAGCCAAACTCCAAGATTTATTAAAGGTAAGTAAATTAAAACTTAATATGTATGAAATATCAAAAGGAGTTAAGTGCATGATCAAAATATTTTAATGCAAGATCAAGAGGACTTAATTGAATATCTTTTCAAGATTGAAGACCATTAAAGCATGCATGAACCTTTGGCTTTTCAACAATTCAAACAAGCTCCTCTCTCTAAATTTTACACCATATTTCAAGAAAAAATATTTAAAAATTAAAGATTATACATTAGAATGAAATTTTTTTGCATTGGATTTCAAGTTTGAGTTGGAGTTTAGTTGAAGGAAGAGTGAACTATGATTTAGCATGTTGACTCATCTAGTTTAGGGTTGTTTTGCCTTCTCTCTCTCTTCTTCATTTCTATATATATATATTATGTTTTAAAAGTTTAGGAGGATATTATGCTTTTCACTTACAAAAAAATTTCTAAAATTTTTCTACATCATCTTTGAAGCAATAAAGAGATTAATTTTCCTCCATTTTCAAGTTATTCATGAAGTGTGTGATTAATATTCATTGATGTAACCTAGTGAATGACTAATTTTTCTATGTTTATGTCAAAAAAATTTAAATTTATGAAATAAATAAGAATTTTTTCTGGTCATATAGAGTGTCTAAGTCTGATTTCTACCTAATTTGGAAGTGAATTCAACCATTGTTCATTCCTTCCAAGTTAGTGTGAGTGTTTGTCAAGACCTCTGCATGAAATATTGATGCAAGAGCCATTATATGAGAATGAAGTGAATATGTGTATGTTATTTAACTTCTAAAATGTGTCAAGTATCTACAAAATTGACCACATTAGTGTATCACCCCAAAGTTTTAGTTTTTATATCAAATTTGAGCTTGTGTATTGTTCCTTTTACCCTTGTCTTAGTAAAAAAAAGTATAGAATGAGAGAGTTTAGAGAGAAGTGGGTGAGTATAACAAAGGGAAAAAACCCTTCATATGCATATTCTCTAGTACATAAGGTCAACCACATCTTGGAGAGTTTCTATTTTATCAATATATGTGAGGACACTCACACATTTTTGCAAGGGTGCACTTCTAATTGATAATAGTAACATGCAAACATTTTAGTACCAGTTTTTGGTTTTATTATTATGCTTCACATAATGGAAATATTCGCTTGAAATAATCAATGTGACTACATATTTTGGTTTTTTATTGCCCTTGTAAACATCACATGGATGAAAACATGATAATACTATGAGCAATTAGGGTGGTTTAATACATGGTGGTTGAAAGCCCTAGTTTTGATCAGAACATACCCAAGAATCACATAAGATGTCATGCAATATGTGGGACATCATGCTTCTCTCACCAAGATAAATAATGACATTCAAATCAAAATCAATGAGTTTTCCACTCTAACAGTGACTCCAATGCCATTATTTATTTTTATGATAGAAGCACAGACTAAAGTATATAGGCAAAAAACCTTAGTTGTAAGGTCAGTTCCACTTATACAAGCTATTCCTCCAGAGGAAAAATAATCAGATATAGAGCAAAATCCACCACAAATACTAGCACAACCGCATGCCCCATTGTAATAGCTACAATCTCCACCATCATAAGATAAAGGCAAAAGTAAGACACCTACATGATGAGCCTCTCCACCACCACCAAAGAAAAAGATGTAACAAACAAAGTCCTGGTTGGATAATACCATGGTTCTAAAGATAGATTATGAGTGCGATCTACCAGAGATAGGAGTTGATAAACATGAAGTTCTCAAATCTATGTTTGAATACATTGGGAAGGAGGTTTATGATAAAGAGGTGAAAAATAAATTCTTTTTCTAGAAAATAGTGAGCACTTGTCAAGTGCAAAATAAGGTACAAAAGGAACTCTTGGTTGAGATAACTAAACCACATCCATCTATTCTTGTTGATAATTTAGGTTATGAAACAACTCAACATAAGTTAGAGGCAAAGATATTTCCAATCCAGTCATAGGATCATTAGTTATGTAGATGGTGGATCGACCAAAATAGGGTAGTCCTACATAGACTTTGTTTTGATGTTTGTGTATACACCCCATTGCCAAACCATTACAAACTATGCAAGAAATAATGGTTTATTTTGGTAACCTATGAGAGCAAATGGTGCACAACATTCCCATGCAACACAATAATAGGGCCAACCTCATGTTATGAAGAAGTAAAATGAGACGCTCACTCTTATAATCAGATCCAAGAGAAAGAAGTTGGCATGAAAAGGTCAGGTTGTCAAATCAAAGTCATCTAAACATACTAAATCATAAATAGAGTTGGTAGATGTGGAAATTATTAAGGAACCCCATGACACAACTATGCCAGAACTAGCAAAAGAACAAGAAACTATGCAAGACACACCATATCCCAAGGATGCAAAAAGGGAAGAGGACAGGAAGTAGAAAAGGAACAAGGAAAAAGAAAGAATAAATAAGTGATAGGAAAAGCAGTTATGTAAGAAGCATAATTCACACAGTAAGTTGTGTAGGAACAATAATAAAATCAACAAGCTAAAGAGAAAGATAGATAAAAGAAAGTTGAGGAAGTAAAGGCTATGTAGAAGTAAATAGAAGAAACTAAGGCCATAAGGAAGAAAGCTAAAGAAGCAAAGGCTACCCAGAAGAAGGCCATAGAAGTAGAGGTAAAGAACAAAAAATAAGAGGAAGCCCATTGAGAATAATAAGAGGTGTCAAATACAAAACAAAAATAGGTAGATCAATAAGCACAAGCCAAGGCTACCAAAGAACAATGTAGGCATACAATAAAAGCACAAACAAATCAATACAAAGATAAGGTTGAGGTTGAAGCCAGTGCTAAGGCTAAAGTTGAAGCCAAATCTAAGGCTAAGTTGAACATTAAAGCCAAAGCTCAAGCTAATGCCAGGGTTAAGGCTGAGGAACAAGCCAAAGCATAGGGTCTTATAGATGTTAAGGCTAAGGCTAAAGTTGTAATTCAGGGCAAGAAGGATAGGGAGGCCAAACAATATGAAGAAGTAGAAAGCACAACCTAGTGGAAGGCCATAGAAGAAGCATTATATCCCAAACTACATATCTCTAGTTAGTGATTATGGGATGTTCCTTCAACATCAACTCGATGAACCACCTTCTTGCTTCCATTAGTTCAATTTACACTAGCCCCTGTGACATTGGCAACCATCTCCATGGCACTTACTACCACTAAGATGGAAACATCTTTGGATGTGACCCAAATATTGCTTTCAAAGTAGATTGAAGGCATAATTATGCTTTAGGAGTTAATTATAGAGAAAGCTTCAGACTTGGAGCAGGAAGTTCTCTAGCTACGTGAGGAAATGGCTAAAGTAGAAGATTAATTGATAAAAGCACGATAATTGATAGACAACACTTATCCCACATTAGTTATGTAGGTTCTAGGTGATCAAATAATGTCTAAGGATAAGTAATTCACTGCTCTATTGATGCAACTTGCAAAGGATTGGGTGGCCACACAAAAAGTTCTAGCATTGTGCACAGAAGGGAAGACTATAAAAAATGAAACAAAAATTATCTATAAACTCATTGAAGAATATGAGCAGGTCTTAGATACTACTGTGTAATAGTCTAAGCAAATAACCTAGGATATGCTTAATTGGAGACACATCTCAATCAATCATTGGCTACTATGAAACCTAAGTTTGCCACTATATATAAAGTTAAGTAGTATTAGATGAACAGACAACTATTGTAAAAATAATGAGTAGCACACTCAAATAAATTATTGATTCTAGGGATGATCTGATGTAGAATCTACAAGTTTGGTATAATTAAATAATGCACAACACTTTTATAGTCATTCAAGCCCAAAGGAATGCAAATATATTGGATGAGCTTGTATTGGATATCCAAATCAAGCCATCTAATGTCAAAGCACTACTCACCATTATAGAAGATGATGATGTGAAACATGATGGTGATATAGATACCTCTATGCATTATGTTTATCATGGTGCACAAAGTGCTCATAGATTGGAAACCACTTAAGCACGATCTATCTCATGTTGATTTGACTATTACCCATATAATAGATGAGCCTCAATTCATTCTTCCACAATGGTTAGAATAAATCTTGTAGAATAAAAAGGTGGATGTGAAGGCACCATCTAAATAATAACCTCCACCATTATGTGCACCAAAAGCTAGTGGGCTAGCATCCCAGAAAATGCAACAACCTCTACATCAACCCACTCAAAGTCTTCCACCACCATAGTATTAGGTAATACACACTCTAATTTTATGATTTCAATAATTTTATAATTTTCATAAGATAATCTAAACATTAAGAGTGGGGCCAGATTGATTGGAAACCCATAAATGGTGGCCACCTGGTTAGGCTAGTCCATTAAAAACTCAAAAGAGTGGTAGGTTAGTATGCTACATAGTTAAAACCCTAAAAGGGTGTCTAAGTAGTGTGCAAAAAGTGAAAACTGATAAACGATGCCTAAATTGATAACTATAACTTTTATTTTTGGCTCATCTTTTCAGTTTAATCCAGATTAGGTTGTGACTTTGTCTTAGGATGAGACAACCATTTAAATCTGAGAAAGTATTGGACGTGGAATAGGGCATGGTAGAATCATAATGTATAATAGGACACATGTGCGAAATATATAATTTTATCTTTTGTATAAACTTTTATATGTATTTGGCCTTATAAGCCTAATTGAGTAATACAAGAATGCAAAGAGTCTTTCCTTTTATATCTCAAAAGGTTGAAATGTGAAGAAACATTGGGTTGTAAAAGGCTATTATAGTGCTTTTATAATATAATATGGTTTCGATGTGTTGATATAGATTAATAGAATCATTTTGATATGGTTTTCCCTAATCCTATTTTATGTATGGTTAGTATGCAGTAAGTACTCTATTTTTATTTAATTTGTTTATCATATATTATGTTGTTTATGTTTCACCTTTTGTTACAATTGTGTTCTTCTTACTCTATATGTACAATGTTGGATGTAAATGATGGATTGTAAGTTTGTGATGTCATTTATGCCATTTGTTTACTCTCCATTATGCAAATTATCCCTATAATTAGCATGCTCTGGAGTATTTATAGGAAACTCTACTAAAAGACACCCCTATTTCAAGCCTATCCATCCTTATTCAACATACTGGCATCTGTCAGGCATTTTATAACAATCTTTGTCTTTTTAGGAGAGGATCGTGCTAGGTCAATCAGGGTCGCATTGTAATTTTGTCCCCTAGTGCTGCCATGTCCCTAGCACTCCAATAGATACTTTATTGAAGTGAGACATTTCACAATGGATCTATTGACATTTTGTAAATTTGGTTAGCAAAAATATTCTAAATATTCCACTATAAAATCATATCAATTTATTAACTTAAAAAGACCTAAAACATTGATTTCAAATTACTACACACTGAGCAAAAGAGCACTAGTTTTTACAATTTTAATTCTGCTATTTTTTAATAGTCATAGGCCAAGTTTACATATCTTTTATTTCAGGTCAAGGGCATCCATTTTAAGTCATTTTGATCAATATTATAACTATAGTCATATATTTGGACAATCATAGATCACACAATCACCCTAGGAGGGAGAACTACATCAGTGTGAGGCTCATTTGGTATATTAGGCATCACTCATATCACATAGAGTCTTTTAAGGGTATCTCAGTCATTCCCACTAACACCTTTCCCCCATTTTATTATTTTATTTCAATCTAGTACATTTGTATGAGTATGATTTGTATTTTACAAGTTCTCAATACATTTATTCAACTCTCACATAGAATAGGGAAATCCTTGTAAGTAGTTGCACATACCCAAATCAAGAAACCAGTTATAGAATCAACCAAGATGTAATCATAATATAACCTTGTCCTCATAATGTGACCTTATCACAACATAATTTGTAATTTTATTTTTAGATGTGACACAATTCATAAGTCTTTTAAAGCAATTTTCAGTCACTATCAACCTGCACAGTGAACACAAATTTTATTTTAGGGAGGTTTACATATTCATAGGTCCATTTACTAATATTAACAAGTTTCTAATTCTATAAATTCTTGTAGCATATTTTATTTCATTATCAGATATGTATTTCCAACATTTCCATTCTAATAGTTTAATTATATTAATTTGATTTCATTTAATTTAAAATTACATTAAACATTCTGGTGAACCTTTTATTTTTAGAATGTTGATTATTTTTTACTTTATTTTTATCTTAGGATTTCAATAAATTTATGTAATTCTTGACACTGAAAGAAAATAACCTTCAACTTTGGATATAAATCTGAAATATAATGATTATATTTTTTTAACTTTGGAGTAATCTGACACTGAATAAGTTTGTCTTGTTACCTCAGATAAAATCTAACACATTAGTTCTTTCTTTCCACCTCTGGTTTAAATTTCCTGATTTATATACATAAACATATTTCTTTTCTTTTATTTATATTTTATTGCTTTTGATTGTTTTAAAAACTATGTTCTAGCAATTTTCAAAGTACTTAATGATTTTTATGAATGGCTACATAGGTGTTTTGTTTACAGACATTATGGCGTGAGGGATTTACCATAATACTCATAGCCATTAGACAACACTAAACACAAATTTGAGTTTCTATGTTCATAATGATATATTAGAAATGCCTGCAATCCCTTATTTATATCATAGGAAGCCTCTTTTAGCAATTTAATTTGTGGTGTATTTGAGAGGAGCATGTCGCTCAAGGAAATTGCTCTCATTGTATGCTTAAAAAATGTGTTTACTAGGATAAAAACATGGTTCTAACTCTCTAAGTAGTTCTCTGAAACATTGGAATGAAACTAATCAAAAAATGAAAAAGTATATTTGAGAGCCGATGTAGTCATTAAAACCCTTGCCTAGATCACCCTCATACCTTGATTTTTTGTTGTATTGCATTCATAGTCATTAGTATTACTTGGTTCATATTGTATTATATTTATAAGGGGATCAATGAGTGAATCTTTATTTCATATGTTACATATGATTATGAAGTTCATCGTTTCATCCTATATGACTATTCATTATATTATCCATTGTGTTTTTACATGGATTAAATATCAAATTAATCAAGGAGCTATACTAAACAATGTTCAAACTCAAGATCTTCCTATTATAAATGCTTACACTGCGACATCATGCCATTTTCCTCCTTCGATAATTTTTTCAAATATAAAATGACTTGGGAACAAGAGGATATGTATGTTGAGAATTATCTAAAATCCACAACTTCAAGGGATCTTCCATTGATTACTCCTCACCCTCTTCAATAGTGCATCATGGCTATCATTTCAAAACACAATACCAAGGAAAAATCAAGTCAAAATGATGATTATATTTTTTTGGAATTGCTTAATGAACATCCATAAAAAAATAATCAACTCATATATGTTTATAGAGATGAACAAAATAAAGGTGGAAAAAATAGCTCCTCCAATGTTGTTACTTCTACCATTGCATCCATACTTAATTCTATAATTATAACATCATCTCTTAGTTTGGGGACATCATTTGTTATCCAATATATATATATATATATATATATATATATATATATATATATATATATATATATATATATATGACTACTCATGTTACTCACACTCCTTCAATTACCTCTCCAAATGCTCCTCTTGAGCATGTACTTATTTCCTTACAAGCTAGGCTAGCTAACAATGAGAAAATTATCTCTCGTGCTAGTCCATCTATGGATGCATGTTCCTTTTTGCATAACCTTTTAACACCTAAAATTACATCTCATCCATTACTAGTTGGCTTTGGGGCTCCTAAGATTCCTTTATCTGAAGGAAAAGGTGATCCTAAACAACATTTGCTTGCATTCTATGCAACTTGTTTAGACTTGATGATAATGACAAATTATTGACAAATCTCTTTCCAATAAGTCTTAAAGAATATGATCTTAGATGGTTCTATGATCTTCCTCCTTGATTAGTAAAGGCTTTCATCCATTTGTCAAATCATTTTTTAACACACTTCTCCATAATCATTGGTGAAAATTTATCATATGATCAAATTATAAAGCTCAAATAAGGTTCCAATAAAATAATTAACAAACATGTCATAATATATAAGACTATGCTAGAAAAAAATGACAAATCAAATGGTTGATAATAAACTCAGATATATTTAATCAAAGTTTTTTATCTCCGATTTAAGGGTCAATTATGTTTGATAAGTTCAAATCATTCAATGAACTATACCATACAATTAAAGAGTGTGAGGTCAAGTTACTTACTTTGAACAAGTTTAAATATACTTCAAATGATCCTTCTACTTCAAATATTAGGTCTAAAAGAAATACAAATTATAAGAGCAAACCTAATGAAAGAAAGGATGATGCTAAAGTTATAATTAATGTTATCTCACGACCACCATGAAAGCTTCAACTACAAGCTCCACCAAGGAGGAAATTCTCAATCTTACGTTCATCTCCTCATGTATTTTTGAAAAGGATAATTGAATGAAAAATCATCACTCTTCCTCCACCAATGGAAGTGAACATGTCAAGACCACAATCTAAAAAAATTGAGGGCAATGTATATTGTGACTACCATAAATGTATTAAGATTCTACAAACATTTGTTTCAAGCTTAAGCATGAGATTCAAGATCTTATACATGAGAGAGTTATTGATATTAGTGCATATACTAAAGAGGCTAAGCCACAAACTAATGAAAAGGCAAAGATCAAAATATACAAAGATCATTGTCCTAATCATGAAGCAAATAAGAAGGATGACTTTGAAGTACACTATAGATATAATGCTCATCCTCCTCCTTCTACATATGGGCATCCACTTGATAGCATCATTGGTATAGTTGCAAGTAAAAAAACATCATGTCCTATGATCACATTTGATAATATTGAAATTATTGATAATAATTCAAATAGTCATGCACTTTTTATTCAATCATGAGTGGACAAATAATCCATACATACTATTATGATAGATAATGAATTGAGTGAAAATTTGTGCACTAGAACACTCCTATACACTCTTGGTTATACAAAGGAAGATTTACAAGATACTTATGGAGTTGTCAAAGCATTTGATGGTAATACACAAGATACTCTCTAGCATATAGTGATACCTTTACATATGGGACCTCTCATAGTGTTCATTCCATTCTTAATTCTAACAAGCACATGGGTCTTTAATATGATATTAGGATGTACTTCAATAAAAAAATATTAAAATAATACCTTCTATAGTTCTTAAATGTCTCAAATATACTCATGATAATCAAGTGGTCAAAATTTTAAGAATCCAATATGAATATCCCTTGGAACCAATGGCATTTACCTCTTATATGGAACATATTCCTAGCACAATCATTGAACAACATGGTCATGAAATAGTCTACACAATTATTCAAGAGCATGATCTATATTATCCAAATTACATTACAATTTCTTCATCTATTAGTGAGAATTAGCATATTACATAATCAACTTATCCATATATTTATAAGCATGAGCATGTGAAAGAATCAGTTTCTCAATCTAATTATGAGCATGATACAATTATGCATGAACATGTTCAGTTAGTTCCAAAGAGAGTGAAACACTATCCTAAGCATAAAGAAGTACAAAAAAATAGTTCTTCATCTCCTAATGCACAATAGGTTATTCAAAAAGCTTCACCATAGGTACAAGTTTTTACATCTTCTCATATGGCACATGTAGATACAAGTTTACATAGGTATTTTTAACTGTTACAGTCACCATTTGGTTGCAAAACGGATTCCAAGGTTTACCTTGTCTTCATGAACTCATGCCATGTTTACTAACAAGAGTAAGATTACTATTCACTAAACATTATTCATAAAACACTATTCAAATAGACACTATTCAAGGTTATTGTTCATAGTGTTTGTGCATGGTGATGTGACATAGTGGTGAAGTGAATTTTAGATGATGCGGCATGGCCTAAGAGAAATATTTTATGAGGAAAATATCACATGTATTAAGGTGGGGGATGGTATATCACTAAATGAAATATCCTCTTGTCTTTAGTGATTCACATGTGATTGCTCTCACATGTGTGAAGGTGGGGTGCATTTTTTGAGTGGTTCTATGATTTTCATGTCTTGTGTAAGGTAAAAAGTTGATTGTAATTTGTCCTAGAATATTTTATATGTATGGAGGAAGACACAAGAGTTTACTATTCATGATTTGTGTTCACATGTGTGCAGGTGGGGCACCATTTTTGGTGTCACGTGGAGGTGGGAGACAAAGACAAAGGAGAGGGTTGATTATGTCCAAAGTAAAGATCCACCTTTTAACCATTTCCACACCAAGACAAACATACTACTATTGATCACATACAAGATAAGGAATGTGGGTCAAATTTCTTATCCTCCCATAAAGTTTTTCTCTCATCTCCTTTCTTCTCCTTTGTAATCTATAAAAACATGGTTCTTTCCTTTGTAAATCATATTCTTGGCAAGTTTGTAAATGACTTGGAAATAATAAAAAGCTATTTTTGCCTTCTTCCATGCTTGTATACAACGTTAATTTATGAGTTGTTGATGCTCTCCTTGTGGTGAATATTTTTCCCCCTATATTGTGTCCAATTTCCTCACCTTTATGCAAGACAGGGTTTCTTTTTCAAGTCATAGTGTGTGTATTCTTAAGTCTTATGCAATGTTATATATAGTGATGAATGCTTCCCCTCCTAATGTTTCCATAGATCTCCTTACCTCTCTATGAAATACTTATGCAAGAGTGCCTAATTTGGGGTTTGTGTATGTGTGTTAGTTTATTTTAATTACATTATGCATAAGCAAGCAAGCCAAAGATCACATTTTGGCGTATCATCTCTTTTTTTAGCTTAGGTTTATTGGTGTTTTCATTTTATCCCTTTTCATTTTAATTTGAGTATTGTAGTGTTAGAATTAGGTAATTCATCAAAGTAACCAACCCTTTATGGATATTCTCTCCATCATAAGGTCACCCACACCTTGGAGAGTTTCCATTGTATCAACAGGAGTGAAAATAGGCACACATTCTCACAAAGGTGCACTCTTAAGTGATAATAATTTTTGGCACACCCAATGGGACTAAGGTCCAAAGTAATAGAAGGATTGTTGGTGTTGTTATTCTACATATCATCTTTTGGAGGCATTAAAAACATCAATGGTGATTATGTGGTCTATTTGTTGGTTTCAGCAACCCAAGAATCTTTTCCAACCATTTGATAAGGCCTCTCATGTAGAGGAGTAAAGAAGAGATAGAACAAGACTCCTTTTAGGATGAGTTCAAAGATTTTTTTTCGAGCCTCGATAAATAATATGAAGAGAACTCATGGAAATAGTTATACCATGACTTCATGGGAGAGTTGAAGCAGCTTGCAGCAGTTGATAAAAATCATGAGGTCACTCAAGTTACCATGAAGGCACAAGAAACATGTTTAGATAGAACATCATTAGATGATATTGCATCTATAGTAACATTGGAGAGTTATCCTAACATGGAACATCAACATGAATTTACATTTGAGAATCAATATGAATTTGTGTTTGTTGGGAACATGTTTGTTGTTGATGAGTCACTTGAAGGTTTACCAAGAAAATTGGCAATCAAGAAACAACTGTGATCAAAAAATCAAAGGTCCAAGAGGCAACTTGTTTCACATATTTGCTCATCATATGAAGAAGATGATATTAGAAGCCTTCCTTTTTATCCAACAGGATCAGTTTTAAAAAATTATTTGTACATAATAGTTTTAGTTTTCATTTTCTTCTAAGTGCATGTGTGCACATTGTTTAGTTGTCTAGTTGTAGTTTCTTTCCTCCAAGTGTCTGCGTGCACAAGTAGTTTTTGTTGTTCCTCGCTTGTGAGGAAGTTTATTTTTTAGTTTTCAAAGATTGTTTCAAGGTATTTCAGCCATGATAAAAAGCATATTTCTAATGGAACATATATGACTCCATGCCCAATGGACTGCATAAGGCTACTAGATTTATGACTAGCAAGTAGTCATCCCAATAGGTTCGTTAGAATGTTAAATGTTCTAGTCACCATTTGGTTGTAATATGGATTACAAGGCTTACCTGGTATTCACAAACTCACACCATGTTTACTGATGAGAGTAAGATTATTGTTCACTAAATACTATTCATGGTTATTATTCACAATGACTATGCATGATGATGTGTCATAATTATGATGTGCCCTAGTGGTGAGGTGGATTTTATATGTTGTGACATGTACCACAAGGAATATTTTATGAGGAAAAACTCGCATGTGTGAAGGTGGGATGTGGCATATCACTAAAGGACATATCCTCTTGTTTTTAGTGATTCACATATGCTTTCTCTCACATGTGTGAAGGTGGGGTGCATTTTTTGAGTGGTTATATGATTTTCATGTCTTGTATAAGGTCAAAAGTTATTGAAATTTGTCTTATAATCTTGTGTGCACATGGAAGAAGAGACAAGACTTTACTATTCATGATTTTTTCTCACATATGTGAAGGTAGGGCACCATTTTTGGTGTCACATGGAGGTGGGAGACAAAGACAAAGGACAGGGATAATTATATCCAAAGTAAAGATCCATATTTTGACCATTTCCACACCAATACAAGAATCCTACTATGATCACATGCAAGATAAGGAATGTGGGTATAATTTCTTCTCCTCCCATGAAGTTTCTATCACATCTCCTCTCTTCTCCTTTGTAATCTAAAAAAATGGCTCTTTCCTTTATAAATCTTATTATTGGCAAGTTTGTAAATGCCTTGGAAATAATAGAAAGCTGATTTTATCTTCTTTGATGCTTGTATCTAGTGTGAATTTATGAGTTTTTGATGCTTGTATCTAGTGTGAATTTATGAGTTGTTGATGCTCTCCTTGTGGTGAATTTTTTTCCCCCTAGATTATATCCAATTTTCTCACCTTTATGCAATACATGTTTTATTTTGCTGGTAATAGTGTGTGTATTCTTAAGTTTTATACAATGTTAGATACGGTGATGAATGCTTCCCTTCCTAATGTTTCCATATATCTCCTTAATTATCTATGAAATACTTATGCAAGAGTGCATAATTTGGGAATTGCGTATGTGTGTTAGTTTCTTTTAGTTTCATTGTGCATAAGCAAGCAAGCCAATGATCACAATTTGGTGTATCACCTTTTTTTTAGCTTAGGTTTATTTGTGTTTTCCTTCTATCCCTTATCCTCTTCTATCCATTTTATTTGTAATTTGAGTATTGTAGTGTTAGAATTAGGTGATTCATTAAGGGAACTAGCCCTCTCTGGAGATTCTCTCCATCGTAAGTTTACCCACACCTTAGAGAGTTTACATTATATCAACATGAATGACAATAGGAATGCATTCTCACAAGGGTGCACTCTTGAGTGATAAAATGTATACAAGAAATTATTTAGAGGGTTATATTATAGTCTATGATCCTAATTCAAATCTAGAGGCATTTAAAATTGGCACTTCTTCTTCACAAGAAACTATTCCTTCATATCATGTGATGGGTTATGTATACATGCTCATCACTAATATAAATTGTTAAAATAATTACATTTTTACTTTGTACATAGATTCTTGCATTTTACTTCCTTGATAATTCATTTATTCCTTATCTAGGCTTTCGTCTACCCCTTGGCTTTATTTTTCACTGTGGGCATTTGGCTTCTTGATTTTCAAACCATTTCAAACAATCTAAAGCAACTACATTGCAAATGTTTTCAATGCCCATTTTTTACTCTCTATTACATATTTACCATATTATATCTTCCATATGATGAGAATATACATCCTTATCTACCTAAATAATTCAAGCTACATTGTTGTGACTCATTCGCACATATAATGGGGGCACATGGCTTACCTTCTTTCTCGTCACTACCATGCTTTTGCACCTTGTTAAGGCTTATTAGAATCCTTCCCTCTTCTTATATTTTTTAAGCTTTACTCCTCAAGCATTTTCAATTCCAATATTTCAAAATTAAAAAACACATAAATATTTAAAATAATTCAAAAACATGTAAAAATTAAAAAAAATAAAAAAACATGCAAATATTTCAAAAATTCTTAAACATCCAAATAATTTTAAAAATGAAAAAAAATGTAAATATTTCAAAATTTCATAATAAATCAAAATATTTTTCAAAAATATGGTAAGTACCTAAACATTTTAAATTGTTTTTAACTTTATGCTAGATAGATAACATAATTCATTATTTTTTACACATTACTTTTCATAAGATTTTTGAGTGTGATACATGACATACATGGTTTTGATGTCAAGTTTCCCTTACTAGCTAACAACCTTGCTAAGTTGGAGGCATCTATTCATTCTCCATAAATAATTTAACAGGTTGTATTTATCCATAAACTCTAAAGCATGTTGGGCTATATATCATACAAATATTTTGTTAATCACTCAAAATTTGCATGTTCTACATGAATATGATATTTTGCTAACAATGACATTGATATATATGGTGGATGTAGATTAGTCTCATTTGCTTATAATTATTTATTTATTGTCTAATATGTTACAACTTGTTTGCTTGTTATGTGTGGCCCTTTACCTTGTATGTTTAACTTTTGTTTATATGGCATCATTATGCAATTTTGAATGTGACCCCTTGGCCTTGTGTGTGATGCTAAATTATCATGTCCCTTGTATGTGGCCCTTAGGCCTTGTGTGACATTATATGAAAATTACATGACATGGTAAAACATTAATTGTATTCTCATTGCTTGTTACTGTTGACAATTTTGACTTCATAGGTCAAATTGTCACCCCTACCATTCAAAGCTTTGCATATCATGCCAGTTTGTCTTGTGAGTAAATGAATTGTTCTTGAAAAGTCCTTAAAGTGATTATTAGAAGCATTGATTAATAGGTCAGTTTGGTTGTGCATTTAAAAAGTGTATTTGGGAAGTCAACCAAAGTTGAAGGATTACATGAAAATGATGTATTTTGTGCTATGAATATCCCCTATGTGTCTTGATGTGTTTCCTATCTCAAGATATAAGCCTTCAAATATGATCTAGTAGTGTGAGACGTGCTAGGGGACATCAAATTAAAGCCATAGGAAATAATCATTTGGATTCAAAAATCTTCAACAAGGCACAAATTAACACGATGCTTCCATATGTCACAATCATGATGGATTAATGGATCAACAATGCATGTTTGATTATGAAAATTGAATATTTATGACACACTTTCAACTATGCATAAATAGATCGATGGTGCAGATAAAAATCAATAAGCCAAAGATCCCATATTACACATGAGGATGCCATATGGTGTAAGAGCATTCACTGGATAGAGATTGACAACAAGGTATACAAAAAGAACGTGGAGCTACAAAGTATCACAATATCAAATGCATATCAAAGATCAATGGCCAACATTGAAGGTCAAGGCTAAGAAACTTTTGAGGAGATCGACAAAGTATATTTGATCAAGTTTCTAGGGGGCATGAGATGAAGACATGTGTCCAGATTTGCAACAATCATAGTTTAAAATTAAATAAATAACAGCATGGCAAGGGGACACCACATAGGTAAACATGTCAAATCAAAATAATTCACCACCAAAGCGTGTAAATGTATAAATACGAGATCAAAATATGATTTGGGTCACCAAAGCAAATATTTCATATTCATATGCCAACATTAAAGCTTATTTAAACCTCTCAAAATCCTTTAGAAGTAAGTTTTACATCTTACTCATGATCAAGAGACTAAGTAGCATATGGATCTTCATTGAAATTATAACTATATGAAAACCAATAAAGGGATTGGTTTTCATCTACAATAGACTTGTGTTCAAGGTTTGGAGTAATGGAAGAGTTGTGATTGTGAAAGGAATGTCAAAAAGGACACTAGATGAATGAGTTCAAGTGACTGTCTAATAACGTAAAGAACATATCAAGATGAAACACTGTGTTATAAGATCATTAAGAAGATGGAGAGTTTGTAGGTTGAGAAAGGCAAGTGGAGCATTCAACGAAGTTTCAGAGTCTTTGAAAACTTTTCCCTTTTAGTGGATGATGACATTCACATCCTCAATAAGTTTTTGTCTTCTAGTGTGTTTCTAAGCCAATGAGAGGGCTTGAAGGCTATTAGGAGGTGGTGAAGGTTAATTTGTTGAGTCAGGATTAGTGATAATTAATCCAAAGGTGGTTGAGACCCCAAAGAAGTGGTTGGATCTCATTTATTGAATTTTAATAGTGCATTTCTCCTCCCTCTCTTCCCCTTTTCTCCTATATCTCCCATTTTCTCCCCCATAAAAAAGAGACTCTCATTTGACAAGGAAAAAACCCTGCCAAAATTTGTGAGAACTACCTTTTGAAGAAATAAGATTATTTTTCACCTATCTCTTGCCTTTAACTTGTGTTTAGTAAGCTTGTGCATGATGACTTTGCTAATAAGTGTTCTTACATGGTCATTGTCCTTCTTTCTTGCCTTTTTAAAGGTGTTTTCAAGCTATTTGTAGGTCGAAATTACTCTTTGCTTCGTGTATTATTTGGTGAGCCTAATTTAAGAAATACTTATGTAATTTAGCTAGTTGTGATATTGTGTGAGTAATAGTTGTCTTATGCTTCATCAGTATTTGTTTCAAACTTATACGAGTGTCACTTTAAATTTAGTGCATCAGTTTTTTGGCTCTCTTAGTTACCCTATACCCCCTCTCTATCTCTTTTCCAAGTAGAAGCATTAGTTTAGGTGATCTACCAAGAGGATCTGACCTTATCTAGAGGTTCAACCTCACTATAGGATACCCACAGCCTGAGGTTGCTCCAATATTATGGCTAAGAGTGAGAGAGCCTAAAAATCTCTCCCACAAGGGTACAGTTCTACGTCATACTAGTTTTTTGCACACTTGGTGGGACCTATTCTCCTTGGCATATCTAAATTTTAGAGCTGAGGAGAAGTATTTTTAGTAGAAGAAGACATCGATCATCATTTGAAGATAAAGTTTTTTCAAGTTATAAAGTTCATAGCATTGTCCAGACAATACTCTCATGCTAAAGGTTACTACAAGGTTATCTAGTAAAGGTATTCCTCATGAACTCATCAAGTTTCCATCTATTTTATATAAAAGAGCAAGTTTTAGTAAGATAAATCCATATCCTCAAAATCAATATTCATCCCCTGGTCATCCTATTGTCCTAAGCAGTGCAATTCTCACTATCTAGATGGCCATCAAAAATCAAGTATTTGTTCCATTCAATAGAGGTAGTCCACTAAATTTAGCCTAGTTTGATGACATTCTTGTGTCTACTCTTAAGAGTATCCCATTCTTCTTAGGGGAAGTTCAAATAACTCCTATTGAGCACATCCAGGATGTTGCCAACCTTTGTTTAATTCATAATGTTGTTCAAGAGAATGTAGCTATTAGATTGCTTGTTGCTTCCTTCAAAAGAAAAATGCTATAGTGGAATAGAAACCTCCCACTAAATTCCATTACTACTTAGGATGAATTAGTTTAGCCTTAGTTAGACAATTAGAGGACATATCTGATCACCTATCCTTAGTTGAATAGCTAACTACCATAAAGAGAGCTCCACATGAATTCATGTCTAATTTTAACCTTAGATTCTTAAAAACATAGACCAAAATACTTGTATTAATTAGACCATCCCCAGAATATGTCTTCTTGTACTATTTGAAATCCCTCAACTCTGATATTAGTGTGATGATACAGTTAATGGGCATTATTACCTTGCCAGATGCTTATGAAGTTGTAATAAGAGAAGAGAATATCTTGATACAAGTTGGTAAGCTATATTCAAAGCCTACAATGCCTATATTACTAGAATTGAAGTCTATACCAGCCCCTCAAGTTCCTCAAATTCCATCTTTAGCTCCTATTCCATCCCCTCAAGCCTAAGTTGCGTCCCCTTCTATTTAATATAGTGAGCTTGGAGAGTTGAAAGGTTTGTTACAATATTGTGGATATAAAATAGTACAACTCAAGAGCCAACAATACCACACTAATAAACCTTATCAATAACAAAATCACACCACATATTAGCCCTTCAGAGATCAAAGGTCTCCTTATCAAGGGTTCAAGAAAAATTGACCACCCTACCAAGTACAAGGAGCCATAACTCAATCTAAACCATATGCAACTCTTGACCCTAACATACCTTCCACTTCAAAATCTATTATTCCTACACCACCTCAAAATAACTTGATGCAAGATTCAGATTCACATCCCTCTAATATTAATGATGCTCAAAACTAAGCCTTGGTGTCACAAAACATCACTATATCACAAACGACACAAGAAATTTTTTCTCTTCAAGTAAGTCAGTACCAAGAAACAAGTTTGAAATCACAAGGAGAGACTCAACAAGTTCAAGGGTAGCTTGATGCCATTAATGTGAATTGACAAATGGATGATCATATTGCATTCAATCAGGGTGGTGAGATTAATAATTCAAGTGACCAAGTTGCAGTTGTAATTAGAAATAAAAGGAGATCCATTGATGAGGCTCAATATGTGAATAATGTTTCAAGTACTCCTAATGTTATTTCCAAGAGTACCAAATATCATCTTGTTTTCCCTAAAACATAGAAAAATAAGAATATAGAGGTTGGAAGAGTTCATCAAGTACCTCTTATTCGTGAACAACTAGTGGTCCAAAAAGTATAGCCAAAGGTTAGTGGGGATTAATTTAGTATAGTGGATCAAATGAAGAGGTATAACATCAACATTAGCATGTGGTATTACCTCTATATTCTAAAACAAAAATATATGCTCTTTCAAAATCTTTTAGCTCTCAAATTGTCTTCAAAATCGATTGAGAAATAAGGTGTTGTCCTAACTAATTTAGACCAGCCAGCTAAGAAACAACACAATAGGTACATAATATAGTAAAGGTGAAAAAATAAGGTAAAATCAAATAAAACTCCTCCTTTATACCTCCATTTGATAGTTGGTGACACTTTGGTTCATAACTGTATGGTGGATAGTGGAGCCAATAACACTATTATACCTAAGCAAATTGCAGATAAGTTTGTTCTTGTTTATGAACCAAATACTAAAGGAGTATTGAAATTGGATGGATCACCAACAAAGATAGTATTCATAAACAAATATCTAAAGTTGACACTACATGATTTTCCCAATGTTACCATTCAGCAGGATGTAGTTATGGTGAACTTGGCTCCCTACTTTGCCATGTGTCTATCAAGGGACTTCACCTCAAAGATTGGAGGATACTTATCAGCTGATTGGACATATTTGATGTTCAAAAATAGGTATGTTACCAAGGTAAAAATACATTTTTAACCTATTACATGTTTCCATTTGGATCCATATATGCCAAGTGTTATGAACACTAACTGTGTCATCTCAGATGAGTTGCTAGAAACTAGTGGAATGGAAACTTAATCACCTTTAGATGGAATTAAAGATTTTTCACTTGATGATTGGGCCTCTAATTTAAATGAACATGATCCTTATAATCTAATTAAATAATATTGACTTGGTGTTTATTGCCTCCATGAGAATGATGCACCAATTCTAGCCATGATAAAGGATGATGAGTCTAGTGATGGTCTATGGAAATTATACTTTGATGGATCAATAAATAAGCATGGTACTAGGGATAGAATGATGTTTATTTTTCATCAAAACAAAGGTATTTATCTTCTATTAATTTTTATTTTGGTTGTTCAAACAATGCTATAGAGTATGAGACACTAGTTCATGGTTTGCAGTGGGCTAGGAAGATGAAAGTCAACATTTTGTAATTTTTTGGTGATAGTGAACTTGTAGTTCACCAAGTAAGAGGTCTTAACATATGAAAAAATTTATTGCATGGATATTATAATCATAGGGTGTGGGACTTACTTGAATATTTATAGGCTTTCAACATTCAGGCAATAGCAAGGGATGAGAACAAACATGCAAACAGGTTGGTTGCCATTAGAGCACAATTTTGTATCCTAGCTAATATAAAAAGTGAAAAAAATTAGTCACACATTAAGGTGGTTGTAAGGCCTTTTATTCTGGATAACTATGAGAATTGACAAGTGTTTGAAGATGACAATCAAATTGTCAGGTTCTTGTAAGAAGAGGCTGATTTTTCCTCAATAAATCAATCAAAGTTCTTATAGTAGTATGATGATCAAATTGTGTAACTAAAAATAAATAAGTTACACAAGGGATTGGTCACACTTGAGAATATATTCAGTGGTGATGATGAGTTGAGAAAATAAAATTCATCTTTGTCTATAAAGGAGGAACACTATGCCAATATGGATATTTCAATTGGTAAAAACTTGAAGTTGGGTAAGGTATGCACTCCTTCACAAAATGAAGCTTTAATTGAATTATGTACAAGTTTTGTTGATGTGTTTTCATGACAATATAGTTATCTCAAGGGATTTGATCCAAGTCTAACTCAACACACCATTGAGCTAGAGGTTGAAACTAAACCAGTGAGACAAAGACAAAGGCCTATCAATCTAAAGCTTGAGGCTTTAATGAGAGCTGAGCTTTATAAGCTCATAGAGTTAGCTATTATATTTCCAATCAGGCACTCAACTTGAGTGTCAAACCTTGTTCTAATACAAAATAAGAGTGGTGAGATTAGACTATGTGTTGACTTTTGTGATTTAAACACGGCTTCTCTTAAAGATCACTATCCATTACCATCTATAGAATAAATTTTATAGTTGGTTACAGGTTCAGAGAGATTTTATTGATTGGATGGATATAGTGGTTATAATCATATTTTGGTCAAGGAAGAGGACCAATTCAATACAACCTTCACTACAAAGTGGGGGACATTTGCATATAGAAAGATTTCCTTCAGTTTATCCAATGCTTTAGCAACCTTTCAGAGAGCCATGGATATGGCATTCCAAGGCCTTATTAACAGGTTTGTACTTATTTATTTGGATGATATAATAGTTTTCTCAAAGATTGCAAGTGAGCACATGGTTCACCTCAAGTAAGTGTTTGAAAGGTATAGGCAATTTAGAGTGTCTCTAAATCCCAAAAAGTGTGTTTTCTCAGTTCATGAAGGTAATCTCCTTGGGCATGTGATTTCAAAATATGGTTTGAGTATAGACTCTGAAAGGATAGATTCAATTCTTGCACTTTCCTTTCCCAATCACAAAAAGGCTTTACAAAGATTCTTAGGGAAAATTAATTTTATAATAATATATATTTCAGATTTTGCCACTTTAACTAAGCCACTTACAACCATGATAAAGAATAATAAGAGTTTCAGCCGGTCCAAGGAAGAATTAAAGTGTTTTGAAGAGATCAAAAAGGCCATAGCTAGTGCTCCTACACTCATAAAACCTGATTTCCCAAAGGATTTCATTTTGTACACTTATGCTAGCATAGACACCACTTCAGGAATTTTTATGTAATGGAACCATGAGGCTTTAGAGCAGCCAATAGCCTTCTTCAGTCAAGGCTTGGAAGAGTATGAAATAAGTTAATTTTTTGTTTAAAATCATGTACTTCCAATTATAAAGTCTCTCAATAAATTTAGATACTTGTTGTCTAACAATAAGATACACCTAATGGTTTCCCATCCAAGTATCAAGGAGTTTCTCTCAAACAAAGACATAAATGAGAAGAGAGATAGTTGGATAACGAAGGTAATGGAGTATGATGTGGAAATAAAGGTCATAAAGTTGATTAGAGGCAAAGAACTTTGTGAGCATCTAGCCTAAGACTTGCAGGAGGCTAATGAGGTAGTTTTGGTGTCAAACAATGAAGAACTTGTAACTGATCATACCTCACCTTTTAGCTAGTTTCATGACTTGGTAAGATATCTACAAGATCGTATTTATCCCTCTCATCTAATTGCTTAAAAAAGAAGATATTTTAGATTACAATGAATCCATTTCTTCTTGTTGATGGTGTTTTGTTCAAAAAAAATATCAATGGTATGTTGCTAAGATGTATAGATCCAAGCCAAACATAGAGATTGCTTGAAGATTTCCATGATGGACATGGTGGAGGTAATTTTTCCATAAGGAATACAACCCTTAAGATCATGAGAGGTGGGTATTATTGGCTTATCATATTTGGTGAATATCATGCATGGGTTAGGAAGTGCAAATAGTGTGTTATGTTTCTAGGAAAAGTGAAACTTGTAGCCTTACCTCTCCAACCAATTGAGGTGGACCATACCTATTTCCAATGGGAATTGGAATTTATTGGCATCATTAATCCTCCTTCAAGTTTAAGACATAAATGGATATTAACTGCTACAGATTACTTCACTAGGTGGACAGAAGCAGTAGCATTGAAAGAAGTAAACAAATCCAATGTTCTAAATTTCTATGATGGTTTGCTTACTAGATTTCTAGTTCCCTCGACCATTATTCCTAAAAATTATATGACCTTTGTGGGGACTAGGATCAGCTAGTGGGCTGTTCAACATGGTGTCTATCTCATCACTTCATCAAATTACTATCCACAAGGCAATGGCCTTGTTGAGAACGCAAACAAGAACCTGTTAAAGATCATAAGAAGGACTATTGAATATAATCAAAGGTCATGACATCTTAAGTTAAAATAAGCTCTATGGGCTGATAGGATCACCTAAAAAAATATCAATAGCCAACTCTCCTTACAATTTAGTATATGGTAAGGAAGCAAGCTTACCTATTTCTCTTAAATTTCCTTCATTAAAATTAATGCATCAACTTGAGTTGTTGGAGAATGAACCAATGGAGATCTAATATGTTGAGATTATGGAGTTAGAAGAGGTTCAAAATCAATCCATGTTAACCATGGAAATCCACCACTCACAAGTGAAGAGAGCCTTTGACAAGAGAGGTTCTTCACGAAGTTTCAAAGAAGGAGATTTGGTCCTCAAGTGGGATGAAGATAGAGCTAAGCTAAGAAGACATACAAAATTTGACTCTCTTTGGAGTGGTCCATACATAATCTCCAACTGTAAATCCCATAATGCCTTCCAACTTGTAAAGATGGATGGTGAGGAGCTTCTTATCCCAGTTAATGAGATACATCTGAAGCATTGTTATTGAAGAGCTTAGTTCTTTATACATAATTAGTTTGCTTGTTTTCCTCCAAGTGTTGTTCTATCACATTGATTTGTATGTTTTTTGTCCAAATAAGTGATTTATTTGCACACTTGCTTTTTTTAGATTAGTTTCCCTCTTTTGTGTGTTTCCTTCCTTGTTTTGGTGGAATAGTTATCTTATTTTAAGTCAAAAGGTTTATTGCAGTCATGGAGAAGATTTTTCATTGTTTATGAGTCCAAAAGTCATGTAAATGGTCTAGTTCTCAAAAAAATAGGTATGATTCCCAATTGAGTCATCAAAATCTTGATAATTTTAACCTCACATGTCAAATGATCATCCCTACCATTCAAAACTTTGCATATCATCCCAGTTTGTCTTATAAGTCAATGAGTTGGCCTTGAAAAGTCTTTAATGTGATTATTAAAAGCCATGATTAACATGTCAGTTTGGTTGTGCATTTAAAAAATGTACTTGAAAAGTCAACCAAAGTTAAAGGATTACATTAAAATGATGTATTGTGTGCCATGAATATCCCTTATGTGTCTTGTTGTGTTTCCTATCTCAAGATAAAAGCCTTCAAAGATGATTTAATAGTGTGAGACGTACTAGGGGACATCAAATTAAATCCACAAGAAATAGATGTTTGGATTCAAAAATCTTCAACAAGGTATGAATTGAACACAGGGTTGCCAAGTGTCAAAACCTCACTCGATCCGATCAAAGATCAATGAAATGCAGGTGATCAATGATTCAATAAGTCAAAAGCCTTCGACTCAAGATCGACGATGCATATTCTTATGTACAAATCCTAATTGATGATCCACATTAAATATTGAGGTCAATAGGTCAAGGGATCTTGAGGATGAATGTGATGCTACCATGTGTTATAATCATGGTGGATTAATGACACATGTTTGATCATATAGATCAAAGATATACAACACATGTTTAACCATTCATAAATAGATTGATGGTGTGGATCAAAGTCAATAAGTCATTAAGCTTAGATTACACGTGAGGCCACCATGTGGTGTAAGAGTGTTAACTGGATGGATACTGATAGTAGGGTCCATCGAAATCATGCAAAGTTGCCAATTGCCACAATCTCGAATGTAGATCTAATATCAATGGCCAAAATTTAAGATCAAGGCCATGAGACTTCTAAAGAGATCGATGGAGTAGATTTGATCAAGTTTATAAGGGGCATGAAATGAAGACACGTGTCTGGATTTGCAATAATCATATTTTAAAATTAAATAAGCAACAACATGGCAAGGGAATGCCACATAGGTGGACATATCAGATCAAAATATTTCACCACACAAACATGCAAATGTATAAATACGAGATAAAAATATGATATAGGTTACCAAAGAAAATAATGTAGATTTGTATGCCACTATTAAATCTCAGTTAAACCTCTCAAAAGCCCTCAAGCATAAGTTTTACGTCTTGTTCATGATCAAGAGAATAAGTAGCTTGTAGATCTTCATTAAAATTATGACTATATGAAAACCAATAAAGGGATTGGTTTTCATCTACAGTAGACCTATGTTCAGGGTTTGGAGTAATGGCATAGTTGTGATTGTCAAAGGAATGTCAGAAGGGACACTAGATGAATGAGTTTAAGTGATTGGCTAATAATGTAACGAACATATCAAGATGAATCATGGTGCTATAATCTCATTAAGAAGATGGAGATCTTGGAGATTGAGAAAGTCAAGTGGAGCATTCAATGAAGTTTTAGAGTCTTTGAAAACTTTCCCCTTTTAGTGGATGATGAATTTTGCATCCTCAACAAGTTCTTGTCTTCTAGTGTGTTTATAAGCCAATGAGAGGGATAGAGCTAATGAAGGCTAATTTGTTGAGCTAGGATTAGTGCTAATTGATCCAAAAGTGGTTAAGACCCTAAGGAAGTGGTTAGATCTAAATTTTGATTGCGTGTTTCTTCTCTCCCTCTTCCCCTTTTCTCCCATATCTCCCATTTTCTCCCCCATGAAAAAGAGACTCTCATGTGACAAGAAAAAAACCCTGTCAAAATTTATGAGAACTACCTTTTGAAGCAATAAGGTTATATTTCACCTATTTCTTGCCTTTAACTTGTGTTTAGTAAGCTTGTGCATGATGGATTTGTGAAGAATTATTCTTACATGGTCCTTGTCCTTCTTTATTGCCTTTTTAAAGGTATTTTCAAGCTATTTTTAGGTCTGAACTTGTACTTTTTCTACCATTAATGGATGCTTAGTATGAATTTTGAAATTCCTCTTTGCTTCGTGTATTGTTTGGTGAGCCTAGTTTATGAAACACTTATGCAAATTAGCTAGTTTGTGAGGTTGTGTGAGCAAGAATTATCTTATGCTTCATTAATATTTATTTCAAGCTTATGTGAGTGTTGCTTTAAATTTGGTGCATCATCTTTTTAGCTCTCTTAGTTACCTTATACACCCTCTATATCCCTTTTCTAAGCAGAATCATTAGTTTAGGTGATCTACTAATAGGAAGACAACCTTCTCCAGAGGTTCAACCTCACTATAAGATACCCACATCTTGAGGTTGCTCCAATATTATGGTTGGGAGTGAGAGAGCCTGAAAAACTCTCCCACAAGGATACAATTATATGCCACAAAAATTACTATGGTGTTGTAGACACCTAAATCTGGCCACTGATAACCTCCAACCAAGCTTTTGATCAATTTCCACTTAAAATGCTTAATTTGGCCTAAAAACACTAAAACATGCTAAATGATGTGAAACTAACATATTCAATTGCTGATTTTGGTTAGGGTATCCCTAAGTGGGGCAATTCAATTTGTGGGAAAGCTAACTTCAATTGGATTATTTTGAGTCAAAATGCCAATTTTGCACCCACGTGCTCTAGACTACTCTTTCCTATCAAATATTTTGAACAAGACTTGTGCCTTTGCTATTTGTTGTTGGCAACATCCTAAATGGGAATACACATCTGACAGTGACTTCCAATTCTAATTCAATCAAATTTAGGACCAATAACAAGGTATTCTGATCAATTTGAGTAATTTGTGCATAAAGTGCTTAATCATGTTTAAGAGCTAATTAACCTAAATCAAGGCCTAATCAAGAATTCCATGGAAACTTGTTGAATACTTTATTTTGGAAATGAATATTGAATATCTACATCATCAAGTGACCTCATTTTTTGGGAAGACATCTCTAGGCCATAAATGCCACAAATATCAAGATTCATACCCTCCATGCCTCATCAATGCCTTCCATGATGCCCTCCATACCTCTCAATTGCCCCTTCTTCCAATGTCATGATGAGGATAATTACAAACTTAATTCTAAAAATTGAATTAATCCTCAACCACACATCTCAATTTTGAGATGGACAGTTGAGGTTGATTCTGATCAAATCCAAAAATTTATAAATAGGAGGCCTCACAACATCATTTCTAAGCTTAATGTGTGCAAAGTTATAATGCAAGATTGGTTCTAAAAGCTTCATGCAACTACTGTTACCATGCCAAATTGATTTCAAGCCAAGCCAAGCCATAAGCCAAAGGTGTCAAGGAGAGATGGAGGTAGCCAAGCTTCCATTGCTAAGGACTCCATGAGCACAAGCCAATAAAACCACTACTATAAAGGCATTTGGAGCATCCAAAGAAGGTGAAGGAATTATTGTGTTTTCATACCTTGATTTTTAGTTGTGTTTGTTATTTACTTTTGTTAACTAAGCTCTCTCTAGTGTCTAGGCCTAGAGATGTTATGCTATTAGTGTGTTTATTTTGTTTTGTTTTTATTTTAGAACTAACACCATACTAACCATCCTCTCTTGAGTCAAATTCCTAGATCACATAATAGCACACCCGATGGGACTAGACACATCTCACACCTAAAGGAGATCCTTTTGTAATTCTAAAATATTTATTTGATCTCTTAAAACTCTTGCAAATTAATTTTCTAACTTTATTTTTTCATTTTTGGTTGCCACAATTTTTACACAGTAATCAATGTTGGCAGAAACACCAACATCGGTTACCTACTTAACCGACATCGATCAGTAAAATTGACATTAGTTAGATCTCGGTTAGTCATAATCAACGTCAGTGGTAATAACCAATGTTGGTCACTGTGTTTTTCTAAAAACATAGACTTAAGACCTATTTTTTCAAAGTTTATTATTTCAAACTCAAAAGGGCTTCAAAGCTAAAGGACATACTAACAATTTTACTGTAGGACCAAGTTTAAAATTTGCTCAAAACATGTTTAAATCACCTTTGCATGGTTAAAAATGAATTAAGAACCTTGTTTTGGGTGTTATACAAGGAATTTAGATGTTTTGGTGGATGTTTTTCAAAGTTTTGCAAGTAAGACCAAGGGGTCAAATGAACACCACCAAACATTTTATTTGGGTTTAAAATTGAACACACTTATCAATTCTTGCTTGTAATAATTGTTTTTTTGGATTTTGTTTGGCAAAAAAAGGAATGTTGCATGTATTCTCTTTTATTTGTCCCCTATAGGGAACCCTTAGAATCAAAAACACCATTTCTATTATAAATAGCCTAGTCCAAGGCTTAGAAAAAATGTCGTCTAAAGCACTACCCAAAAACTCATCAAAGTTTGGGTGTCCTTGAAAATGACCCTAAAGTCTTTCTACTTTCATGCTTTATTTATCTATGCATCTTGGCTTGTGAGGGGGACTTCATCACCTCCCACAAGTTCTTTAGGGAAGCTTTGACCTGGGGTTTCATCTCCCAACATTGACTTCATTTGGCTCTTTTGGAGTTGCACACGGGATGTAGTGGCACTTTCGACATCACACTACATTAAGAGAATACCAAGATGTAGCGGTTGCAAAAAGAACTAGACCTTTTTACAATAAGCCAAGTAATACGGACCCAAAATTTGTGCTTTTATTTTGCACTATTTGGTGTGAAAGTCATTGTGCAGTTGATTCCCCTAGATCATTCAGAAACTTGTTAGATCTTAGACAAATCCCCACTTGCCATGAAAGTATTGTTGGGGCAAGGTGCGCCTCAAGGTCCATGTCATAGTACTATCATTTGAGATAAGGAGGGGTGCAAAAAACCTACTATATAATGTGCATTTACTTTTGGATGAACACTTAAAATCCTCTCAAATAATGTATATTGATAGATTCCAACAATACCAAGCAACCTTATTAGTTTGGGATCTAAGGGCGATTAATTAGATGGTCTTGTCCTAGATTAAAGTATTTTTTGGAGTCAAAACTTGGTGTAAACAAATAATCCAAAACTAAACACATAGTCCAAATTTTCCTTTGAACAAAGAGGCGTTATGATACCCGTGTGAAATCATCAATTTACCTTGTTCAAAAAAAGCTTGAGAGTCATATCATCCACTTTGGCACAATTATGTTGCCCAATTGAGTCAATACCTTTACCAACATTGTTTAAGTCCTTCACCTATAATCCAAATTCAGAATTACACCTTTACAAGTTCATAGGGTTAATGTGTTAAGTGGGTTGACCATTTGCACTAAACTTGAGGGAACTTAGGTTTAATTTCCAATTTGGGTTGAAGGCCATTTAAGACTCATAATCATTATCATCACTTGACAGACTTAAGCCATTTTGTATTAAACACTTGCACTTTAAGTCTATACACTACCGCATTTTGAGTTAAGAAAAGTAGTTTTATGTTGTCAAAATTGTGGAAAATGTCTTTGCCTTAGAGAGTTTTTGAAATAAACTTTTTGTCACACTTTTTGGGTAGTATAACATCATTACTCTACCCATATCATTTCAAACTTTGTTTCATGGACCCTCTTACATAGAGTTTCAATTTTTTTCTTGTATTTTCAGACCAATCCAAGTGTAATTTTATGATCTTTTGTCTAAAACAATTATACTGATCACCTTTGTCTAGATTTTTTGTCAACAGAACCAAGTTTTATATCATTTTTATGAGAAAATAAACTTTAATTAAAGTGCCTTTTGTTTCATACCTTATACCTAGTTGACCAAGTTCGTGTCCAATAATCAAATGCCTAATGTTTGTTAGAAGTGTTTCAAATCCATTAGATTAAAACTTTCATCTATTTTCAAATTCTAGCTTTTGACACCATTTGGCCAAGACTCCTAGCACATGCCTTGTGTGAGCCCAGTTTTTGATTCCACGTTTGGCCAAAAGACCTGACAACTTTTAAATTCCTAGATTAGACTGATTTGAAACACTTCAACTTTAGAGTTTGGTATTTCATTTTTTTGGTCCATTTACTTGCTTACCTTTGTGTGAACATTGAAACATTAGATACTTTATGTTAGCTTATTTCTTCACAAATATTTGCATAAAGCTTTTGATCCTTTTGACAAATCTAGACCAAGTTGAAGGCATCATTTGTTTTAGATTCTATTCTTTTTAGAGTTTGTATAAATCTTTGACCTTTTATCACAAAGCATTGAGTATGGATCACAACATGTATTCCTACACTCGTAGTGGACTCATGTACAATCCAGGGATTAGTAATGTAGTTGCGCAAGAAGAAATGGTACAAGACCCCTATGTAGAAAACATTACTTATGAGATGGATTCTTATCCCTCTTATAATACCCAATCAGGGGCAAAAAGCTAAGATCCATTACCTAACTATTTGGTTAACACACCACCTTACACAAAATAGGACCAAGAACAAACCATGAAATACTTAGTTATAATACCTGTAGTGGATGAGCCAGTACCTCAACAATCATATTCTTCTAATATGACTTCCACATATGATCCATTTTTGTTTGAGCAACATTTGTTAGAGAATAAAAGTGATATTTTGGTTAGAGCCATAGAGGTAGGAGCTAAGTTTCCAGTAGACTTCCTCCATAAAAATTTACCAAGTCTAGTAAGAGTGCCCCACAATATCATTTACGATCAATAAGCTTCTTCTAATAATCCTATGGCTCTAGTCCAAACAACATACCAAGATCCTAAAATATATGATCAAAGCAAAAACATCATGGAAGATCACTTTAACCAAAAGCAGACAACATATCAAACATATCTGAATCTAGCACATGATTTCAATCAGATGAACATTGTAAGTAAACCTCTCGTTGACCTAGTTCCTTCAACAAGAGTGATGATAGAGTTAACTGGATAAGAGGATCTAAATTCTAACCCATCTGTACAAACTGATTCAATAGATAACCTGATGCATATGCCCATTATTGAAGAAGTGTCTTCGGCCTCTACACTGAATAGTGAGCCAAACGTAGTAATAATATGCAAACAACATCTAGTCCTGATCAAAGTGGTACTAATACAAAAACAACTAGCCAATAACATGTGCCTATAGTTAATCCTACGAATAGGTCATCATACTAAGGGATAGGAATTTTGGCACCCTAGCTTCAACCAACTACTTCTTCAACTATATAACCTATGGGGTTAGGTAATCAAACAATGACCAATATCACACCTCAATGATAGAATATGATGAATCCTACTCCCCCTCAACAAGTAGCGAGTAGTATTCCACAATAGTAGACATAGTCTAGTGTATTAATGTAATACAGGATGAATGCATTGCCACCTCAATTAGGGGCAATAAATATTCCACCCCACCAAGTAATGACGAACATATATTTTTAGTTGTAGACTAATATGCCAGTTTAAAACCAAACAATGACTAGTCAGTAATGTGCAAATATTGGTCAATGATAGATGTCGAATCTACAACCTAATTTCACTTCCTCATAGGGATTCATGCAATAAGGAGGTCCTCATGTTTCTCAGGTACCTAATAGACAACCATTGGTTCAAACTGTGTCACAAATCTAGAGATAGGTTCTTGATCCACAAGTTTTCACTCAACAACAAGGTTTGATTAGTCAGCAACATGTCTATTTTCAACCATAGCAGGCACATTATAATTATATCCCTCCATCCCAAACACAAAATCCCTTAGTTCAAACCTTTATTGCCAACCCAAACCAGAATATCATGTAGCCAAATGTGCAATTTCAAATACATCCCAATCCACATATGCATATTCCTAGTCCATTCCCCAACCAAACCAATCTACCCCAATAGGCATCTCCATCATACCTTGGACACAGTGTTCCACTTGTGACCTCCCAACCATCTATCCAAACCCAAATTCTCCCTCAAACCAATATTTCATCCAGTTTTCTATCCCAAGAATTGTAACAGATGAAGGATGCAATTGCTACCATTCAGAATAAGAAGCAGACCAAAAAGTTTAAATTGGATGACGTATGTTCCCATCCATTTAACATGAAGTATTTGCAAATACCATTTCCTCCAGGATATGAACCATTGAAATTTGATAAATACAAAGGGAAAGGTGATCTTATGGCTCACTTGATCGAATTCTTTGTCGCATGTCAACCAATGGCATATAGTGACATATACCTTTTGTTGTTGTTTCTAAGGAGCTTGGCTAGACAAGCCTTGGAGTGGTTTTTGAAGTTACTCAAAAATTAAGTAACAAATTTTGATGATATTTTTGATAAGTTTGTGCAGCACTTTTCCTATAATCTCGAACATGAGATTTCATTAGTGGACCTAACGTAAGCAAAGTAAAAATATGGTGAGAGTTTTTCAAGTTATTTGCAGTGATGGAGATCCCTTACAAGTTGTTTCACCCATAGTTTACCAAATAAACAATTAGCCATTGTGTTTACCAAAAATTTACATAGTGAGATAGCCTATTATCTAGAACTACAATGTGCGCATATATTCAAAGAGATCATTGATAAAGGTTTGTTGATCGAGAGAGTGTTCATCAATAAAAGAGTCATCAAGCTTAATTAAACTAATCAAAATCAAGGTACCAATCATGGAAATGACCAACATCCCATCCAAGTGCCAGCATTGTAATCATCAATGGCCAATAACCATGAAAGACCAAAGTAATTCAACCATAATAAGAATATTGTGGGAAATGGAGTAACCAAATCTTGTCATGTCCAAACTATGCAGACATCATCTGCACCACCTTTTTAGCTTACTCCTACCTATCAAGCTCTTCAACCAATGCCACAAGTGTAACAACCAAGACCTGCATAATAAATACAATAGCCTTTACCATTGTAAACCCCTTTTCTTGGAAGAACCATCCTTCAATGTCATGTCTTTAGTGACCTAGGAGAACCCATTAATTCTGTATTTCACAAGTTTGTTGCCATGAATCTGATTAGTTGGCCCATACCAAAACATTATTTGCAAGGCATTCCTTATCCTGATTGGTATCGTGAAAATGAATTATGTGACTATCATCAGGTCAATGGGCATAATCTACAAAGATGTGTCCAAATAAAACGTTTAATCAAGAATATGTTGGAGAATGGGGAGATAAAATTAGATAATGGTGATTCCATTTCCAATCAAACTCTTGGGATCTATCAAAACGCCTTTCTCTAACATAATAATCAATAGTAGCAGAACAATAAAAAACAATAAAACCAGCTAGTGCAATAGCAAAATCAACAGTATCAAAATCAAAGGTCAAACCAGTAGAACCAACAAAATCAGTAGAAAAACCCACAATGACAGAATAATGGACAAAACCAAGGTCAAAATGGTAACAACCAACAAACTTACCGTGTAGTTACACATTACTACAATAGCGCTGTAGGTCATATTATAGAGGGTAACATGAATACCATCTCCATTAATCCCAGACCGAACACTAATCAACTTAGACCATTACTAAACAACAATATTCAACCAAATCACATGGATAATCCTTCTTTGACCTGAGAGTGTATACAGACAAATCAAAAAACTAGGACTTCCCCTTTTGAATCTTATAGCAACAATTTGTTCTCGCCACGTGACCACATATAAGTGCACTGGCAACCGAGACTTATCCTGTTTGGTCCCACAACATTCCCAGCATCGATTAGCAATAATGGTCTAGTAGTTAATCTTGATTGTGCAATCACAACTTGAAGGTCAAAGATTACTATCCCAAGCCCACAATCATCTGCTACTCTGCCTAGCATCCAACCAATCGTTTAGTCTCAAAATAAACCATTCACTACTGACCAAGATAAGAAGTTTGATATTGTGGAACAATTACAAAAGACACTAGCATAAATTTCTATCTTAAATTTGCTACGGACGTCAATAATCCTTAAGAACATCTTGAATGAGTTCTTGACCCAATCCATTATTGCTAGTGACATATCTCCTGATAAATTTCAAGCTTTGGTTGGACACCTAGCTCCATCCCAACAAGTCACATTCAACCAAAATGACATGTCTTCCCTTGGTCCACTCCATAACAATATATTATACATAGAAGTTTATATAAGATGACATAAAGTGAAACGTGTCCTTATAGACAATGGATCAAACCTCAACATAGTGTCTCTCAAGCTCATCAAGCTTCTTGGGTACACAATGATAGATCTCCAGTCATAAACAATAACTATCAAAGCCTATGATAGTGAAGAAAGAGAATCCCAAGTAACCATTTATTTGTCAGTTATCATTAGGCCTTTGACCCATGATACACTTTGCCATGTGGTTGATCTTGAGTTATCATACAACATATTTCTAAGCAGCACTTGGTTATGTGAGATTCGTCTAGTCCCATCAACACTGCATCAATGTATCAAGTTTTCCCACTCAAGGATGGAGGTGAATATTCAAAGAGATTTACACCCATATGAACACTATAAGCATCTTGACGCTGAGTTTCAAAGCTATAATTATTATTATGGTATGAATCCAAGTTCCAAGCAGGATAGAGGAAAGGCTATACTTATTGATCCTTCATCAGATTATTTTGCATAGATCCTAATACCCTGGATTCCCTTTCTGACATGCCACTTCTTGAAGCTTCTAATCATTTCACACTTTCAGATAATGCACCAGGAGAGTATGTGACTCATGATACATTTCATATTGCCAATCTTCATTAGAATCTTAAAACCTTTGGGCAACCTATGGTCATCCCACATATGCATTGGCAATAAAAAAACAAAGATAAGGGACCTGTCACATTTGTACCAACATCTAGCCTAGGAATTGACCCTCTTGAAGGGGACAAATCATGGTTATACAATGATGACCAAGTTGATTGTTATAAAAATGAAAAGTATCCTATTCTCGATAGGATCATAGAGCATCACAATTATGAAGGAAGAGGCCTCAGACCGAATCAACAAGGAACCATCAAGCCAATTTCCATGACTAAGTATGAAAGACCTTATGGACTTGGATTTAAACTGCCTAGGGGTGACCCCACATATCTTATTCAAACTCTATCACCAATGATTAGTGATGATGATGTCGATAGCAAAATAGAGTCTGATCATAGCCTTACCTTTGATAACCTAGCTGAAACCAACATGTTTAATAGCAATGTCATTTGTACCCTTACTCAAGCCTTTCATCACAATTTATTGTCATTATATTATCCCCAACTAATAGATTGGGACCAAAAAGAATCTAGTTTGTTGATTGATGAGTTCTAGAATGATGAGGCATTCTGTGATTTCTTAGGCCTTATAGATAATGTTTCGTTGGGAGATCACAAATCAGGATTTTTAGTCACATTGGATCCTACAGCGTGTTTTGGAGAGCGAGTGAACACCCTTAGACAAAAACAAATAAGTAAAACATTGAGGTCCCAAAGTGAAAATCTCTTTGAGGTACTTTTTAACCAAGGGAAAAGTAAAGATAAAGGCCAGTCTAGTGGTAAAAACATGTTTTAGGCACCATTAGATGGCGGTGTTCATTCTTCTTCAATTTTAGATCAAGAGACCACCAACAATGAACTTGCCTGTGGATCAGAGTTTAGCTTTGAGCAACAAGTATTTGATCAAATACTTCAAGAATTTCTGACTATTTTTGTTACATGACAAGATCTCCCATTAGAGGATTCAGATTCATCATGCCTAGGAAAAGTTGAAGAGCAAGTCCTAACAAAGGACCCTGACATAGTCTAACAGTTTTAGTCACTGCATACTATCCTAGAAGACGGTTTGACCCTTCTAGTTGAACATATAATAGAAGTAAATATCAGGACTCCATCAAAACCTAAAATGGATAAAATTAGGAGTGTCTCTCACTGAGAAGGAATGCAACATCTTTGCAGCTCTATTGAGAGAGTTTGTGGATATTTTTGCATGGGCCTATTCTGATATGTCAAGTTTAGACCCCGCCTTGGTTCTACACCACCTTGTGGTTAATCCTGATGCTAAACCAGTAAAACAAAAGCTACATAAGATGCATCCTCACATTACTATATTGGTAAAGAAAGAATTTGAAAAACTCTTAGAAGTAGGATGTATCTGATCCATTGACTACTCTAAATAGATCTCTAATGTTGTACTTGTTAGTAAAAAGCCAGAAGGGATCAAAATTTGTACTAATTTTTGAGACATCAACAAATCTTGTCCTAAAGATGATTTTTTTACCTAATATCAACATGATCATCAATTTCATGGTAAGTTATGAAATGCTTTCACTTATGGATGGCTTTTCAGGATATAATCAAATCAGAATAGCACCAGAAGATCAGCATAAAACAACATTCACCACTCCATGGGGAACATTTTGTTATTAGGTGATGCTATTTGGCCTTAAGAATGCTAGAGCTACATATCAAAGGGCCATCACTATCATATTCTATGATATGATGCATGATATTGTTGAAGACTATGTTGATGACATATCAAGAAAATCCAAAACTAGGGTCGATCATCTAGCAGTACTACATAAGATATTTGAAAGACTACAAAAGTACAAAGTTAAACTAATTCAAAAGAAATGTGTGTTTGGTGTAACCTCGAGTACTTGGATTCATCATGTCTCATAGAGTTGTTGAAGTTAATCTAACTAAAGTTCATGTTATAACCGAGATGCCACCAACTAATTTAAAGCAACTTCATAGTTTGCAAGGTAAGATCCAGTCAATCCGATGCTTCATCTCTCAACTAGCAAATAAGTGCCATCCATTTACACACCTTTTGAAGAAAAGAGTTGCTTTCATTGGGATGATCACTGTCAAACAACTTTTAACAAACTCAAAGACTATCTTGTTAATCCACTTGTTTTATTACCTCCTATGTCAGGAAAGCCATTCTTGTTATACCTATCAGCTACTGCCCATGCTCTGGGGGCACTCTTGGCTCAACATGATGACAAAGGAAAGGAGCATGTTGTATACTACCTAAGTCTTACCTTGGTTACATATGAACATAACTATGCACTTGTTGAAAAAGCTTGTCTAGCCATGGTTTTCGTAGCTCATAAACTATGTCATTACATGTTGAATAATAAAACTATGGTCATTTCAAAAGTAGATCCACTCAAGTATCTACTATCTAAAAAAAATTTGCAAGGTAGAATGGCTAAATGGATCATGCTTTTCAGTGAGTTTGACATAGCATATGTCAATCAAAAGGCAATCAAAGGATAAGTTCTTACAGATCAACTTGTTGAAACACCTCTCACAGACACCTAGCCACTCATGTTTCAATTTCTTGATGAATACATCATGACCATCATGGACACACCCCTTGAAGAGCATCCCTAGAAACTATATTTTGATTGTTCATTCACTGCACATGGATTGGGGGTAGGTCTATTGTTTATTACACCACAAGGGGATCTAATTCCTAAATCATTTAGAATCAACTTTCCTTGTACAAACAACATGGTTGAGTATGAAGCACTTATTGCAAGACTTTGACAAGTAGTGCAATGGAATATATCTTGTCTCTAAAGATGACAAGTTGGTTCTATATAAAGACATAGTCGACACTTTTAAACAACAAATTGCCAACATTTAATTTGAGCATATACCTAGGGCTAGTAATAGAAATGTAGATGCCATGGCTATTATTGGCTCTCTGATTCAACAAATAGATAAAGCTAGAGAGTATCAGTTCCTCATTAAAAATTTGTCAGCACCAGCTCATGAACTTTCAACCATTGCCATGATTTATGATATTGTTGGTCCTAATTCTATCTGGTACTTAGACCTTTACAACTACCTTCATGACCAAGTTTTACCACCTAACCTCTCTCAAAAACAAACCAAAGCCTTCATTCATCATTATGCTTGTTATACTCTACTTGGATCCACTCTTTACCATCATAGTTTTTATGGAACTCTACTTCATTATTTAACTTTGGCAGAGTCTACACTAGAGTTAAGAGAAGTTCATGAAGGAGCATGTGGAGCCCATTCTATTGGGGCAGTCTTATCTAAAAAGGTCTTGTGTACTAGTTATTATTGGCCCATAATGGACGTAGATGCCACTGCATATGTAAATAAATGTGACAAATGTCAATGACATGCTACTCTGATTCATGCCTCAACAAAAACTCTGAAATTGATATTGACACCATGGCCATTTCCTACATGGGGACTTGACCTCATTGGGAAGATTAACCCCACTTCATCTGATGGCTATAAACATATCCTTACTGCCACTGAATATTTCATGAAGTGGGTTAAGCTATACCCCTCACTTACATGATTAGAAAGCAAGTTTCCAAATTCATATTCAACCATCTCATCTGCCGCTATTGTATCCCCTCTAACATTATATCCGATAATGGAGGATCATTTAAGAATAAAGATGTAGACCAGTTATGTACTAAATACAACATCACCCAACATTTTTTTATAGCATATTACCCTCAGGGTAATGGCCAAGCTGAGGCATCCAACAAAACCATTGTCAACATGCTCAAAAATATTGTTAATGATGCCGATCATGATTGGCACCTCTAGATATTCCCTTCCCTTTGGGTATATTGTACCAATCATTTTACCCCCACAAGATCCACTCCATACTCACGTGTTTATGGTATTGAAGCCATTCTTCCCATTGAGGTTGAGTTGCCTTCACTACACATCTCTTTCAAGCATGTCTTGGATGATCATGACTATGGAGTAGCTTGCCTGTAAGAGCTAAATCTACTTGATGAAAAAAATGCACAGTTGCGCTCAACAATATTCAAGCATATCATAATTGACTCAAAGGCCACTATAATTAGCATGTGAAGAATAGAACATTTGAACTTGGTGATATTGTTCTTAAAGAAAACCAAAAAAATACCATGGTTGAGAAGAAACATAAAGGGAAATTCAAACCAAATTGGATAGGGCCTTTTGTCATCACCACATATTATGGATCATGAGCATACAGGCTTGTCACACCAGACAATGATGAACTCCAAAAGACAATGAATATTATTCATCTCAAGCGGTACTATGCTTGAATGCTAAGGTGTATTGTCTGTAAGGACCATTTCAGTTATACCATTTTATCACTATTCTTCTTTGTACACATATCACCCTTATTCATCCTCTTTCCTATATCTACTTTCTATTTCTGACCTATCATTCTAACATGTTCTAAAGCCTAGCCCATTTGACCTTGGTTTTTATCATTCGTTATGTAGTTTCAACATCAAGGTATTTGATCATTTTATTAGTTAGTTCAAGTATTTCAGATAGGAAGCATATCTTGGGATAGTGTGATAGAAGTTTTAGCAGTTGCATCCTTCATTTATTAGTCCTTTCTTACCACCAATCTTGTTACTAGTTATAATCGCCTTTGGGTAAATTAATACCATTGATCTATGTTAGTGTGTCCTAGTTATAACTGCTTATGGGCAAACTAGGGGCAACACTAAGCTTTGATGTACCAACTTGCCACTTCATATGCCATACTGTGTCTTTTTACCAACTGTGCTTGTTTTATTTGAATTGGTTGCCGCACTAGTCAAATTCCTCTACTAAAATGGTAGAACTATAGTGACTTGAGGTCCTACTCTAGGACTATATAGGCAGCACTCAATACTTGTTGAGGTCAGCTCAGTCACCCTTTCTATATGTTCTCACCGTTTTGTGAGTAACCTAAGTTTGAACGCTCTCACCATTTTGTGAGCAATCTAAGTTTGAACACTCTCACGATTTTATGAGCTTGAATCATTTAGTATCTCATCATTCTCGATTGAGTTGAGACACTCCAAAATAATTCCAAAAATATTTGTAAAATCATTAGAAAAAACCAAAAACATTTGACCATTTTGTTGCCTTAAAGATTATGGGAACCCTTACTAAGTTGCAAGAAAATCACTTGTCATTTAGTTTCCCCATCTTTTTTGGCCTTTTCTCTCACACACTTACCATTTTGCAAGACCATTCCTCTTCTTCTATCACATCCATTCTATTTGTTTTTCTTAGTTATCACATTCTTCCCATTCCCTAGGAGAACTGCATTTGGCCTAAAGTTTTTTATTGGATATTACATCCATAGAACTATGTAGGCAGCGTCCACTTGCGTAGTGCATATGGAGATAGCTTGGCCACCCCCTTCCTTTTCTTTTATTCCCCATTTTATTCATTTGTTAAATTGTCACCTTTTTTTTAGGGGTAATGTTCATAGGGTTTTTATTGTATTATTTGTTTGTTTGTTTTTGCTTATTTTGTTTGTCTATCTATTTATTTGTCTTTAACATTATTGCCTTGATTTAGTTTATGTGTGTTTATTGGGTGATTCCTCATCTACACTTATACTCAAATCCATCCATATTCATATGTTTACATTGTCATCACGGTTTCTATCATTGGTGCATTATTTTCTTTTGAGTATTGGATTACGGGAGTAAGTCCTCATGCATATTTTGACCAAGTCCTCATGATGTTATACCATGATACCTATCGATACATGCTACAACAAACCTTCGCTTTAAGAAATCTATTTAACAATGGCAGCATCTCTTTGACACCGACAACCTGATTCCACTCCCAATCATATCCCAAATAGAGTAATTGACCAGGAAAGAATTTCAATCTTGATTAGACGAGCATCTCCTTACTAGTAAGTTGTTTCAATTCATCTTTACCCTCTATGTCAAGTTATCATCATCATCGACTAAGTTTATCATGTTTGTCATAATCAGGGTCCAATGATTATAACTGCCTATGGGTAAATCATTGCACACCGTTCCACCTACATTTCTCAATGATTATAACCACCTTTGGGCGAATCATTATGTTGTCACCATTTTACTTTTTCTACCTATACAGGGGCATGTTATTATCTTTTTTGTCTATCCTAACTTGAGCAGCTCCATCTTCTCCATGATTATAACTACCTTTGGACAAATCATTATGGTATCATACCACATTGCCACTATCAGGGTACAATACTTATAACCACCTTTGGGCAAATTATTGCACACTGTCCCACTTCCATTCTCAATAATTTTACTACTTTTTTAGTATCATTATGCTTTCACCCCATCAACATTCCTTTCCTTGGTCCCCTCATTTCACTTATTTCTTTTTGAGGGATCGTTTGTCGACATGCTTGTGCCAACCGTTCTCTCGAGGGGGCATCATACAGTTAGTTTATCATCATTGTAGTTGTAGGCATACAAAACCTTCTCATTATTTGAGAAGATGTTACTATGCTTATAGCTTACAATGCCTTCCCAAATAGGGGCAAAATGTAGACACCTAAATCTAGCCATTGATAACCTCCAACCAAGGTTTTAAACAATTTCCATCTAAAATGCATAATTTGACCTAAAAACACTAAAACATGCTAAATGATGTGAAACTGACATATTCAAGTGTTGATTTTAGGTAGGGTATTCTTAAATGGGGTAATGCAATTTGTGAGCCAGCTAACTTTGATCAATTTATTTTGAGTCAAAATGTCAATTTTGCACCCACGTGCTCTGGACTATTCTTTCCTATCAAATCTTTTGTACAAGACTCATGCCTTTGTTATTTGTTGTTGGCAACATCCTAAATGGAAATATGCATCCAACGCATTTGACAGTGACTTCCAATTCCAATCCAGTCAAATTTAGGACTAATAATAAGGCATTCTGATTAATTTGAGTAATTTATGCATAAAGTGCTTAATCATGTTTAAGAGCTAATTAACCCAAATCAAGGCCTAATCGAGAATTCCATGGAAACTTGTTGAATACTTTGTTTTTAAAAATGAATATTAAATATCTGCATCATCAAGTGACAACATTTATTGGGAAGACATCCCTAAGCCATAAATGCCATAAATATCAGGATTCATGCCCTCCATGCCTCATCAATGCCTTCCATGATGCCCTCCATGCCTTTTAATTGTCCCTTATTCCAATGTCATGATGGAGATAATTACAAACTTAATTCCAAAAATTGAATTAATCCTCAACCACACATCTCAATCTTGAGATGGACTATTGAGGTTGATTCTAATCAAATACAAAAATCTATAAATAGGAGGCCTCACAACATCATTTCTAAGCTTAATTTGTGAAAAGTTATAATCCAGGATTGATTCCAAAAGCTTCATGCAATTAGTTTTACCATGCCAAATTGATTCCAAGCCAAGCTAAGCCACAAGCCAAAGGTGCCAAAGAGAGATGGAGGTAGCCAAGATTCCATTGCTAAGGACTTCATAAGCACAAGCCTAGCAAGGCACTACTATAAAGGCATTTGGAGCATCCAAGGAAGGCAAAAAAAATATTGTGTTTTCATTTCTTACTTTTTAGTTGTGTTTATCATTTTGCTTTTGTTAACTAAGCTCTCACTAGTGTTTATTCCTAGAGATGTTATGCTATCAGTGTATTTATTTTACATTATTTTCATTTTGGAACTAACACCATACTAACCATCCTTTCTTGAGTCAAATTCCTAGATCATAGGTGTTATGATTCCTATCATGCATTATTAATTCTTTTTGTTCTTATTACTAGTTCTATGATGCATATCATGCACATCGTGCTTATGTGATTCAATGATATATCTACTTAACACATGATTCATATATAAATTTAAAGTTATATTCAAATACTATGATACAATCCAATTCAATTATTCAAATCATTCTACATGACTACATCTTTCTTGTCACTCTTATTTTGAGTTAAGTGACTTGAAGACCACACCTCTCATCTCAAAAAGGGGGAATCACAATGGGTTTATCTTAAGAAGTCAATTCCTCAAGATCAAAATTCAGATTTATGGCTCTATACAATTTCAAAAATTATGACATGATTAAGAATTTTTAGATTATGGAGGTATGTCACATGCATGTGCATTCATTTCTATAGTTACAAAGTGCCATTTTTAAAAAATTACAAGTTTTAATATTTTAAAAATGAAATTGGCATTGAATATCAATTCAGTAAAGTATATGGGGCATGATATTCATTCATGTTCAAGTTACCACATGGAAATTTCAAAGTTCACAAATTCAAAAAAATTTAAAAGTTGTAAAGTTTCAAAAGTTCAAAATTTTAGAAGTTTCGAAGTTACAAAGTTTCAAATTGAATCTAGATCCATCTACAATGGTTTGATTCATCTTCATGATGCAAGTTGGACGCGTTAGAGTCTATCTACACTTGATGTCTATGGTTGCACTTTTCAAGACGTGGCAAGCCACATTTGGTGATTCCACCCCTTTAATTATTTTAAAAAGTACTCTACATAGTCAAATGAGATTTGGGTCATATAATATTTCCAATTCAAGAGCATTCAAAAGTTTCCAAATTGAGACTCGATCACTCTCAATTCATCACAGGTTCAACATTTCTCCAAATGCCTCAACAAGAGAGAAATCACTTTTCTAAATTCAAGTTATGGGGCAATTACATTGCATACTCTTTTAGGTCTATACTTTCCTTTCTCTATTGAAAAAGTTCAAATATCAAATTCATATTTTCAACTTTCAAACATGGACAATAATTACTTTCAAAGGCATTTTTGTAGGTTTCACATTAAGGAATCTTGTACAATCAAGCTTTGTATTCAAAAGATAAAGTGTATATGCACACTTAGGTTCACATATATTTTACCCTAGTAATTTTAATTTGTTGGATTACTATGATAAACTGGGGGAAAATGTAGACACATAAAATTAATCATTAAGTGCTTAACAATGTTTATTCTTGACATCCTTATTTTTCTTGGTTTGTTCATAGTTTCACTAACTCATAATTTACAAGAAAGCCTCTATTGTCTTGAAAAAACAAAAAAATATCATATAGACACCCTATTACAAGCCTATTCATCCATATTCAACTTATATGCACCTTTTAGGCCTTTTTCAATAGTCTTTGTCTTTTTGGGACAAAACCACACTAGGTTGGACAAGGTCGCATTGTGGCCTTTTCTTCCGCATTCTAATGGTCACTTTTCCAAATTGAGACATTTCAAAATGGCTCTCCCATGCATTTTTTAAAGTTAATTAGCAAAATATTCTGAAAATTTCCCTATAAAAGCACATCAAGGCATTCACTTGAAAGGACCTAGCAAGTTGATTTTAAATTATTACACACTGATTAAAAGAGCACTGTTTATTTTAATTTCAGTTATAGTGCTTTATAACAATCATAAGGCAAGTTTAAATAATTTTTACTACAGATCAAGGGTATCCATTTTCAACCAATGCGATTAATCTTCTAGCCATAGTCATATAATTACACAATCGAATATCACATATCACTATAGGAGGGAGAACTACATCAGCCTAAGGCCTATATGGGCTATATAGGAAATTCTTGAATCACATAAAGTTTTATGAGGGTTACTCGACTATTCCCACTACCCCATTTCCCCCTTTTATATTTGATTTCTATCAAGTGCATGTGCATGACTAGGGTTTATATTTTAAAGACTTTGATGCATTTATTTGGATCTTACATAGAATTAGAAAACCCTCGCAAGTAGTTGCATAGACCCAAATCAATAAATTAAGCATATATTCAACCAAGATGTGGATGTATTCAAAAAATAAGGCCATAGTGGATCCCTATCCTCATAACGTGGCCTTGTCCCAACATAATTTGTAATTCTATTTTTATATGCAACATAGTTCACATGTCTTTATAAGTATTTTCTAATCACTATCAGCCTACCAAATCAACACAAATTCTATTTTAGGGAGTTTTTCATATTTTTAGGCCCATTTTCTATTTTTATCAGGTTTCTATTTCTATAAATTTTTTGTAGTATATTGTATTTCATTATCAAATTTGTGTATTCCAAGATTTCCTTTTCAATAGGTTAATTTTATTAATTTGAGTGCATTTAATTCAAAATAAGATTAGACACAATAAATCTCATGGATAAAATATATGTAGGTACCATGCCCCCATTATTATACCTTAATTTTGCTAATGAGACACCTTAGACCAACCCTACTACCAATATGAAGTTATAAAAATGATAATGTGACTTAATCAAATTTATATAAGCCATAAGTTGGCCACACATATCCCAATACATGTTATAAGCTGAGGGCATAGCATGTCCCCCTTTCAAACAAGTGTCATTCTCAATGTTGATGATCTTTGAATGCTTCAATACAAATTATTTATCCTCCCATTTACCTCCTCTCTAGGCTAGTTCTTTTACTTGATAAGAGACTCATTGATCTTCCTCAATATGAATTCTTCATCCTCCCATATTACCTCCTCTCTGGGCCAATTATTCTACTTGACAAGACTCGATAATTTCCCTCATCATTAATTCTTCAACCTCTCATGTAACCTCCTCTCTCAACCAATTATTTTAATTGATAAGAGACTCGGTGATCGTCCCCATCTACTTTCTCTTAAACCGAGTTTAGATAATATCTTCTACTTCCAAGATTATTCTTATTTGTTTATAAAGCTTTGGTGACTATGTCTAGATGGAAATATTTTGGCAAAAACTTGAAGTATGAGATACTGGGTGTATGTTTGTTGACTGAGTCAATGTTTGTTAATGTTTAGTGTGAACCATGAAAGCTTGAATTTGTGTAACAATGTACCTTAAAAAAAGATAATGGATGCTGGTAGGTAATTAAAAAAAATCCCCCAATGGAAACCCTTTAGAATGAGTGTCTCTTTTAGGTAGCCTCTCTATTGGCATATCCTCAACAACAACTAAATATTTTTCCACCCATCTTGAAAATATGGTGGTATTTACACATTTGACTTTTTTTCCTCCATTGAAAACAACCACGCTTAAAACCCTGCAGATCCCTTTTTGAGAAAATTTGATGAGAATTTACCATCTATGGTGACTTTATCAACTAAATTCTTTGGCATTTAGAAAGAAAACATGTGAACAATTGCCAAAAGTTCATCTCAATCATGCCTAAAGTCATCAACAATTAGACTTCCAATATAATCTTAGCTCCCCGCCCCCCTAGAAATGGAATAATTAGGGATTTACAATACGTAGTCCCCCATAATGGGTTTAAGACTCTGGATTTTTCTTTAATGATTAATAGTTTCCCAATCTACAACCATGTTATGAAATTCTAGTGTTGGATAAACAAAATAATTCAAATGTGAATCCAACTTACCATTGATGAAATTGAGAGTACTTCCTAATTCAATCAATACATTCACCTTTTGTTTTTTTAATAAACCTACTATATTAAGAGTTTGTGGGGGGCCAACACTTGATAATGTATGGCAAGAGATAATTAGCTGGGAATCTCTAGACTCTAGCTCATCAACAACCTCTATTGCTTCTTTTTCATTGATTCCATCAATGTAGAACAATTTATTTTCAGCCCATCCGTGTAATCAATTATATTTGTTTTCATAGTTATAACATAACCATTTTCAAGATTTTATTTAATTTTTTAGTGCATTAATCTTGTTGATCGAGGAAATGATGATGTTGACATGTTATCATCATTGATGCTAATGAATGCATGTTTACTAGTAGCCAATTATTTTTTCTCTACACTACATGCCATAATAATAAAACCAAATTCATTTAGTGAGTTAAACATGCATACCTCATGTTGAAAGTGGTCATTGAATCTACCAATGAATAGGTCATTTAGGTTGCCATTTGTTATTATCTATAATTGTATTGACAAGTTATAGAAATGAGGTATATAATCCTTGACCAACTATATTTACCATAATTTTTCCAACTAAATGAAGAAATATTTGGCATTGCTACTATAATGCATCTCAATCTCCTCCATATAAATTGACTAAGTGACAATGAGATGCTTCTTATTTTGAGCACACAAACATCAATACCAAATAAATTGGTTATGTTTTAGATATAAGGATGCCACGATAACCTTTTGCTCACAAGGGATTTTATGTAGATAAAAAAAATATCCATTTGGTTGATCTAGTTGAGCTAATCCTTTCCATCAAACTTATGCATGTCCACCTTTGGTATCAGGTGATGAGGCATAGGATTCATGTTATCCATGGGATGAGGTTGTGCAACATTTAGATCAAAATTGGGATGTCCCTTATATCTACCTTGAGTTAGTTATGATACTAGCATATTGATGAATGTCACAAGAGTATCCAAACATGTATTAATGCTAGCCATATCTCCACACATATTAGTCACATCTCCTTTCATTTCATTGTGCATATTATCCATATCTCATTTCATTTTAGATTGTATATGGCACGTGCTATCATTCATATTGCATTTCATTTCATACTATATGTTGTGTATACTATCATATGGATTGACTTTTTTCCTCCAACATCATTATAGAAGTCCCACTTGATTTTAACTTAGACTCTACTTCCTTTTATTAGGAGTTTTCCATAGTGTGTTTGAGTTATTTTCCCACCCTCTAGTTTATGGCTTTGTTATATTGAGAATTGACAATGCAAAATTTTAATTGACCAAACTTTGACCAATTGACATTTGCAATGAACTTTCTTCATAAATTAAGTAATAAATCACAATATAACTAAAATATAACATAATATATGATAAGGCACTTCAAGGGGACAACCTACAAATGCTTAAAATAAGATATAACTCACATATAAATTATTTTGAGTGAGCCACACTCATCCCTATATACATAATGAATGGGAGAGTCACACCCATCCATCCCATCCTTACATATTGATAAGTTGGCCTAAATGTTAGGATCTATCAAGACAATTGATTACTTTTGTGCAAGCAACTAAACACAGAATTAAACCAGAATAATAAGTAACTAGAATCATAAACAACAAAGAATATGAGATACAAGAAACAACCCAAAAACTTGTATTAAACTCTTCCAGAAGGAAATACAATGAAAAAATCTCTCTTTCTTCCACACCTCTTAGATGTATAGATCTCTTTCCCTCAAGAGTTCTCTCTCAATTACAGCCAACTCCAATACCTGGATTGATTCACATATACATGCATGTTCTACATCTACAGTACTATTCAATAAGCTATGAAGATCTAACCCTATTATATAATACTAGGATTCATGAGCATGCATTCTCCACCGTTAGATATATCTCCTAATCAAAGGTTTAAATCAGTCCTGCCAAAAATAGAAACGCGGACTTATAACTAACAGCTAAACTTATCATGCAAACAATATGTTCTGCCACCAAAATAGAATTTTGGACGCACAGGTGATCGACGTCAGTCCCTGCCTATCTGCCTACGACCGATGTCGGTCGATTCATGCCCGACGTCAACAGCCTCTGGTCGTCTCCTAACCGGCGTCGATGACTGTGTAAATACAACAGCTTCTGCATTCGCTCATTTGGTGAAGCTTTTAGCTCCACAACTCAACAATCTCCCACTTGGAGATAAATAGTTGCACCTGTACCTATACAACATCATCTTCTAGCTTATCCATCTTCAAGCTCAATCTTGAAGACCTACAAAAGTTGAATGAATATTCAACTTCTCCTTTGTTACTGGCTTTCTTAACATATCAGCAGGGTTCCTATATGTATGGATCTTTTCCAACTTCAACTCACCATCCTCCAATACCTGTCTAATGAAGTGGTACCTAAGCTGTATATGTTTGGTTCTTGAATGAAAGGCTAAATTCTTTGCCAAATGAATTATACTTTGACTATCACTGTATAATCTGCAAGTCTCTTGCTCCTTTCCCAACTCTTCCATAAATTGTGTCATCCATATCATCTCTTTGCTAGCCTCTGTGACTGTAATGTATTCTGCCTCTGTAGTAGACAAGGCAACAACCTTCTGCAACTTTGAAATCCAGCTAACCACCGTTTCACCAACAATGAATACATATCCTGTGGTGCTTCTCCTGCCATCCAAGTCACCTGCCATATTCGAATCTACATATCCATGTAGAGAAGTGTTTGACCCTCCATAGCATAAATGCCTACTGTTGGTCCCTCTCAGATATCTAAGAATCCATTGAACTGCTTTCCAGTGTTCCTTCCCTGGATTGGCCATAAACCTGCTGACAACTCCCACTACTTGGGCTATATCAAGTCTAGTACATACCATTGCATACATCAAGCTTCCAACTGCTGAAGCATATGAAACTTTACTCATGTACTCAACCTCATCATGTGAGTTTGGACATTGTTCTTTGCTCAACTTAAAGTGTCCAACCATAGGTGTACTTACCAGTTTTGCATCTTGCATATTGAACCTCTTCAACACCTTGTTCACATAATCCTTTTGAGACAAAATCAAACTATGATTTTTCATGTCTCTCTTGATACTCATGCCAAGGATTTTCTTTGCTGCTCCCAAATCCTTCATGGCAAATGTGTGAGCTAATTTTACCTTAAGCTCATTAATATCTTGCATGTGTGAACCTGTAACAAGCATATCATCTACATACAATAACAAGATAATATAACTACCATTATCCAATCTTTTGAAATAAATACAATGGTCAGATTGACATCTACAGAAGCCATGCTCTGTCATAAACCTGTCAAATTTCAAATACCATTGTCTAGGAGCTTGCTTAAGACTATATAAGCTTTTCTTCAACCTGCACACAAGCTTCTCCTTACCTTTGACCTCAAAACCTTTCGATTGATCTATATATATTTTTTCATCCAAATCTCCATGAAGAAATGATGTCTTAACATCAAGCTGCTCAAGATGCAAACCCTCAATAACAACTAAAGACAATATAGTCTGAATAGAAGTCATTTTTACTACACGAGAAAAAATTTCACCAAAATCAATACCTGGTTTCTATGTAAATCCTTTCACTACCAACCTGGCCTTATGTCTCATCTTTCCATTCTCACCTTCCTTTACCCTGTAAACCCATTTGTTTTTCAGTGATCTCATTCTAGCTGGCAACTCAACCAAATCCCACGTTTGATTCTCTTTCAAGGAATCAATTTCCTCATTCATGCCAAGCTCCCACTGTTTTCAGGTTTCCCCCTGCATTACCTTATCAAAACTCTCTAGTTCTCCACCATCAGTGAGCAATAAGTAAAATAAAGAAGGGGAATATCGAATCAGAGGTTTACTTACCCTTTCTAACCTCCTTATGGGCGTTTGAGACTCATTCACTGCTTGTTGTCTGCCCAAATTCCTCTCTGTTAGTGACCGATCTCGGTCATCTCTGTGTCTGTATCCTACCGACGTCGGTTCTACATGACCAAAGTCAATTACTGTCTGATCGACATCGGTTACAGACTGACCGATGTTGGTTCCTGCTTGACCGATGTCGGTTCCTGCCTGACTGACATCGGTGTCTATGTTTTTTTTTGTGTGATAACTCGTGAGCTCATTTTAGACCGTTACCTCGTCCAATTCAACATTGCCCTGCTCAATATTATTTAGCTTCTTGAGCTGATCACTGTACATCACCTTCTCATTGAAAACAACATCGTGGCTTCTAATAATTTTGTTAGTTCCTAAATTCCACAACCGAAATCTGAAATCTTCAGAGCCATAACCAATAAAAGTGCACCACATAGATTTAACATCCAGCTTCTTTCTATTTTCTTTGTCAATGTGCACAAAAGCTTTAGAACCAAAAACTCTGAGAAATGAAAGATCTACCTTTTTACCTATCCATGCCTCTTCTAAAATTCTACCATCCAGAGCAGTAGAGGGTCCTCTGTTAATCAAGTAAACTACAATATCTACAGCTTCTGCCCAAAATTGTAAGGGCAAACCAGCATGCAACCTCATACTCTATGCATGCTCCATTATTGTCCTGTTCATCCTTTCAGCAACACCATTTTGCTAAGGTGTCCTTGGAACTATCCTTTCCTTGTGCATTCCATACATAGAACAGTAATTTCTAAACTTATTGCTGTAGTACTCACCACCATTGTCAGATCTCAGGCACTTCAATCTCAAACCTGTTTCATTCTCAACTAAAGCTTTCCAGTTCTTAAAAGTGTCAAAAATATCAGATTTCTTCCTTATACAATAGACCCATACCTTTCTTGTAGCATCATCAATGAAAGAAACATAATGCTGTGATCCTCCAATAAAAGCTACCTAAGCCAGTCCCCACACATCTATGTGAACAAGCTCCAACTTGTGCTTCTTCTTTGTTGACCTAGTCTTGAGAAATCTCACTCTCTTCTGTTTCCAAAAAATACAGTGCTCACAATAATCTAGATCTATGCTTTTCAAATATGAAAGCTTACCTTTTGACTTAAGAACAGTCATTCCCTTCTCACTCATGTGGCCAAGCCTACAGTGCCACAACTTTGCATCTATATCTGAAGTAGATAATACAAAAGGAGAATAATCAGTAATATAATTACATAAATAGAGAGTGCCTACTCTCTTACCTCTAGCTAATACAAGTGCACCCTTGAAAATTTTCTAAGATTCAGCTGTGAGAGTTACTGTGCAACTCTCATCCCCCAACTTTCTTGCAGAAATCAGATTCCTCTTCAAGATGGGTACATGCATGACATCCTTCAACACCCATGTGTTGCCATTCTACAATTTCAGCTGCACTTTGCCTTTGCCAACTATTTTACAAGGCTCATCATCTCCTAAATAGACTATTCCAAAATCTCCATGGACATAATCACTGAAAAAATGTCTATTAGGGGTAGCATGGAAAGAGGCACCAAAATCTAAAACCCAAGATTCTATTTTATTATCCAAAAAAAATATAAGAGCATCTTGTGCAACAATACCTGCAACATTTGCTTCTTCTTTACCTTCATGTTGATTTTCTTCTTTAACTTTCAACTAGCAATCTTTCCTTGCATGCCCTTTCTTTCCACAATTCCAGCAGATTATATTTCTACCATTTCTGGATTTAGATCTACCTCTCATCTTTGACTTAAACCTTGATCTCCCTTGCTTGCCCTTCTCTCTTTGCCTTCCCCTACTTTCAAAACTTAAAGCATTACCTGCTGTGCTTTTCCTGTGAATTTTTTCATTCAAAATTACACTAACAACATCATCTACTTTCAAGATATTTGAAGCAGATGCAGTATTACTAACTACCATTACCAAACTATGCCAACTTTCAGGTAAAGAGCATAAGATTAAAAGAGCTTTAATTTCATCATCAAAAACTATTTTGACTGAATTTAATTGATTTACAATTCCATGGAAATCATTAAGATGATTAGATACAGATCCACCTTCCTAGATTTGCAAATTAAATAACTGCTTCATAAGATATACCTTATTTAAAGCTGAGGGTTTTTCATATAAATTTGCTAACGTATCCATTAACTCTACCATTGATTTTGCCTATAATAAGTTGGATATCACAGAAGATGTCAGACTCAATCTTATAGATCCAAGAGCCTTTCTATCAAGAACATTCCATTCTTCATCTTCCATATCTATGGGCTTCTTTGAAACCCCACCTAACGGTAAGTATAGATCTTTCTGATATAGATAATCTTCTATCTGCATTCTCCATAATTGATAATTCTTGCCATTAAACTTCTCCATTCTTAGTTTACTTTCTTCTGCCATTGCTTTACTCCCACTCAATCAGAAACCCCTATGAGTGACCTGTAATCAACAAAAACTAACCAGATCTGATACAACCTGTTAGTCAACCCAATGCTCTGATACCACTTGTTAAGATCTATCAAGATAATTGATTACTTTTGTGCAAGCAACTAAACATAGAATTAAACCAGAATAATAAGTAACTAGAATCAGAAACATCAAAAAATATGAGATACAAGAAATAACCCAAAAACTTGTATTAAACTCTTCTAGAAGGAAATAAAATGAAGAAATCTCTCTTTCTTCCACACCTCTCAGATGTACAGATCTCTTTCCCTCAAGAGTTCTCTCTCAATTACAACCAACTCTAATACCTGGATTGATTCACATATACATGTATGTTCTACATCTACAGTACTGTTCAATAAGCTATGAAGATCTAACCCTATTATATAATACTAGGATTCATGAGCATGCATTCTCCACTATTAGATATATCTCCTAATCAAAGGTTCAAATCAGTCTTGCCAAAAATAGAAATGTGGACTTACAACTAACAGCTAAACTTATCATGCAAACAATATATTCTGCCACCAAAATAGAATTCTAGACGCACAGGTGACCGACGTCGATCCCTGCCTGTCTGCCTACGATCGACATCGACTGATTCATGACCGATGTCGGCAGCCTCTGGTCGTCTCTTGACCGGCGTCGGTGACTATGTAAATACAACAGCTTCTGCATTCGCTCATCTGGTGAAGCTTTTAGCTCCACAACTCAACACTAAAGTAATAATTAACTAACGAATGCAAATACAAATGAAGAGTATGTCATAGGTTAAGGGCTTAACATGCCCCCTCACTTCAAAATAATGTTGCCCTCAATGTTGAACAACTCTAGATGGTGTTTCATAAATGTTATTAGAATCTGAGTCAGGCACATCTTCCTCTTCACCACATTTGGTCACATTAGCTTCATCATCATTGGCCCCTACAATGTAGAATAAATTTTTCTCAGCACACTTATGACCTTTGCTCCATTTTCCATCACAGTTGAAACATAATCCTTTTACCCATTTTTATACAATTTGGCGAGGAGTCAATATTGTAGGCTGAGGGAAGGTTCGTGCAGGATACAAACACTCTTCGGTAGTAGTGAAATCCCTTTGGTTGACCATATCTCTTTCCTCTACCCTAAGAAACTTGAGAATAAATGTAGAGATAATATTTGAATTAAACATGTCTACCTCATGTTCAATGTGGTCTTTGAGACCTCCAAGAAACAAGTCATTTAGGTGCTCCTCAGGAATGTTATCCACGTGCAAAGAGAGGTTTTGGAATTGATAAACATAATACTTATTTGCTCCTTTTTGTTACAACTTTGCTAGTTGACTAAAGTGGTTATCACTCACATTATTACTATAGTGTAATTGTAGTTCCTCTGTAAAAGCATACCAAGTGAGATTGAGAGCTTTCTTCTTCTTTTGAGCACATAACCACCTATACCAAATGAATTATTTTGGTTTTAGATATAGGGATGCCATGACCACATTTTGGCCACTTGGAATATGGCATATATCAAAAAAATTATTTGTTTGGTTGATCCAATGATCAGATCCTTCCCATCAAACTTTCACGTTTCCACTTTTGGCATCATGTTCCTTAACAGTAAGATACTTAGATTTGGATTGGGTTGGCTAAAAGATCTACTTTGTTTGGGTTGTGTAATGGTGATAGGTGGTTGGTTTGTTTGATTATTCTTCAAAATGATCACCAAATCTACCAAGGTATCATGTATGGTCTTCATTTCCAAATGTAGGCCTTGCACTTCGGATTGTATGTCGTGCATATCATACTCAAGCTAGTTTATTTTGTGATCTATCATAGAAAATACTATAACAATTGATTTAGTAGTTCCTCCTTATAACTCCATATCTTATTTATGAGGAGTTTTAATTGGAGTTTCAACACCCTTGCCTTGGCCCCTAGTTTGCGGTCCTACCATAAAAAGACTTGACAATGTCGAACCCGATTTTCATCATTGACCCGACTTTAACCAAGTGATTTGAAAATATTGTCAGCCTCAAATATGAAAACACAAATAATAGACCTACCCTAAATTTATTCAAGATTTATGAAAATACAAAAAAATTATAAAAAATCCTTATATTGTGGATTGTAGAGTGAGTTTATGAAAAATAATAAAAATGCGATAACTCCTTTAAAATTGATCTTCAAATCTCAAAAAAATTATTGTTGATGCCTTATATGATGGTCCAACTCTAATAGAAAAATGACTAAAAAAATGTAATGGTTTGCAAGATACAATGAAAACAAAATTATTTACCAAAATCAATGCTCTGGTACCACTTGTAATGATCTTTCTTCACAAATTAAGCAAATCACAATATAACTAAGATATAATAAAATATATGATAAGCCACTTCGATGGGGCAACCTCCAAATCTTTAAAATAATATATAACTCACATATAACCTGATTTGAGTGAGCCACACTCATCCCTGTATATAGAATGAATGGGGAGAGTCACACCCATTCATCCCACCCTCACATATTGATAAGTCAGCCTAAAGTAATAATTAAATAATGAATGCAAATACAAATGAAGAGTGTGTCATAGGTTAAGGGCTTAACAATATTAGACTTAGGTCAACTTCAAATCCAAAATATGAAAGAAGAAACCTCATCTATATTTTTGTGAGCTTTCTAAAAATGTAGATAAATTAGAAAATTTCCTAAAATTGTGGCATATAGAGAGAATGTATAAAAACCAATAAATTTGCACATAGCCCTAAATTGTTTTAGGAGTTTCCTTAAATGATTCTCCAACTTAGTTGAAAATATTGTAACAAAATTGGAATGGTTTTAAAGATATAGGTGAATCTTTAAAATTAGGATTTCAACCACCCTTTTTCCCAAATTGAAGCCTTGATACCAACTGTAATGAAATTACCACACCGTTAAACTATAATCATATAAATAGATCATAATATGATTGAAATAAGAGCACAATAATGAAGAATATGACTAATCCAATTTAAGGGGAAAACTTTATAACCATACATTAATAATAAAATTCACAATATAATTATCTAATACGGACCATTACTTTCTATATACATCCTACTTATGCTAAGGAGATAGCCCTAAGATGACCCTACTATCAATATGAAGCTATAAAAATGATCATGTGATTTAATTAAAGGTTATTGTATCCACAAGTTAGCCACACATATCACAATACATGTTATAGGCTAAATGTGTATCAAAATCGTAAAACAAAGTCCATATTGATATGTTTTCATGGTCTCTCTGGAATAGGAAGTGGTTGATACAACCCTGTGTTCTAACTTCTTCATTTTTCCAACTTGAAAGATCTACACTGTGAAATTACCTACACACATCCATACTCATCTTAGGCAAAAATTAATTCTCAGCCACTTGCATAAATGTTTTGTCTTTACCAAAATTACATGCTAGTCCACCATTATGCTTCTATTTGATCAAATTTTCATGCATTGACCCTTTGGGTATGCATACTTATGTTCCTTTGAATAAAAATACTTATTGCATGAAATAGTCTAACCATGGTGTTATGTCTATACTCAATGGTCATGTGCATGATTTCCATACATCCTTGAAATCCTCATGTTTTATGTACAAATCCTTTATCAAATTGACTCCCATGACTCGTGCTTGCATCTCATTCAATAAGAAACACCTTGTACTCAATGTGTTTGAAGTTTTGTTAGACTTACCACTTTTATGAATCAACACAAATGAGTAACTCAAAAAAAAATCAATCAACTTTATATGTCTTTGGTTAAGGTAACCACAACTATTAATGAATTGAAATGTTTGATGGTCTGTGTACAACAAAACCTCCTAAGGAAATAAGTAATGCCTCCACTTATTTAGAACTTTCACTATGGCATATAACTCCTAATCATAAATTGAATATTTCTTCTTTGCATCATTTAGTTTATCGCTAAAGAAATGGGCTTACCATTTTTACCCATCATAGCTCTTATTGTTATGTTGTTCACATTGCAATCAACTTGAAATATTCTATTAAAATAAGGCAACACCAACATTGGTTATTCAATCACTTTCCTCTTCAAACTTTGGAAGTTATGATATTTTTTTGTTGTCAAGATAAACTCTCTTTTATCGCCTTGCATTGCTTCTATAATAGGAGTGCATGTTCCACTAAAGTTATACATGAACTTTTGGTAGAAACTCGCTAAGCCATAAAAGTTGTGCACTTTAAACTTTATTCCAGGTGATGGCCACTCAAGGATAACTCAGACCTTTTCTATAACCATCTTTAATCCTTTTTGGGAAGTCACAATACTTAGGTACACACAATCATTTTTCATGAAGCCACATATCTTCAAATTAACCAATAAAGTCTCCTCTTGTAACTAATTCAACACTCATATTAGATGCATCAAGTGTTCATCCTTTATCCTGCTAAAAATTAGTATGTCATCCAAATACACAATGAAAAAAATAATAAAAAATGATTTTAACACTTATTTCATGAGTTTTGTGAATGTAATCAGTGTGTTAGTCAGCCCAAATCCTTCATGTGTTTTGAATGTAATTTTCCACTCACCATCATCCATGATGTAGATTTGGTGATATCCTCTTTATAAATCAATCTTTGTGAAGTATTGTGCTCCACTCAAACTTTCCATCAAGTCATCCACGTGTGGCATTTGGAAATTTTAATTGATAGTTATCTTATTAATGGCTTTGGAATCAATGTAGATTCTCCATTCTCGAAATTTATTTAGCACCAACACTACTGGAACTACACATAGGCTTAGACTCTCTATAATCAACCATTTATTTAATAGCTCATATAATTCCTTACCCCTATGCATTTTCCTTAGATGTCAATCTATATGCCGCTTTATTTGGCAAACTAGATCTTGGAATCAGATTTATGTGTACTGGTACATCACATAGTTAGAAACCCATATGGTGGATCATTAAAAATGATGTTTGAAAACTCGCTTAATAAGTCCTTCACTTTGTGTGGAAGTTATTCCTCTTTTCCTACACTCACAATTTATGTGAGCCTAAGGATGAAATCATAACATGTTCTCTTCTTCACCTATTTAAAGAATTACTTTCCCAAAACCATCAAAGTGCTTGTAACTTTGTCCACCATTCACTCTTATGCTTAAAAGGATTCAAAGTGTGCTTCTCCTCATCCTTCACCAAAACACATGTATATGCATGAACATTATATTAAACTCTTCTATCAAACTACCAAGGTCTTCTAAGTAACATATGGCATATGTCCATGGGCATTCTGTCACACATGACCTCATCCTTGTATGTGCTAATCTAGAAACTTACCATACATTGTTTGTTCACCAGGATCTGATGTTTTTTTAGTAACCAAGATGCATTATATGGATTTGGATACACAATCCACTTCAGACCAAGCTTATCCACCATCTCTTGAGAAACAAAATTATTCATGCTACCACTATAAAAAAAATATTTTAAACACTTACATATATTTTTGTAATTGGTTATGAATAGATTCTTCCTTTGTGTGAGAACATTCTCCTCTTTCATTGGTTTCAATAACACCCTCTTCATCATGAGAGATTATCCACATTTTGGTTGTTCTATGTGATTCACTAACATAATACTCTCCTCATCCAATTACACAATATGCAAATTCAAATCATTTTTCTTGCTGCCATTATTGTATGCATGTGAGAATTCAAATGATTTATGCCTTGTTTCACCACATTAAAAGCATGCACTCATGAATATTATTATTTTATGTCTCCTATAGGATCATCTACGTCTGGTAGGATATCCTATTCCTCTTTGCACAATATTACTACCTTAATAAGTGTTATCTTCTCCTTCATGTGAAAAATAACCTTACTCGCTACTTCATTGTCCTCACACATGTGAAAATTTTCCTTTCCATCATGATGCATCTTTTTGTTTGTAAAATAACCACTCTTCAGCGTTCAACACACACTGATAAGATTTTTCAACAAAACACACTCGTATCATTCAAAACTCATATTAGATGGAAATCCATGATACATTCCTATACCTTAAGATATTTTTGGTGTCATATTCAACATGACCCACTTTGATAACAAGTTTTAAAAAATCTTTGGTGTAATCCTTTACACTCATCTACTTGTGTCTCAAGTTCTTCAGTTTCTTGAATAAACTTAACTAATAATCAAAAGGCATAAACTTAGCCTCCAAATTTGTAACCGATTTATCCTAGATTTTGATCTTGTCTGTACTTAGACAGTCTCTTTCCATTTGCACATGCTCCCACCATAAGGATGCATGAACCTTCAAATTCATGAGGGTGAACTTGACCTTCTTAAGATCTCTCATACACTTGTACGTTTAATGCTTCTCTAAATCAGTGTTCTGATCAATGAGTTCTTATGGACACAAAATCCCTAAATAACTAGGGGTGTCTAACCTCAGGTTACTATTATCATCTACAAGTTCATCTACCAATTCGTCTATCTATATCTCAGTCACTTCTTCTATGATCTTAATATCACTTTTGTCATTCATCACAAGTCCTCTGCATTGCATGGTTTCCATATCCCTAAATTGGGTTTGCATTCATCTCATTAACTCGACAAAGTCAACAATTTTTGGAGATTTAGGTGTTATTTTAGTTGAACCTCCTCTACATGGCATATCTTTTCATTAAAATCAAGAATAACCACTACACCTTCTGCCAAACATGCTTATGGTTGGAAGATGACTTCACTACTTTCCACCCACACTCAAAAATGAGGAAAAAATACTAGACTCAACAGGAACCTCAAGTACACACCTATAAGATTGACCTCGCTAAGATAATAATTGATGGAATCATGATTAGGGGGTCATTTAAGGATGGCTTTATATCACACATCCCATAGATTAAGCACAAGCATCAGATTGACTCATAATTTACACGCATTGAACAACAAAAAAGTTCTTTATTGATTTAATGAGGAAATCATAGCTTACACAAACCTACACTTTGATTATAGACATTATAATCTAATGCACTCCTAAAAAAACTCAAATAAGATGTGTTACAACCTATTTGACTACTCAAATCTTTGAGTTATACAAATATTTGCTCAAACCAATCTTAGTTTTCACTTATCTCCAACTCTCCCTCTCTCAAGTGTAAGGGTATGTTCATAATGATACATGACCCACCTACTTACATTTATGCATTCAACTAACTCACCCACCCATGCCATAATTACTAAATGCATAATATATTCCCAAATTTCCATAACACATCACTGCATGACATATAATCAGATAAATGTCCCATCAAATAAGAAATTGTTATGAAATTGAAGTGGTTCTTATTTTAGCTGTCAAATAACCATCATCACCATGTGATGTTCCAGATTTCATTCTGTTACACTCTCCAACCTATCGGTACTCATTGGATACTCAAGATCACACTATACTTTGAAAGGTTCACAAGAACATTGCGCATAAAAAAATGCATGAAAACCACACGTTGCAAGCCAAAGCTATAACATTTATAGATCAATTCTATGTGTATAAGTTAGTGCACAAAGTTTCATAAGACCTTCTCATTCATAATATTACATGTCAATTATCTTTCAAAAAATATCACAAGCTTAGAAGACAAAGTTGCATAATAATAGTATGGCATTGCTAGATTTTAACTTCACTTAGCTTTGCAAAACTTTTGATTGGTTGTGAACAATTCATAGAGATATTCAAAATAATCTTGCACAAAACTTTTTGAGTTACTTACAACTCAAGTCCTTGTCCATTAACTATTTCAAGTTGTGTGCACCAAAAGGGTTGCGCATAAGTATATCTGTGTGAGCACAAAGGCTGCACAAGGCAATCTAAGAGACATATGCATAAGACAAAAAATTGTGCAAATTGTAAAGCTGATTATTTATACACTTAGCCTTTTATTGATGCAAGATTTATTGTGAACCCAAATGCTCCTGCGTCAATTTTCTAGCACTTCACATATTGGTGAACATTTGTATATCACGTAGTTAAACCCTGAATAGTCATAAAAGATGCAAGGAATCAAAAAATTCCCCTATAACCACTAATTAAGTTAGGATAGTTTGCTCACCTAGAAAGTGGTTAAAAAGAAGTCAGATTCAACTATAATTTCCACATTTGGTTAAATACTTGGGAAGTGGTCTCGTGGGAGGCGGCTCCTAAATTTTCTTAGGGAGTAGAGAGTGAATTTAGGAGTTTATATAGCAAAAAGTGGTCCTATGGAATAAAAGTTGAGTGTTTGCTGCTAATTTATAGGAAATAATATTTAAAATTATTATATTTTTATTTATAATTAAAATTTACATAAATTTTGTCCATTTATATATTTACAATTGGTAGAATATCTTCCTACAAGATAGAAGCACGTATGGGAAACTCCAACCCCCCTTTTTTCCACTCCCTTAAACTTTCCCCCTAAAATGTAGCCAGCTCCTTAGTTTTAGGAAGAGATTCTAAAATTTGCTTTTATCATACCTTTCATTATTCATGGGGCCACCCACTCATTAAAAATAGAAGTAGCAACCCCCTTCATGGGACCCCTACTTTAGACGCAATGAGACCCATTCCTTTTCAGGGGGGATGAATGATCCTGATAATGACTTAATACCACTACATAAGATTAATAATTTAGTTTTAGAAAATTATATTTTTTGAATAAATCTTAACACAACATAAATGGTAATTTCAGAGGCTTTAAGAGATTTTTTAGAGCTTCAAGCTCTTTAACACCAATAATTAGTTGGTGAATGTGTTTTTGGCAAGCCAAGATTTCTATAATGGTATTATAATAGAAAATAGAAGAATACCCAAAAAAATTAGCCCCAATAGGGTGGCCCAACCCAAAGGGGTATTACTTAGATTTTTTCTTCTAGTAGATATCTTATTCTTAGAAGCTGTCTTATTCGCATACCCACACATATTGAAAAGATATTATTAGTTTTGTATAGCTTTAAATAAAACTCTTATATGCATGCTCATGCATGTTGAGTGGATGTTATTAGCTATAGTTATATTTAAAGCAGTTTACTATTATTAGTTTCTTTTAGCTATAAGACAAGGGCTTACTATATTATAATTTTGAGTGGATATTGATATCTCTTCCACATGAATTGATTTCTTTTTAAAAACTCTATTATTCTATTACAATATTATTTTTTTATTACTCTTTCAAATCCGTGTCAATTTAATATAGAAGAGTTTTGATTTATTATAACACATTAGTTCCTAATAGTTAGTGTTGTCCCCCATATCAACTATTTAATCTATATCAAATGTGGAACTCCTTAAGTCATTCTTTCCACCTTTGCTTTAGCCAACATCAATTCATTATCATTTAGACTTGGATCCTAAACACTTGCACATAACACCAAAGGTTCATATCATTGAACGACAATAATGTGTACCTACCAAGGCACAATAATTGTTCAAAGTGTCAAGGTAGGGCAATATGCTGATCAAACTAAGTGGTACAACCTTCAAAAACTTTAGGTTTAGTTCTCACAATTGACCAAAGATGCAATGGAGAATATTGATCTTCAATAAAAGGAGAATGATTCATGTGCATTTGTATGGGTCCACATATTATTCTTTAGGACATTGAGATCTTAGGCCTTATGTTGTCTCATGCCACGCATAAAGACTCATAATACACTCATGTTGGGGCAACACCTTGCAAACTATTTCATAAATATATAATGGCACACAAGACTTCTTTTACATTACGACATGCACATAACCTTGTAGTACGAGTGGGTAATAGAGCCACACTTTATAACATACCACACATTAGCCAATTCCACATAGGACCCCCAAACTTTCCAACCATGTATCAACTACCTATTTCTATGCGAATCACCAAGTGGCACTTTCTAGATCCATGACATGTCTAAGCATGTCAGTATACCTTAACACTAAAAATGTAGCACATGCAGGAAGGTGCATTGTCACTCGAGTAGAAGGTACTAATCATTCCTTTTGTAACGACCTTTATATATATATATATATATATATATATATATATATATATATATATATATATATATATATATATATATATATATATATATATATATAATTTGACCCAAATGGAAATAAAAGAATCTACTAGGTAGTAGAGTGTTAGCATGCCCTAAGTATCTAGCATTTACACATTTTTTTTTAGTCTAGGAAAATCATTAAGATTTATCTTTCCCTTCTAAGTATGAGAATCTTCATTCTCAACCTTACTGAACATTGTACACCTTTGCACTCTATCTTATTCTTACTCATTGAATAAAACTTACATTGTTATGCAAATATTTTCACATTCAAATGTGTTTTGGTTTACTGTTGCTATAATTTTCCATTGCATATTCTATAACCTATAAGTTACTAGCTAAGTTACAGGGTTGTCCCTCACCCCGACATCTTGGACCTTGTGGTGGGGGTCATCCAGGGCTTGGGATCAAGAAAAATAAGGGAAAATTGAGTCAAGACTATTAGATCTAAGAGCATGTAATGGAATAAATCCTAGAAAAATCAGATAATTTTAAATGTGACGCTATGTAAAACAAAACCTAATCCTCGGGAGAAAGCATAACACATAGACTTTATGAAACTCTAAAGGAGCATGCGAACAAATTAAACTTGAAAAAATTAAATCTGACCATAGATTGAACAAGATCTAACCTTAGAGGGGGTTAGAGATCACACGCTCATCAAATTGTAATATGTATAAATGGGTTTACACTAAATTTCGACACCAATACTAAATTATAATTAAGTAGGCTAACTAATATGCGCAAAATTATCATTAAACTCATAAAAAGAGAAAGACATACAAAGTTTAGGCTTATTTGATTTTTAGGAGTGATTTGGTGACATTTGTTAAGATTTGACAATGAAAATGCATGCTTAGTAGTGATACATATCTAACCAAAAAATTGACAATAAGTGGAATGTTTGTCAAGAATGTTATCTACTTTCGTGAAAATGTCCAAACATTCCAACTACTCCAAACAAAATTAAAAAACACGTATGAAACAATTTGACGTCTGTGTTCACATGGCTCTGATCTTCAAAAACCTCACTTAGTTTTCCATACTTTCACTTCAAACCCCTGTAAAATAGAATCCTTCATCTTGTTTTAATTAGGCAGCAAAATCTGAAAACTGAGGAAAAACAAAATACATTTTGAGGCCCAAATTATAATCAAATCGTCTTGATATTTGTCCGTCCTTCTAAACAATAATAATATCGAAAACAACAAACCTCAATAATTAAAGTAGCTCCAATAATATACAAATTGAATACAAATTAAAACCCTATGAGCGTCCCAATTGACATGGAAGGATTAATAAAATCCAAAAAAAAAAAAAAGATACAAATGAAGGGGCATATTCCCACCCTCAAGTCTCATACGCGTGAAGAACTAAACCCACCCACCTCATAGAACCTTCGGAAACATGCGACGCATCTATTTTTCCGTTAGAATCACAAACAAACTGAAACTTCGATTTTGACCTTAAAAAATAATATAATACGAGCTGGCCAGCCAAAATAGGCTCCATTACCCCACGTTAAAACGTCGTAAATACGTAACACGGGAAGATGCATGCGCGCGCGCCACGAGATAGAAAATCACGTTTTTATTAAAGTCATTTTCAAAACAAATATACGCTTTGATTGAGTAAACAAATTTATGTTTAAAAGGTCCTCCTAAGTATATCAAACAGTTAAAGCGTGGAAGAAAGTTAAATGTTCGTGGCGTGCCTGCAAATTTTGGCAAAAGATTTAAAGGAAATCAGTGTAGCTTGAAGGGTTTCAATTTTATTCAAATCAAAATCGGGGTGTTTTCAATGCTCTAAATTTGAAACTAGGATTTGTAGGGCTTCATTTTCGACTGGTTTCGAGCAGGGGTTGGCAAAATTTACACCATTCAAGGCATTCATTGCAGTTTCGAGGGTTTCACAATTTTCAAAATAACAATGTGGGCAAAACAGTGACTTGGTATTAAAATTAGGGTTTGTAGGGCTTGAGGTCCGGATGTTTTGGAGCAAACGTTGTGAAATTTTGACCGGTCAAGCTATCCGTTGCAGTTTGAAGGATTTATCAAGTTTCAGAATTTCGACAATTTGCAGTTGAGAATTTGGTTCTCAACTGCTTTGGAACAGAGGGGTCAGGAAATTATTCCCATTTAAATTATTTATTTTTTGCAGTTTCGAGGGTTTCTTAAGTTTCTATATCAGAATCTGAAAAAATTAGAACCATATATTTGGAATTAAGGTTTGATTTTCGTTAGCCCTGGAGCAGGGGTGCATAAATTATTGTCACAATGCGGCCGTTTTCAGTAATGTCGAAGGCTGCTTTTAGGGCTATTTCGTCTCGTGGGCAGCGGCCAGGTTTTCGGCTTGGTTCCATTTTGGGGCGAGATGAACTTATGTGTTGTAATGAGGGTTTATATGAACACAGACAGTTTAATAATATTGCGAGGATTGACGCGAAGGGAGTGCTGAAAGAGAGGAATGTGAGACAAGAGGGGATTTTGAGAAGTGACATATCGATTGCGAGAATCGGTGCTCATCATGCGAGGGGTTTTCTGGGATGCGGCGATGGCGATGAAGATTGTGGGCTCAAAAAAACCCATGAAGAGAGACGTATCATAGGGTACGTTACTATGTACGGTAGAACCTATTTATTTACTTTACATGTATATAAAAAGGTTGGTTTTCAAGTCACTGCCATACAGAGACCCCTTTCCACAATGGATTTTCTTTCCAATTTTATTTACCTTATTCATTGTTCACGTTTTGTGCGCCTGGTTTTCCATCTCATGAACAAGCTTGAGAGTAAAGCCAACCTTATTTTAAGCTGTTTGATGTTTTATTTTGTTAAAAGAATTGTTTTTTCTGTTTATAGATTTTTGGGGCGGTGTGGTTGTTTTGTCCAATTCAGACATACATGCCATAGTATCTTGCTTGATAGTAGGTTTGTTTTGTGGGCTTATTTACATACACACATCATGTACTTTCTTACACGTGTACATGAGGTAAAGGTTAATTTTCAGGTCACGGTTAAGTTAGATGCCAATTTTGTGAATGAGACCCTACTTGTGGAAGGCCACAAGGGGTTTTCTTTCTGTTTACTTTATATGTTTTATGAATCTTTTTATCCCTGGACTTTGACCTCGTGACCAAGTTTGGGAGTGTACACAACCTTTCCAATATATTCATACAAGCTCTTTGATGGTTTATGTATTTTAATTTTTAAAGAATTTTCTTTCTTCCCATCTCTTTACAATTATATTTGTGTCGGTCATGCCTTGATGTGTTTGTATCAGATAGAGAATTTTCGGGTGGGTTGATAGTTGTTTCATCCAATTTGGACAGCTGAAAATTTGTTTTTCCTTTTTTCTTTGAAACTCCTTTTTTAATACCCATGCCATGAATTTTGCTTGACAGTGGAACTGATTGAGTTGTTTCATTCCCCGAGTCTTTGGATTTTAATCGGATTCATGATCTCACAGTCAATGCCCTAAAGTATGTCTTTTTGTAATCTTATGACTGACTGTATCAAGATTTATGTTCCATTTCATAGGGTACAACAGGGAAAATCTATAATAAACTGTGCGTTGAGATGAATGTGGAAATGCAAGAACTATATAAAAATATGGTTTGATGAACCTGGAACTATAATAAGCTCAAAAAATCTGTTTCGCTTGTACAAGAATAAAAGGCCTATTTTAGGTTCTAATGCAACATTGACAGTGATTGTGCATGTATGTTAATTACACCATTGTTAATGATAAGTATTCTGAGCTATAGCCATCATGTTTGTGTGTCCGTATATAATTTTCCTTTACATAGTAATTGTATTACTTTATTTAAATTATTTTTTAGTATAATGAATTTCCTTTGGACAGAAGCATATGGTGGCTGTTATCTAACATTAAAGGGAATCTTATGTGGTTTTAAATAATACTTGATGCTTAAAATTAGAATCTTTCAGAAATTAGATGATTAGCTCTCATGTCTTTAATGGAACTCTTATTTATGTGATGCCTATCTAAATTTCCCTGCATTTTCTTGGTGGTATTGGGCTTTGTGTCACTTTTCAGTACTACGATGATACCCTCTGTATGGAGGACAATAAAGTTTAAATGCTTTCTCCAAAAATCCTTATTTTGTGACAGTTACTGGACTTGTCTATTTTTAAGAATTTGTCAGCAGACCTCGTTATGCAATGAAGGTTTGTACACAAGACTCCTGTAGGCAGGTTATTACAGGCAAAAGCTTGTAAGTTTGGTACTACACACCTAGTGTGTCTGAGATGGGAGTTGTGACAAATTTCCCAGGTCGGGTTTTGACTCAATGGTAGTAGATTAAGTTGTAAGTTACCATTTCTGATGAGGGAATCATTATGCATGTGTAGCTCCATTATCAAAATGTGGACAAAGTACTCTTCTGTAAGTAAGTTGCTGATAGTTCTATATTCTAGGGTCATACATATTCACCCTGCCAAAGGAGGAGCATTGCACATCAGTCATACATACAGCCCATAGGGAGTGGCCTACCTGAAGTTACAGAAGCAAAGGAAAAAGATTGATTTTAGATCCCTTTTAGGCCCTGTGTAGAAAATAATATACATTTTTTCTGGTCAAACTGATTGGAGCCTTGAATCACAGTATTAAATTCCCTATTGTGCTGGCCGAACTTCCTTTTTTTCTTGGCTAAAGTTACCTAGGGATAGGACCCTAGAGCCGCAAATTTTTTTATAGTGAAAATATGAGTCACTGATAGCAAATAGCTCATCAGGACCTCAAGCTAGGGATGCATATTATCATGCATGAACTAACTGCTGTATAGTGAGGTGCAGTATTCCTTCATTAGATTTAAATGTCAGACCCTTCTAGCCCTGTTTTGGTTAGGCCATCCTCTCCAGTTTCACACCTCTGCCAGGAGAAAGGGCATCCTGATGCAAGCATCCAGACTTACGACCGGGAGTGGAAGATTCAACCACTTGTTTACCTTTCTCTGCCTTCCTGTTTTCCTTATGAGAATCTGAAAAGGACTTGTCATATAGGGGAGAGAATGGCCACAATCCAATTTACCTTTTCCATTATTATCCTTGTCCAGTTCGAATTTCCTGTAATCCTTTATGAAATCTTATTTATTCCAATTCCCCATTTCGTGTGTGGAAGCACTCACAACGGCAGAAGAGACAAATTAACTCGTGAATTTGCAGGAAAAAAATATCAAACTTGTTATTGAACGAATTTTCTTGTCAACATTCCATTTGTTTCAGTCTGCATAATTTTTCAGGGGGATAAAAGCAAAGGAAATAATTTACCTCCACCTGGTTCCATTGCTAAGAGCAGAGCACCGACAGAATGCCGCCTTCTGTCACCTCCTCACTGTGAAAAGCAGATGAGGGAAGACACTGCATGAGATAATGGTGCTTGGAAATGGGCACTCTTTTTTGCTTAAGCTCTATTTGCCTCCCACACAAGCCAATCATAAGGATCTGGCTTGTGGGGAGGAAATGCCCTTATTCTCACAATAATTCTGATTTATCTTGCTATTTTTCCAAAGCATTATACACGAAAGTTGATGTCATATAAAGTCTAGGTGACAGGAGTGTAAGGTGGTGAGTGTGTTGAGATGTGATATAAGAGGTATCACCTCAATCATATATTACTAACCTCACAAACTAGTAGGATTTTTCTAGGGGTGGGGTATTGGTTAGGGAGGGATGTGTTTGAGATCCTTCACTAGCATTTCTTGTATAACTTCCAGGTAGTCGTCACCCAGAATTGGCCTGGTGTACCTTTAGTCCCCATTAAGTTACTCCCCCTCCCCCCATGTTGGTCATTTTATCTGCCACCTTGTTTCCATCACACTTAACGTTTAGAAAGAATACAGACTCCATCTTCCTTGTGAGCCTTTTTACTTCCTCGAAAATTTCCTTCATTCCCGAGATTGGTAACTTCCCATCCTTCATATAACATTGATAAAATTTTGCGAATCCCCTTGGAGTACTATTTTACTCCGTCCTTTAATCATAGCAGCCTGAAGCCCCTTCAGCAAAGCCATTGCTTTGGCCTGATTATTTGTGTTGATCCCAAAATCTATTGCAGATATCAGTTCTGGTTGTCCCTTCTCATTTCTAATTACACAAACGCCCCTGGCTGGTCCTGGGTTGCCCTTTGCTGCCCCATTGAGATTTAATTTAACAAATCCTGGTGTCGGGGGTGTCCACTTGGTCTTGAGTTATTTGTTCTTTTTCTGATCCCGCCCTCTGCTGTAGCAAACCTCATTCATAATTATATATGCCCTGCTTTATTAACATTAATTTATGAGGCTATAGCTGCATTTCTGATTATTCTTATTTAAGAGAGATTAGTGTTTGTCGTTTGCATCAGTTAGATAACAAACCTGTAATTGTTATTGTAAGCAGAAAATATAACATGTGTAGTGTGGAAATTTCACTCTTTGAAAAGGGATTCCTTCAGGTGTTGTGCTTTACTGAAAATATGATGGATTATTACTAGGTCATCTGTCTTAGAATTTATTACTTCATCGGGTTACATATTGGAAAAATATCTCTTGCGTACCTCTCGGAAGCGATAATTATTTGTCATGATGCACTTATATAAATTGGCTGATAGAATTTGCGTTGCTAAATTGATTTAGAATTTTGATGATGAAGTTGCTTTTGAGGAGTGAGTGATCACTGTTGCCTGCCTTCGTTATGAAATGTATTCTTCAGCTATAAGATTTAAGCAAATGAAATGACACTGGCCACCCATGGATGTGTGATTTTTTTTTTCTTTTATCCTCTAGTTGTAATGAATTTGTTTTAGGTTATTTATATTGCCCCATATCAATATACTTTGTCGTGGATGGTTATGATTGTGGTCTACTAATTATCTTATTAATTAACAAATGCAAAACTGACAAGGAAGAACTTGTTCAGGTACTCTACAGAACAATTGTTTGCTGTTGTATCAGCTGTTGATTTGTACGAGGATTTTGTTCCTTGGTGTCAAAGATCAACTATATTATATCACAAAAACAGTGAATCGTTTGATGCAGAGCTCCAAGTAGGGTTTAAATTTCTTGTTGAGCGGTATATCTCCAATGTGGAACTGAAGAAACCCAACTATGTGAAGGTATTACTTCTTTTTGTTTCATCACTATTTAGCGAGGAATCTTTGAATGATTGCCTCACAACTGGAAATCTGAATGAGTAGAAAGTTGGATCTCTGTCTTGGTTCTGGCTTAGTTAAATAAGGAAGTGGTCCTATGGAAGGGGGCTCCTAGATTTTCTTAGCAGGTACTGCAGTATAATTTTAGGAGCATATCTAGCAAATGTGGTCCCATGATGTAATTTTTTTGAATGTATGCTGCAATTTTTGAATGCATGCTTCAAATTCTTTTATTTTTATTTACAATAAAAGTTTAAATGAAATTTGTCTATTCATAAATTTACATTTGGTAAAACACCTTGCTATAAAATAGGAGCAGAAATGGAAAACTTCCGGCTCCTCCTTTTTTTCACCTGCTTAAAAACTTGCTGCTCCTTAATTTTAGGAAAAGATTCCAAAATTTCCTGTTTCCATGTCTTTCATTTTTCACGGGGCCATCTTCTCATTAAAAATAGGAGCATCAGGCCCATCCATGGGACCCCTACCTAAGAAAACAGTGTCTTTTGGTCACTTTATGTTTAGCTTTGGTTCTACTCTGGATTTTTGTTCACATGTATTTTAAAGATACAAGAATAGTCGATCAGGATTTGGTGGAGGTTAACCTTCTTTCTTGGAAATGTTGATTCTTCTTATGTCCTTGACAGATCCAAATCTTTTGTTTCTTTGCTCATAACTTAAGTGTTTGATATAATGTGCTAAAGTTGCATCAAATTTGAGAATAATTGCGTACAATACCCATGTCAACATTCCTTTTCGCAGTAGAAAATATTATGGCATCTGCTTCTGTTTGTACATTGCTGAATTTAATTCCAATCCCTCAAGTTTTTGTCCATAGTTTTTTTTGCCTCTTCATTTCTAATTTTCTCGTCCAGATTTTTTGTCTTTTTGTTTTATTGTTTTCTCAGAATATTGTCTTTAAATGGCATGCCTCCACATCGAGGCAAGTGAAAGAAAGGGCATGTTCTTAATATTATCACATATTTAAAGATCCGTTTTGTTTGTAGCTATCGCGGCAGTTGCTTGACCTCCTTTCATAATAAGATATCAGAATCTCAATTTTTCTATTAATGATAAGTGTTTTAAACAAGTTAAAGTGAATGTATGACTTTTTCTTCAACCAAATATATTATTGCAAACTTATTCACTTTCTAATGCATAGTACTTGTATGAGAACCTGACGCCTTCACTTTCTTTGAGATGTCCAATCAATCAAGATGATCTTACTACATTTTGTTTTTTGAATGATTTCAAAGAATTTTCAGTAAATACATCATCTATGAATTGCAACTTGTCCTACTATACCGATAAATTTCTTGTATTTTTTTGAGTGAGTCCTTTACTGAGAAGTAGAAATATTTGATAGTCCACGATTGTTTGAAATGCAATATGACAGGTTAAAGGATAAATGTATTATGGAGGACCATAAACTAACTTTTTGGGTCAGATCTGGGATGGAGGGATTCACAATTTTTCTATATGTTAAGAGGTTTTTGCTAAACAAAGTCAAAACGTTAGAAGAGATCCCTTATTTTTCTTATGTTTCTACGTAACGAAAGTAAAATGTTCTTTGAACATGCAGCAGCTGCAAATTTTCTGGAGCATGTCAAGTGAAGGTTGATGATGGCATAAGGGACTGCAACCAATGAAATGTAGAAAATACATTAGAATTCAAAATTCTAGAAATAGCGAATACGTGTATAATGTAATATACATAGTTACCAGGAGATGGGTACTGGTACGAGGAGTACACCATTTTTCAGAAAAGTAGGAGAAAGGTAATCGGAGAAAGAAAAAAGATATAAATCTATATATATGTAAAATTTAGAGAAAAAAATATGATATAGCCTAATTTAGCCTACGAAAAAAATTAATAACTTTTTAAAGTAAAGAAATTACATGTCAACAAAAGAGGAGTAATTAATTATATTGAAATTTGTTTTTGATATCTTATCATATCTGGGGCCAAAAGTACAAAATATATAAAAAAACAAACACTGAAATGCAAAAATGAATACCAATCTCTGAGATATGAGTACCGGTCTCCAAGACGCATCCCTGGTGGTAGGAGACGAGTTTCCATGCAACACTGGTAATGTATTTGCAAGCTTCAAGTAGAAAATGGTTGAAATATACGAATCTTTGATTATCTTATAATAAGATAAAATGAGAATACAATGATCACTGATTTATCTTCGCATCTATGATCTTTTCAAAAATTCAATAAAATGTTAAATCATTGGCCACCTTGGCTTAAGTAAATTGTTAAAGATATTTAATGACACCCTGACAAGCTAACCTTCTCTGGACTGTCTTCCTTATCAATTTGTGTGCCATCTGTAACTGTTGTTTCTTTTGGGTTGTTGATGGTTTGACTCAGAGGGTTGAGGTTGCTGCGTGCAAAAGGAAAGTCTATTTGTTGTTTATGTGTAACGAAAGCCATAGGTGGATCAGTTTGTGTCAACATTCTAGGAACTAAAAAGTAGTTACAAAAGAGAAAAAGCAAGCTGTCAGAACTCTAGAACTCTGTTCTATAGATTGTCCATCATCTGATATAATTGTCCTGAATTATATGGTATTTGATAGGAGCCTTCGAGTTTCACAAAAGATAATAAATTAATAATTGTTGTTGAAGTATCTTGCAGTCAGCCGTCATTAACAGTCTTGAGATGGCATTTCAGCAGCTGGCCTCCTCTTCGTCATCAAGTGGAGGCCATTGAGAGGGGTGCATTCATTAAGTTGTATCTCATAATCTACGATTTTTTAAATTTCCTCCTAAAACATTAAATTTTATTCTCTAACAATAGGTCTGACATGCCCCTACATGTTATTATATGTCTTGTATATCTCACTAAGGTGGCAGGTATCTATGCTTGTACAACCGTTAATCTTAATCACACTGCTCGTTGAAATAAATCAACTGTCCTTGCTTTATGTTTTGAGGAGATATTCTTAGGAGACCCTATATGATAATACATGGGCCCTATCTCAGTCGCAAGAAGTACCATGTGCAATCTCATTAATTATGAGAAAAGGTGTCAGAATGGGATCATGAATTATGGTCTCAGCATATGCTAAATCTAAATAATTATATCATGTGCTTACCATGATTTATTCATATTGCACAATTATTATTTTAGTTTACTCATTCTGTATTATTATCATTTGCAGAGTACTGCATCAGAAAGCAATCTTTTTAAGTACCTGATAAACATATGGGAGTTCAAGAATGGTCCTGTTCCTGGAAGTTGTGATCTACATTTTTTTGTGGACTTCCAATTTCAGTCACCTCTTTACCGGCAGGTATGATATGTGTGACTTGCATTGTCTTTTCCTTTCCTCATTATTTTTAGCAGGGCGTTGGGTTTTGGTCACATGTTCATGAGCAAAGAATTAGAAATATGAATCAAATTCAAGTTTATATAGGAGGTGGTTTTCCTCAGTGCATCAAATTATGTGATATGTTTTTGGGATTTAGCTGTGTAATTTTGAGTCAACCTACGTGGACCCATATTTCCCGAGCAGTGGTTCACAAGAACCCATCTCTCATGAGTATGAATGGTCCACTCCGCACTCATTGCATCCTGGTGATACTCATGGGTGAATCACTAGGACTTTCCGGGAGGTCACCTATCCCAGTAACTCAGCATTTTACAAGTTCAATAATGTGAGTAGGGAAATGATAAAAAATTGACTGGAACAGGCTCCATTTGGAGGGGCAGGAAAAAGTACACATCTAAATTCATCAATGCACAGGGGACCTTGGGTTTGATGCATGGAAAATCTAACCCTAGCATCATGTCATCACAAATATTTTCACCCTGAATCTAACCGAAGCATCATGTCATCACAAATATTGTCACCCTGAATATCAACTTGGCTTTGTACTTTTAAGCAAGCATTTAGTATATAATTCATACCCTTTTGTATAGACAATATCACCAAAACAATCCATTTGTTGGAGTACGTTTATTGTAATTGGAATAATTGAAGACTAAATAGGCTATTAAAAGCAGCAGCCTTCAATCCTGTTAGTTGTTCATGGACATCGGTTTATGCCAATGGTAACCTTGACATTCCAGAATATGTGAACTATCATCGAAATGAGTTGTCTGCCATGAAGATGTTTTATGCAAGGGTTACCTATGAATGGCTTGAATTTGTTTCTTCCAGTGTATGGATAACTAGCTTATTCAATCTCTGTCAGAATTGCTTCATTGCTGTAAATGCAGACCTGCATGTACCATGTCTGTAGATTGTTCATTTGAGATTTGAAGGGTAGGGCAGAGAGATCATTTTTAGTGTTGTCTATGCATCCAAAGTTGAAGTTGTCATTTTGCTGCTACAATTGGACCTTTCTGTAAAGTTTTGAGTCTTGAATGTGTTGAGTCTTGAATGTGATTGATTGGTGCCCTTCATTCTAGCTAGCCATATCGAGTTGCTTGCATATCTCTTATTCTTTACTTGAATGCCGTTTTACCATGTTCAGGTTGGCTTACTATAAGTTTGGTAACAGGTGGCTAATATGTTTTTCAAGGAAGTAGTTTCCCGCCTTGTGGGATCATTTGAGGAACGCTGTTGTATGGTTTATGGACCAGCTGTGAAGATTATGGAGGGTACATATGGAAGTCAAAGAGCTTAACATAATATTTTGTGTTGTGCACAATTCTTTTTAAGATAAATGAGGCACATTGCTTCAATTGATTAGGTCGGAAGCTTTGGAAGGAGGCAGCCAGAATTCAAAGCCGAATTTGATTTTCACTGTTGTAATAGTTTCATAGACAGCTGAAGCACGAAGCACGTTGTTTCAGTATACCATCCCTGATTCTTGTGATTACATCATCATTGAAGATATCAAAAAAACAAATACTCTAGATTTTCTTTAATATATTATATTCTTTCAATATTTTGCAGTTTTTTAATCTTAGCTCCATACTCACATGCTAGAGATGATATCTTTTGTATCCAGGTTGGTCAAACTGGTTGCTTCTAAAGGATCATAGATTTTTATGATAGTTGGTTAATAACGTCTCTCACAGTTTTTTCCAGACAATTTCTCTTAAATAATTTCTTGTTTAACATATTGCAATCTATAATTGCAGTTGATATTTAAAATCAAACAGCATCTAATAGTAGAATGTCCTTTTTGGAAAAAAGTCGTAAACAGTAAAATATACTAATTATTCCAGACAATAATAATTTTAGACAGTTTTTTGCCAAAAATAATTTTCACAATATTCATGGCCTGTGGAATCCTCAGAGGTACAATGATTTTAAAGTTCTGATGAAGATTATCCTTGACATGTAATTCAAAATTTTTATCTAATTTTATAATTGGCATGAAACCAGTCCTAAATTTTAAAAGTGGGCTGATTGTTAACATCATTTTAATAAATTATGTACTGCTGTAGGCTGGGAAAAGATAACGGGGTCTCTTGTTAATTCCATCTCAACTTCGAGTCTGAGCACAAGGTGAGAGTGTCTCTTCCCAAATGGGCATAGACTGAAACCAGGCCTGCTCATGGTGTTGGACCTCTCAATGCCAATCCATACATTAAATAATAATAACTAAATTGACATTTTCACTGTCACTGTCATAAGAATGGCTTGACATAATAATTATTATATGATATTATAATAAATTAAATTTTGTTATATTAAATTATTATTATTATATATTGATATAATATTAATTATATATGCTTTTATTACAGGTTGAATTCTGATGGTATTAATTTTTTTTAATAAAATCGAGACAAAAATGAAAAAGTTGTATTTTCTTGAGGGGAAAGGAGAAACTCATCGATTTTCAAGGTTCATTTGAGAGATTTTGTCCTTGTTCTTTGGAACCAAGTCCTCCACCAATGGATGAGATATATAACTCTAGAAGACAGATTTAAGTGTGCTTACTCTTACCATTTTGTATTTCTCAATCATTTTCACATCAAAAATTTGATCACTTTTTCTTTTTGATTAATTCTCTTTGGAACAGTTTGTCTTGGATATGAAGGCAAAAACAAAACAAAGCCTTGCTTTCTTTATATTAAGCATTGATTTATTTGATGTATCATTGTGCAAGAAACCAAGTGAATGGGCCGAACCCTGTTATCAAGGTAGTTGAAATCAAGAAACAAAGGCCTTCCCCTATTCTGGGAACATGGGAGAAGGGGGATGGGAGTTCTAAACAAAGGAGGTCCAAGTTCATCTCAATTAAAATCCCTATTGAATCTAGACTTTCGGGAAAGAAAATTAAAAATGGTTAATTTAAGGAAAAATCTTGGAACAGGGCAAAGACTATATCATTGCTACGTGAAGGGGAATGAGGATGTTGATATGTAAAAACGTGTAGAGTAGTTTGGGATTACTCATGATCAAAGCAAGGATCTTGATGTTGAAACTGGGAGTGACAAAAGAAAATTTGCCACAAGCCTTGGAAATCTTCAAGAAAGAATTACTTTGGCTGAAAATGATATAAATTGACATAAAAACTTGATCAAATCGCTGATGAAGAGGATGAAACTCTTAGAGGTAATATGATGATGATGCGAACATCTATAAACAATGATGGTAATCTTAAAAAAAAATGATGGGAATTCAATGAATACCGTAGAAAATATGAGCAAGAAGGTCATTTAATTGGAGGATGTAGATACTAAGATTGAATTTTTATAATATCTTAGTGTTGTATGTTTGACAAATATCAATAAGGATTCTACCTTTCAGTTCTATTTTAGACCTTTTTGTTGTCTAAAGACTTGCATTCACTATCTCACTATGCTTAAATGTTTCTTAGTCCGATCCATATCATTCTAATCACTCAGGTCTCTTGCATTACTTAAAATGTTTAAAATATGATATACATTATTCACTGTTAGTTTCACAACCATATCTATTTTTTAGCCCTCTATACATTGATCATAGAGGGACACTACTGTGGACGGTACCCAGATCCTTATCTAGTGTTTTGTTTTTAAAAATCATCCAAATTGCAAATGTTTCGAAATCTATGGGTCGACTTATTTGTCTTATTGAATCCTAACGTGAAATATTTTCAAAAAGTGTGGTTAAGTACATGTATGAGCTTTCTCATTGTTCATCTAGAAAATACCAAGCAAACAACTATCAAAGTTCAATCAATGAATTGCACAACCAAGTTATTCTGTCATATTTGGCCCTATTTCATATCAAACATATGTGTAGTCATATTATAGGTTTGAAGCCTTTAACAAGCAATCCATGAACGATATTTGTCAATTACGAGTTAAATCATTGTATACATCTCTATATAGTATATTATACCTTATGTACATATTTTCATACATAGAGGAGAATTATATAACTTTGAGGTCTTCTTTAAAGTATTGGCTATGTAGGCAACATTCATTGACAGAGAGCTCTCTAAAGTCAACTTGACACTATGAGCCCACAAATCCATTTTCAGTAAACTCATTTTAAAGGCGAAGAAGAATGAAGAGCTAGGGTTTGATCAATTTGAAAAGTATGACATGTATCTCAGATTTGAATATATCAATAAAAAAATAACAAAAAACTCATAACAACGAAGTTGGTTGTATCGAGATCCAGTTATTATTTTATATTGGACTTTTGCGTCACATCTAGACACTAGAGTCGATGGTAGTGTTTAGATATGAAAGTAGTGTCTACTACCACACAAGTACAATTTCCAAAATATGACAACTGATTTAGAACATTAACCCTGCATACTTATCCCCGTTTAGTCCAGATGTACTTGCACACACTAAACTTAATGAAGTATCATTGCTCTTTTACTATTGCAATTAATTGAACATCTTTCAAATTTAATACTTTCTATATTTAACATATCTTAGTATTATTATTCAAAATATTTATTTATCTAAGTTTGCAATTATTGGCATGCTATATATTTGTTTATTATCTTTGTGCTTAAACTATTTCTATATTTCTTAACCCTATCCTACATATCAAAAATTTAGGGTTAAACATTCAGTGAACGTGACCTTTGCTTCTTTCCTTGCAACTCCTAGTATGTTCCGCAGTTTTTTTTTTTTTTTAATTTCTAAATAGTTAAAATTTATTTCAAAAATTGAATTGCTTTCCAAATAAAAAAAATACATTAACATAATTGATTGTTCCCTTGAGTTCGTGTGCCTCTCTTATCCAATTCTCATTTCAGTATTTAAAACATTTAAAATGGATGAAATTGAACTTCTCATTTTTGTTCATAAATGTTCCAAAAAATTCAAAAAAAAAAAAAATCAAAGAAGTACAAAAACATTCAAATAATTGAAAAATAAAATAAAAATCAGCAAACCCATGTTTCATTAGTTCCTTGGCATCTATGTTGTTTGCTTTATGTGAGAATGCACCTTTGAGTGTGATATATGCACATCCATACACATGATATATGCATTTACATAGGTTGAACCTTTCTTTTATCCGCATCATATAATACGTTGGAGGCATCTACTTATTTGATCATGATTGATACATGTTTATATCATTTATGATCATTTGTACATTATCATGTTTGAGCTTACATACTAACACTTATACATGTTTATATTTATGCTAATATTTTTTACAGTGTACTTGATATGTTATGTTACATAAGATTTTTGTTAACATATATATGGATGGACTAGTATGATACACTTATGTCGGTTGTTATGTTTCATTTCCTTGAGTGCATTTCATTGTTTGTGAAATATTTGAATATGTTTCTTGTTTATTATCCCATATGCCATTATATGTTGATTGAACATTTAAATAGGTCATTCCTTTTGATTGTGCAACATTTGAACATGCCCCTTGTATGAGGTTTTTTTTTACCTTTTTTTTGAATTACATTAAGTGTTTTTGTGTGTGATTGTTTGTTGAGCTTGTACTCTCACTCTCTAGACAGTATCATGATCTATATCATACATCTTAGGACTTAATGTGATCACATACTGCAAACTTTATTGATATATTTACTTCGACATGTTATCTCTATATATTACATGATCCATACACAAATTGTATAGTTAACTTATCATTTTGAGGTAAGGTACCTATTGGTTTCTATTTCCCTCACTTTCAAACGAGGGCCATATTAGTGGGGGCATGTCATAGAAACATGGCCTCCACATTTTTCATAGTTTTCAGTTTTCAATGGGGGTACATAAACATGACCTCCACACCTACACATTTTTTTAGTTTCTAGATTTTAGCGAGTGCATGCCAATATATGACCTCCACACTTATACATTTAATCAATATATGCAGATTTCAGTGGGGCCATGTCATAAATACATGACCTCCACACTTGCACAATATTTAGCTTAGTTTCATGATTCAAATATACACTTGGGTCAAAATTTTATACATTGCACCGCTTTGGCATAGATTTGAAACATAATTTTTTTTCAGATTTATGACATATATACTTCAGCTCAAACATATTAGAAGTGCATATGCCATGTTATTGCATCAAATTTTTTTACAGAACTTACCAATTACACTATTCAGCATGACACACTGATTACATCATGATGTACTCTTATCAAGTCTTTTTCGCTGCAACAATTAGTTCACCTTATAGGTTGAAGTGATTAAATCATTCAACCTCATTAGTTTTATAGGTTGAAGTTATTAAATCATCAAATATCACTGGATTTATAAGATGAGTTGATTAAATTACTCACCCTCATTAGATTATATATAATCACACTTGAGTTGTGCAAATGATATATAATGATCTCAATCGTTGTGTCACAACTCATCATTGCATCAAATTGGGGGCATAATACCTTTCAATATCCCTCTTCAAATCTTTAAGGTTAGCTCTGAACTCCTTACAGATTGAATGATTCATAAGGAAGCATCTTTACCAAGTCAAATCATCAAGAGACAAAGTTGCATCGACATACATGTGTACTCTTTCCTTGCTCTCTTTATTTTCAAACATTTCAAATATTTCAAATTTTAGATTATATGTATTGATTTATACTATAACATTATCTTGGTTATAAGGCATACACCAACAAAGCACTCAAAGTGGGCTCAAACAAAGACAAGGTGTTTTGTACACACTCATGTACACATTTATTTCCTTTAAACTAGTAATTTTATCCTTATGTATAAATAGATTAAGGGGGGTATGAAGGCAAATGAAGATACTAACACTTAATATTTATAACATCTTAGTGTTGTACATTTGACGAATATTAATCAGGGCTATAACCTTTAGTTCTAGACTTCTTTGCTGTTGGAAGGCTTGCATTCGCCATCTCATTGTGTTTAAATACTTATATCTTAGTCTAATTCATATCATTCTGGTGAATTAGGTCTCATGCACTATATAGAGAACTTAAAATATGATGATAAATATCCTTCACTATTTGTTTCAAATCCATACTTATTTTCTAGTTCTATAGACACTACTGACCACAAATACACACTATCGCCGATGGTAGTGTCTAGATCTTTATCTATTGTCTAGTTGCTAAAAGTCATTCAAATTGCAATGTTTTAAACCTATGGGTTAACCTATTTATTTTATTGAATCTTATTGTGAGATATTTTCAAAAAGTGTGGTATAAATACAAGTGTAAGTATTTTCATTGTTCATCTAAAAAATATCAGGGAAACACTTATCAAAATTCAATCAATCAGCTGCACAAATTATTTTTTTCTATTCGACCTTATTTTTATATCAAGCATATGAACAATAATATTACATATTTGAAATATTCAAAGAACAACCCATGAGTGATATTTAGTCAAGTTACAAGCTAAATCACTACATGTATCTCCATATAATATAGTGTACCATTGTGCACACACATTTCCACACATGAGAGGACTACATAACTTTGAGGCCCTCCTTGAAATATTGGCTATGTAAGCAAAGTTTATTGATAAATAAGTTTTTTAGGTCAGTTCGATACCGTGAGCCCAATAACCCATTTTTAATAAACTCATTTTAAGGGTGAAGAGTTTGATCAATTAGCAAACAACGACATCATGGATATCAGATTTGAATATATAAGCATGAAAACGATACAAAATCCAAAGCAATGAAGTTAGTCACATTTAGATCTAGTTATTATTCTATATAGGACACCTGTGTCACAATCAGACACTAACATCGATAGTAGTTTTCAGATTCGACGATAGTGTCCACAACTATAAAAATACAATTTCCAGAATCTGACGATTGATTTAGAACACTGATTTTGCATATTTTTCACATGTTTTCAGTTCATATCTACTTGCACACAATAAACCCAATTAAGTATCATTACTCGTTTGATATTGCAATCAATTGAACATCTTTCGAATTTAGTACTTTCTATATTTAAAATATCTCAATATTATAATGCATAATATTCATTTCCCTGAATTTACAATTAATTTTCTGCTATAGATTAATTTATCACTCTTGTGTTTGAACTATTTTTATATTTTTTAACCGTATCCCATATATCAAAAATTTAGGGTTAAATAGAGGCGAGGATCATACAGATAGACTCATAAAGAAATAAAATAAAGGAAGATATATAAAAACTTATCCAATTCTAATGGGTTTCTATCAAGAATTGTGTTACAAGCATTCACATGATGAAAGAAATCCTTTGAGAGGAGGAGCAAACAAGTAGTAGAGTAAGTAAGAGATTCAAAATGTTGGCGAAGGGAAAGAACGTTGTTGAGAGGGATATAGAACTTGACAAGGCCAAGGACGTCATGAACTTATTGGACGGAGAATTTGAGTTTGGGTGAAGCTTTAATTACCATTGCTGACACTTAGTTGTTATTTTTTAATTTCTTTATTGTTCTTTCGTTTTAGATGGACTGTTTGTACATTGTTTTTGATGTTTTATGTTACTTGGACTTCGTTTACCCAGCTTTGTTATGGTTTGAATTTTGTTATGGTGCTTCTTAGATCCATCTTTCTCTTTCTTTGTTCAAGGGTCTGGCCCCTCTCAAAACCCTTTTTTACTAATAATCAATATATATATATATATACTTTTATTATTATATTAGTATATAATATTAATTATATGTTTAATATTATGATACATTTTATATTATTATATTATATATGGTATTAACATATTTATATTATTAATAATATATATTTTTATATATTATTTATATCATTTATATTTATATATTATTATTTATATAATTATAATGTAATATATTATTATTTAATGATACTTGCATTAATTATATATATATACTATTATTATTATATTATGATATAATATATTATTATTATAGAATGATATAATATTATAACACACACACACACACACACACACTTTTATTATTATATATTTTTTGGTTGAAATAACTAGGGTATGCCCTTCGAGCAAAAAGAGAATGAAAAACAACTTAAGGAATCAACCCTACAGGGAAAAAACCACCACAATTCAAATCCATGAAGATCGTTAGCGAGGTGCTACCACTTGGTGAGGATCGAACATCAAAACGACCATTCCTCCACCACACCCTGCCAAAAACTCATAACACTAATTTTATTTATATAGGCTATCATCTATTACATCAAGAGTTTACAAAAGACCCAACATGGTTACAAAGACAAAAAACCAGGGCACCAACTTCCTGCACATACAACCAAACTAGGACCAAATTCCATCATTCATTACCAGATTTAGTCTAACACAATTACCTATGATCCCAGAGACATATTTCCCTCTGCTACTTGCACAAGCCACACAACCTACTCACCATCTACAACCTTAGTATTGAACTGCTCCTCTTCCTCCTCACCATCACAACACACAGGAAGCTTGAAAATGTACTCAAGGAGAAGCCACGTCCGAAGCCTGGCCATTAGGAACACTAAGCTTCTTTGTAATTTCAAAATCCCATCCAAGATCACATTGCTCTGCTCTGTAGTCTCTAAACCCACCGAGTGAATAAGCGTCTCCAAATCCAAATGCTATTGATGCAAGGTGAAAGACCCAACTACATTTAACAAAATTTTCGCTCCATTGATCCCCTATGCAACATCAAAGATATTTATGCGCCCAATGGATTGCTTAGGGTCCATCATGAATGATTTTAAAACCTTCATAACCTCTTGCTGCTCTAGCTCAACAACCTTAGCCACTCCCTGCCACATCTTTTGCAACCAAATTCTCATCAATGAACTACGAATCTCTTTGTCAATATGGTCAGTACACTATGCTAAGGTTGCTTCCCCTATCAACCATTCAGGATAAGCTGCCCAATGACCTACTTCAATGTTCATATGAATCCTCGAATCTAATTTCACCTCTTTGCCCTTCTCCATTGAGACTCCCTGCAACGGACTAGACACTTTTCCACTACACCACTCAAACTTCCCAAGCCACAACTAAATGAAAAGACATTTGCCTAAAAGTCATCACCATCCCATCTTCCAAATACTCATCACCTGGCATGAGCGATCACACATTTGTGACACAAACCCCCCACTAGAGTGATTGCCCAGAGTAAATGCTTCTATCACCTCAAGCCCCTGCCAAACATCACTCACCACCTCAAGACACTTTTGCACATCATAAAACCAATGCCTAGGTATCATCGATTCACTCCTGTCAGGATCTTGCTCTTCAATTAGAACACATATGATTACCTCTTGTATTAGCAACTAAACACGAAATTTAACCAGAAGTAACAAGTAACTAGAAATATGAAACAACACAGGAATATGAGAGACAATACACAATTGTATTAATAATTACTCAGAAGAAAATACAATAAAGAAGATGCCACTTCTTCTTCCACCTCAAAGGCTTGCCACACCTCAAGACCTTCTTCCCTCTCTCTCTCGGTCACAACAATCAACTCCAATACAGAATTGATGTTCACCTCCACCAGTCAGAAACAACGCTGCCAGTACACCAAGTACACAACCGTACTCCAAGTAGATCACCTGCTCTCTGCTGCTACCTGCAAATCACCAGACCTTACTCACCATTGTAGATCTCCAAAAGAAACCATGCACACCTGCTGACCAAGATCATACAAACACGAAGAACCCTTATGATTCTCCAAACCAGCACCCACACTTGGTACTGTGGCACTAGGAAGAACACACCATTGCTCTCCTCTCTCTGAAGGAGCTTATTTGCTCTCTTACTCTCTAACACTAAGTTTACAATACAACCCATGAGTCTATTATATAGATCTCATATATATAATATTAGACTATCTTAATTACAATAATTAGACGTGCAACTCAGGACTATAACTAGCCTTTAACATGCAAACTAACAGTCCAAAAATAGACTCTCCGAAATCAACATGCAAATTGCATGTTCACGCACAGGCTGCTGACGTCGGCACCTCCATGACCGATGTCGGCCGACTGGTAATCGACGTCGGTTGCTTCTTCACTGCTATCTGACCGACGTCAGTTGATTAGATCGACGTCGGTTTCCCTGCAACTCATTCTGCAACTCTCCGCAACCTCCGCAACTCCCCCTGTTTGCATCCTGGTGAAGTTTTTAGCTCCACAACCTAACAACTCCTTTGTTTTCAAATAAGTAGATATCCCAACTTAATTATTTTATGTCCTATCTATCTCCATCAACTCAACCTATTCATGCTTGTCTTGATGTCCTGAGTTAGCAATTTCAACAAATCATTCAAAAAGAGGGGCCCTTTCCATATAACTTCTCTTATGCTCATCTCTTAGATTCACTGCTGCATTAATTGCCCAATTAACCACTGAATTCTCCACCCATTTCATATGCTGAAACTCCACATGCTTTAGGAAACCCCTCAAATCCTTCACTTCATCAAGAATAATGCGAATCTTCCAAGTATTAATATATTTATATTATTAATAATATATTGTAATCTATAATGTTTGGAAAAATTATGTTAGTGCTCACATTAATAGGTGAGAAATATTAATGTGTGTTAGTAAGTGTGGAGATTGTTAGGTGAGTAACAATTACACTAATATAAGATAATAGGTGAGTTGTTATAAGAACATTGACCCAAAAAATTGTGTGCTCTACACATTTGTGAGCTTCGGCTCTCTCAGTATGAATGATTTTCTATATTTGGTATCAGAGTAAGAACCCTGAGAGACATCTCTTCAAATTCAGTTCTTATTCATCACAAGGGCTTTGGAGTGAAGACCACATCTATTGTCCTTACCATTTTCAAAGGCCTTTTTTCTGTCCATCGGTGGTAATGTAATACAGAGTACTACAAGGTTCATTGGCACTCCGAAAGATTTTTGTAAAAAAAATAGAAATAAATATTACACACATATATAGATATATATATGAACTTTTTACAGTTTTTAGTATTTGTTTGGGGTTTTTATATAGGTCTTATTTTCTACAGATTTTGGGAAATCAAACTAAGGGCATACTCAGAGCTTGAAGATCCTCGGCATACAAGATTTTTCACTTAGACCCCTGCACTCTACAAAAAATGTTAAAGCTTGCACATACCTGACGAGTTATCTGGAAATTCAACGACATAACTCAGAGGCACCATATCTGACCTCAGAACACATTATCAATGATAGTGTTGGGGGGTGTTTTTCCTCCACCAAGGCCGCTACCCGACAGGAATTTGGCAATCTTCTTTTGCATTTGGACAATGAGCTTTGACCAGCGCACAGGACTCCTCAAAGCTTCACTCCATCTGGATCCAATCCACTAGAGCTCCATCAGCATCCATGGTGACTCGATCCATGACCCGAGCTCGCCCCACACCAATTTGGCATTGCACAGTGAACACGACATCCATCTTGGTCCTGGCTTCGATCTAAAATTGTTTGTCTTAGCTATTAGACGCCACTGGTCGCCTCTTTGCTTGGCATTTAAATGGTAGACTGAAAGCTCAATACACCATCCTTGAATACACATTGGCATATACGGCTTCCTCCAGCTGCATCCTCAACAAGTTCAAAACAACTGCGAGCCTCAGGCACTGCTGGATCCATAGTTTCTTAAAATTCAATGGCTCAATCAGCCCATGGTTTTTATAAACCCAAAGTTTTATCTTAAATGCTAGTTTTCGGTCTTAAATTGGTCGCTTAGTTTTATTTTGAGGAGTTATATATATATATATATATATATATATATATATATATATATATATATTTTGTTATTTTGTTTTTAATTTAGTTTTATTATTATTATTTACTGTGTTTTGATATATAAAGTTGAATATAGCTATGAGTGTCTTGTATTTTTAATATTTATTTAGAATTATAGGTATATGGTGTGATACCAATTTTTTTTTTTTTTTTTTTTGGTTGGGATGTTATTGTTTAAATGTAAACTTGTTTATGTTTTAGGTCTTTATAGGCGTTTAGATATAGTGTTTTGGTATTAAGTGTTTAGATATATAAGTGTTAGATTTGAAGTAAGATTTTGTTAATTGTGATTAGTTAAGTGATTTAATTTTTTTGTTTTTAGTAATTGGGTTTTATATTTGTGTTTATTGTGATTAGTTAAGTGATTCAAACGTCGTGTGGGTTATCATTTAAATAAGTTTATTTTTTTGATCGTAAGTTGTAAATAAGCTTACAAAAATATTTTTTAAATAAAATATGTATGGAAACTCTCTTGTTTAAGATAGAAGATTTCTATTGTATAATCTCTTCTTATCATTGTAAAATCAGATGCATTATCAAGGTACTAACATCTGTAAGATAAAAATATGAGAGGGAGGGGTGGTGGCAGCCAGCGGTAATATAGAGATGGTTAGTACATGTAGTTCCTCTTCCATGTTCTCACTAAGAGGGGAATGTTAGGAAAAACTATATTAGTGCTCACATTAATAGGCGAGAAATATTATTACGTGTGTTAGTAAGTGCAGAGATTGTTACGTAAGTAACAATCACACTAATATAGGATAATAGATGAGTTGTGATAAGAATTAGTTGTTAGTTGTTAGAACAACTAATCTATATTTAAGTTGAGTGGTTATAGGACATATCCTATATGTTTGTAAATCATATTGAATAAAATCATATGAAGTTGATCGCCCAAATTTTTGTGTGCTCTGCACATTTGTGAACTTCAACGCTCTCTAAATATAGATGATTATATATAAATTATATTATAATTATATAATATTATAATATAAATAAACTAAAAAATATTAATTGAGAATAAATACTAAAAATAATAATTTTTATTTATTTTTTACATTATGGCGAGGGACGAGCATTGGCATGTGGAGCTTAATATGTAATGGAAAAGAGTGCAAGGAAGTGCAGCTAGGGCAGCACAAAGAGGAGAAAGGGGGTTTGCCTTCTCTTATGGAGAGCATGCTTTTTATTAATTGCCCTAATTCTTCTAACCCCTATCATAACTACAACGAGTTCTATAGAGGGAACATTCTTTGGATTAATCCTTCTTCTGTACCATGTTTGGTTCTGCAACCCTCTTTTGACATCTTATAGGGTGGTCCCATGGAGGGGGAAACTACAACTATTTTGTAGTTACAAGGGGTCCCATGCAAGTTTTAATTTATTGAATTATAAGAAATATAATCTTTCCCTAAAAAATAGGAACAACGACAACATACGAAATATATTTTTAGAGATGGGTAGAGGCTGGGGGCAAGAATTTATAGCACTTGCAGAGAAAATTTAGGCACAAAAATCACTTTACAACCAATAGAAAAATGTTTTATAATTATTTTTTACATTCAAACCTCTTATATCTTATGTAGGTATAATTTTTGTAGTTTTCAAATCCACGAGATCATTTCAGTGCATATCTACTCCTAAATAATCTCTGCAACACTTACTGTTGGGGTTCTAGATTTGCACTCTAGCTGAGGAGGGGATTATTTAGATATTCCTACTCAAATCTAGTTCAACATAACACCGATCTTAGGCTATGGGTATCCTAAAAGTGGATCATACCTCTGGAGAAAGCCAACTTCCTTATGGATCTATCACCTACACTAAACCTAAACTAGCATCTGCTTGGAAAAGGGAGAGAGAATTGACAAAACTTATAAAAGCATGTAAAAAAGCAGTGAGGCACCAATGATTTGATCACTCCAACTCACATAAAACACACTATGAGACAATTTTTAGACCAAAGAACATCAATCTCACATAAATATTTCAGAACAAGGCATTAATCAATTACCAAATTAGCAAGAGAGGGCAAATATCCACTTTCAAACTAGACAATAAACTATAGATTGTGCTTATAATGACTTGTGAGACTATTAAGCCCTTCCTGAAGGTGAGAAAAACTTAGACATAAGCGAGAAACATATATTCACTTAACAACAGTGCATGAATTCATAGAATACACTTCAATCTGGCTTAAAAAATGATGGAATTCAATCTTTATTGCATCAAAAGGTGTTGTAGTACAAATTTTGGCAGAGTCTAGTCATATCAAAAAGAGAGATAGAGGATCCATTTTAAGGCTTAGAATCCTGCATTTATAGATCAAGGAGAGAGAGAAAACTGTGCATTGGAAAATGACCAACCACTTATGATGGATTAACACCAATTTGAAGATGTGGCTAAGTTAGGATCTTATTAAGAAGGCACAATTTCAAAGGCCTTACAAAAGAATTGAATGCTCACTGTCCTTATTCATCCTCCCGATCATTATATTGGGACTCCATGCTACTTCCACTTGATCTGTTGACAAGGATCATGTCTTGGAATTGGTTGAAAAGTGCCACATCTGCATTAGGTGGCCAACTATACTTTGCATTATCAAAAATTATCAATGATGATAGGTGAGACATAGGTCTACTATATGTGAAAACCAATCTTAGACCATTGGTTTTCACATAGTCACAATATCTATGAAAGTCTGCAAACTCCCTGACTTTGTTTCATGGTCACTAGTTTATCTTTGCCTTTTGTATTATACCCAAAAGATCTATTAAATGGAGCATTAATGGTAATGGTTGGTCTCTGAACTGTGGCTCTGGTTTAACTTGGGTTCAACTCTGAGCTCAGCTATTTAACATTTGCTTTGCCTAGGTCCATTTAAACTTTTTTGACTTTCATAAAAAATGTCCTAAGATCACTCTCGCTTATTGGTTGTCGATTGCCTACTCGGACTATCTACATTGTGCTCAACTATCTTTATGTTCATTGGCTCCACAAATACATTGACTTATTGACTCTACCTCACTCCATTGATCTATCTGTGCATAGATGCCCGTGAGCCATTGATTTTATGCCAACTAAATGTGTTTGTGCCACTTGTCCTTAACTCATTAGCTCTTTGAATTTGCTGACCAGTTTGACTTATAATCACCATCTAATCAAGATGTACGAGTTCACACGCACCATAGATCTCCTTGGTCCCACTTTCCTATCAGTCCTTGCACTCCATCAGATCATTGGTATGATTGAATGCTAATCATTGATTTAGCTTGGACCCATCCTTTTGTTAGTGAATGCTTACCATTGGATCTTGGCTTGATTATCTCACACCGTTGGATTATGTCCAACTTGTATATCTTTAAAGGCTTTAACTTGGGGACCTTTTGACTTGGTTGACTCCAACGTAGATCGTTAGATTTTATGTGTTTGTATGAGGGCTCTCACAGATTATTAGATCTTGACTAACTTCAAGCCTTTTAAGGACCTTTTTAACCCAAACGGTTACTTGCCTTGATTACAATTGACGTTCACGCTAACATCATTTGACATCCGTGTGGATGTAGTTTACGTTTTGTAGACCATCAAATTTAATCTCATATGGATTTCTACAATGTCTTTATTTTGACTCTCACGTGATTGTCATTCATTATTTGATCAACTTTGACAATTTATATTTTGAAATGCAAGAATCATGGAGGGGCCAAATTTGTTGGAGATGTTCTTGAGGTTAAAAGGAACAAACCCAATTGACCCACTGGTCTCAAAAGCCTTCTGAGTGAAGATATAAAATGTTCAAGGTGACTAGTCCATATCTGGTTCACGTGATGTCCTGGCTACATTCTAGCTTATTTGGATAAGTATGGAAAACCTAACAAAAATGCTTGGGAGCCCAACTTTGCATGTGTGTAACTTATTTTGCACTTTGGTGAAGGACTTAGAACTTGGCATATAGAAACTTGGGACTAAAATGAGCGAATCCATGTGATCATTTTCTCATGTAACTACTGTTTGTGTGAGATATAACATTGACAAACTACCTACTTGGACTTTCTGCATTGGACTCAAATGTTAAGATGAACTCAACGAAGAACTAGATGAACTCCATGTACTTCCATATCTATTCCAAGCACTATTAACACCTCATGGGAGCTTTGTAACTTCTAGACCTATCCTTAGAAGATGACAGATTCCACTTGAAGTGGACTTAGAGTGTTTCAAAAGGTTTGCAAGCAAAATGATCTTCCTCTTTTATCATTGGGTCCTTCTCTCAATCAGGGACATTGCTCAATCTTTGAAAGCTTTGTACGTAGGCCAAAAAATGGCCAACATCTTTGGTGATTTGGTTGGGCAACATGCATGGTATGCTCGAATTCAGACCATGTACATGATCTTTGGTTTATAATAGATAACACTTCTATTCCATGACTGCAAAAAGCTTATTGATTGGCAAAGACAATGGACTCCACCAAAATAGGGAAGAAAACAAAAGAAAGCAGGGAAACTATCCTAATCAAGTAATTGTGCAAATAAAACACTTATTGGGGATTAAATATAAACAAACTAATCTAATTAACCATGAAAAAACATGATCCACCAGGATCAAAAGGGAAATTCATGAATTTTTTCATTACAAAAGATGGTACAAGTTGCAAAGTAGGGGGTTTATTAAATATAACCTTTGAAGAGGCACTCTTTTTTCCAATTATTTCTCTTAACATCTCTTTAAATAAGCAATTAATAGTAAACCAATCACCAACAAAAACAAATTCATCTTGCACTTCTAGATTTTCTTTATGCCACTTGTCAACTACAACCTTGTCAAGTGACATCTCATATATGCATGATTTTTGGATGACCTTATCCTTCTTACCAACTACTGTAAGTTCATCCAAATATTCAAGGAGATCTGAATAGTCAAACCAAGTTGCATCCTGATCTTGAATAGGTGATTCTTGATCAAACTTCCCAATATCATGCTCTCCAATGGGCAAAATATCTTTACAAAGTTCTTCAATATGTTATAGAGATTCAAAATACAACTGCCAATCATATTTTTGTTCTTTACTTTGATCAACCTGAATAAGATCATTTTGAAAGATATCTTGATCTTCCTCTAGTGGAGAGATCTCAACATCACTTGTGACATCGGTCTGTACCAATTTCTCATGGATTTCTTCCAAATCAAGACCATTCTTCTTCTGCATACCTGAGATAACTTCTTTAATATTAGCTACAATTTTAGTTTCAACTTGGATTTGAAGTGGAGTATCAATGAATAACTCTTCATCATACACACTTGAAGCATCTTCTTCACATTCTTCAGGAACTTGATTTGTAGCTGCAACCTCTTTCTCTATTTCTCATAGAATAGGCTCCTCTTAAAGAAGGGAGATGGTGGGAGGGTGATAAAATTAATTTGCTTGAGAGTAACTATGAAGCATGGGAGGTTGATCAGGATCAGATTTTGGGATATTTGGGGCAATGGAATCATATATGGGATCTTGAAGAGGAGGGAAAGAGAAACTTTTGAGAACTTCTATATTCTGCTCCTTCCACTAGGCCATTACTTTATCAAGGTCTGAAACTTTTTTGTCCTCATGGAGAAATTGAGCTTGAGGGGTAAGTGATGAAGAAAGGGAAAAATAAGAAGGTTTAGCCTCTTAAATAGGCTCGTGAATATTCATATGAATAGCTTCTTGCATAAGTTCTTGACTCCAACTAGGAATCTCCATTGGCTCACATTGAACATGGTCAAGAACTTTATGATAATAAGGAACATAAGAAGGCTGGTAAGGAATACAAGAGGGTTATTGAAACAATTGATCTAACTAAATTTGTTGCCTCTCACAAGCTTTTATTTTTTCTAATACAAAGCTACAAAACTCAAGCCTCTCGTCTAGATCATTAGACACATTTTGAAACTACTCATTCACTTCCTCATACTGGGAATCTAAACATACTTTTATTGCATATGCTATAAATTTAAGCTCTATTTCATCCATTATCTCTTGGAGACAAGGATTTTTAGGTACCACATCATATCCATATGGGAAAGGTGAAATCTGTCTTGAAACTGATATGGTTCATAAGGAAGGTAAGAGTCATGCTCTTGGTAATAAGGATATTGGGAAACTTGATAAGGCTCATCATAGCTCTAATGAAACCCCTGGTAAGGCTAATCTGGCTCATAATAAGGCTCATATGGATCATGAAAAGGCTGGTATGATCCATAATATGGATGATAAGGAGGTATAACATAGGGATTTCCTTCATACATAGCCATGACAATAACATCAGGATAGTGCAATGAAAATGAAATTACTTGGAAACTATCTAGACTTTAGAAGTAATTGCTTGAGCTTGGAATCACCAATTTTTTAAAGATGAACACTGCTGCAATTGTAATTTCACCATACAAGGTCTAATGAGTCCCACCAGGTGTGTCAAAACTATTGAGGTTCTAGATTTGTACCCTAGCTAAGGGGATTGTTCAGATCTTCCTACTCAAATCTAGTCCAACGTGGGACTGATTTTAGGCTGTAGGTATCCTAAAAGTGGATCAGATCTTTGGAAAAGGTCGATTTTCTTATGGATCTATCACCTTCACTAAACCTAAACTAACACTTGCTTGGAAAAGGGAAAGAGAATTGACAAAACTTATAAGAGCATATAAAAAAGCAGTGATGCATTAATGATTTGATCACTCCAACTCACACAAAACACACTATAAGACACTTTTCAGACCAAAAAACATCAATCTCACATAAATATTTTAGAATAAGCCATTAATCAGTTACAGATTAGCAAGAGAGGGAAAATATCCACTTTCAAACTAGACAATAAACTGTAGATTGCGCTTATAATGACTTGTGAGACCATTAAACCCTTCTTGAAGGTGAGAAAAACTCATATATAAGCGAGGAACATATATTCACTTAACAAAAGTGCATGAATTCATAGAACACACTTCAATCTAGCTTAGAAAATGATGGAATTCAATCTTTATTTCATCAAAAGGTGTTACAGTATAAATTTTGATGGTGTCTGGTCATACCAAAAGAGAGATAAAGGATCCATTTTAAGGCTCAAAACCTTGCATTTATAGAAAAAGGAGAGAGAGAGAACTGTATGTTGGAAAAGGACCAACCTATTATGATGGATTAACACCAATTCAAGGATGCAACTGAGTCAGGATCTTATCAAGAAGGCACCATTTCAAAGGCCTTACAAAATAATTGAATGCTCACTATCCTTATTCATCCACCCGATCATTATCTCGAGACTCCATGCTAATTCCTTTTGATTTGTTGAGGAGGATCATGTCTTAAAACTAGCTGAAAAGTTCCACATTTGCATTAGGTGGCCAGATATACTTTGCATTATCAAAAATGATCAATGATGATAGGCGAGACATAGGTCTAGTATATGTAAAAACCAATCTTAGACCATTGGTTTTCACATAGTCACAATATTTATGAAAGTCTGCAAACTACCTGACTTTGATTCATGGTCACTGGTTTATCTTTATTTTTTGTATTAGACCTAAAAGATCTATAATATGGAGCAGTAATGGCAATGCTTGGTGTCTGAATTGTGGCCCTGGTTCAACTCCAAGCTTGGCTCTTTGACATTTGCTTTGCCTAGGTCCATTTAACCTTCTTTGACTTTCATCAAAAATGTCCTGAGATCGCTCTCACTTATTGGTTGTCGATTGCCAAATCAAACTGTCTACATCATGCTTAACTATCTTTATATTCATTGTCTCCATAGATACACTGACTTATTGAATCTACCTCACTCTGTCGATCTCTCTATACATAGATGCCCATGAGCCATTGATTTTCTACCAATTGAACGTGCTTATGCCACTTGTCCTTGACTCATTAGTTCTTTGGATTCGATAACCAATTTGACTCACACTCATCGTACGATCAAGATATACAAGTTTACACACACCATAGATCTCCTTGGTCCCACTTTTCTATCAATTTTTGCACATCATCGAATCATTGGTACGATTGAATGCTAATCATTGATTTAGATTGGACCTATCCTTTTGTTAGTGAATGCTTACCATTGGGTCTTGGCTTGATTATCCCACACCATTGGATTATGTCCAACTTGTAGATATTTAAAGGCTTTAACCTAGGGACCTTTTGGCTTAGTTGACTCCAGCATAAATTGTTAGATCTTATGTGTCAGTATGAGGGCTCCTGCAGATTGTTAGATCTTGACTAACTTCAAGCTTTTTAAGGACCTTTTGAACCCAAATAGTTACTTGCCTTGATTAAAATTGACATTCACACTAACGTCATTTGACATCTACACGAACATATTTGACATTCTATAGACCGCCAAATTTAAGGTTATATGAATTTTTGTAGTGTCTTCATTTTGACTCTCGTGCTATTGTCATTCATCATTTGATCAACTTCGACAATTTATATTTTGAAATGCAGGAATCATGGAGGGTCCAAATTTGTTGGAGATGTTCTTAAGGTCAAAAGGAACAAACCCAATTGACCTATTGGTCTCAAAATCATTCTAAGTGAAGATATAAAATGTTCAAGTTGACTGGTCCATATTTGGTTCGAATGACATCTTGACGACGTTCTAGCTTATTTGGCTAAGTATGGAAAACCTAGCGAAAATGCCTAGGAGCCCAACTTTGCATGTGTGTAACTTCTTTACTGATTCAGTGGAGGACTTGGAACTTGGCATGTAGAAACTTGGGACTAAAATGAGTGAACCCGTGTGATCATTTTCTCATGTAAATATTGTTCATGTGCGATATAACATCAAAAAACTACCTACTTGGACTTTCTGCTAGTGGACTCAAATGTCAAGGTGGACTCAATGAAGAACCAGATGAACTCCATGTACTTCCATATCTATTCCAAGCACTCTTAACACCTCATGGGGGCTATGCAACTTTTGGACCTATCCTTAGAAGATGACAAATTACACTTTAAGTGGACTTAAAGTGTTTCAAAAGGTTTGCAAGCAAAATGATCTTCCTCTTTTATCGTTGGTTCCTTCTCTCAATCAGGAACATTGCTCAATATTTGAAAGCTCTGTACATAGGCCAAAAAATGGCCAACACTTACTAAATATTTTTACACTTGCACTACCATGGGACCAAGATGTTAGACAAGGCTAGGGTGAAAACCTACCGAGTTTCTATTGATTTCCCTTAATCAAACATGGAGTGATATAAGGTGATGTTTGACATAGATATTCCACATGTGGAGGTGTTGGTCCTTGGCATATTAAGAGATGTTAGTGTGGTTTTCTCCAATTCAAATCTTGAACTAGAAATCGGTGATGGTTGCATTCAAGCTATGGAACTGGATAAAGGTAATCGATCCCTAGTTTATTGAGTTTTAGGGACGTGACCCTTGATATAAATATTAATTAATTGGACTAAATCTATTTGACACAAGGTGTCTGCTCCCACAATTGTTCTGTTAGGAAACAAAATCTTCTTGGTAAATTTCAATTCTGAGAAAGAGTATATATGGGGAAACAACTCATGATTCTTTGAAAGACGTGTTGACCATTTTTGGTCCAACAGGACAAAATTGGTCCCCTTCTTTCCTTGCTATTCTGAGCCAGTTCATTTTTTGATTTTGCACAAATCTAGAAATCTCTACGGACTCTACAGGCCTATTTCTATGGACTCTTCAAGCCTATTTCTACGGACTCTGCAAGAAATTTCTACAGACTCTGCAGGCCTGCTTCTACAAAATCTGTAGGCTAGAAACAAGTTCCCGACACTTAGGCGCAAAAGGAACCATTCAAGTGCCCTTGCGGAGGCCAGGGAACATTTGGAAAGAGGTTAGGGAGAAAGCCAAAAAGTTAAGTTTTCTTCAAAAAAATTTACAAGGCAAAGGATGAGAATTTATTCAGACAAAATGTCCAAAAGAATTCCTTCGGACATTTTGTCTGAAGAAATCCTTCGAAAACAATTTCGTGGAAATAAACAAGACTAAGGCAAAAAGCAAGAAGCGATTTCTTTCAGACTTTTGTCTGAAGGAATTTCTTCGGACAAAAATCCTGAGAGAAAAAACTCTGAAGGAAAGGAACAAGTGAGACAATTCTTGCAGACTTTTTGTCTGCGAGAAAAATGGCTGAAATAAAAGCCCGACTGAAGAGAAGAAAGTCGAAGGAAAGGAAAAGGCTGAAGAAATTCTAAAGGGTGACAAGCCCAAAGATGTCAAAATCAAGCACAGTGAACTAGCCATTGGAAGTTCAAACACCCAGTGACAAGTGCAAAAACATCAAATTTAAGGTGGTGAAATAGCTGTTGATTTTGAAAATCTTAAGGACAGGCCACGAGTGAACTCAGCGACCCACCAAGAAGATAGCCCCGAGGGCCGAAGGAGCCAGAAAGAGATAAATCCAGGAAGAGACAAAGTGTAGAAAGGGACAAAATGGCCCAGGTGGCAAAGGGAAGGTGAGTTATTCCTGTAGTTGGAATAGTGCTTGCCAAGTGGTCATCAAGGGGTGCAAACAGTGAACGGTGTGCCCTATTTTCTCCACTTTTCATTTATGAGCAGACAAACCACGTGAATATCTTAAAGGAGCAGTCTTGATTTCAGAAAAGGAGGTGTAGCCCATGCTTTCACATTAATGTTTGAACGCCAAAGTCAAGACTAGTGATTACACAACATGGTTCTAGCAAGCCTCTTCTAGAAAGATGATATCAGCAATAACGACTTCCTCTTCTCGATGCTCTCAATGCACATGGGCTAGCTTGTCAAAGGGTGCCAAAAGTCTTTTCCAAAGGGATGCCTTTACTTCTTCTCTTGCTATATGTTGTAAAACTTCTCATTTGAGAAAAGATCTCTTACCCCGCAAGGAAAAGCTCTGCCCAAAAATCTTTGGGTTTGTAAGGCAGAACTCTACCGAATTTTACCTTGAATCAAGACTTAGCAATTTTTACCTCCATTTGAACTTGCACTCATGCATATGTCTATGTTTTATTTTTGTGTTAAGTCATTTCCTTTTATGCTTTCACAAAATGATTCTAGCATGTCTAGTGCATTGTGAAGTTTCTTCTTCTACAGGTCTGCCAGAAATGTCTATAGTAGGAATATAGGCGCATGTGAACAGGCTGCCATAGTGTGTCTCAGAACACCTTTGATAGTTCTTCCTCCCTGTACCTCCAGAAGACCCCTAGCTCACTGATGCAGAAGAGTTTCCCACATCAATTGAAGTGTATGTTAGCTTGTCCTTGGTGAAAAGTGTAGGTTCGAGCTACGTAGATCAAACTTTTTTGGTGTATCACCTTTTAGTTTAGGTTTAGGTTCTATTTTCAGCATCCTTCTCCCTTTTCACCCCCCCCATTGTTAGTAGTAGGAAATATAGGACCTAAAATATACATCAAAGAGAGCTAGCCCTTATCTAGAGACTCTCCCCCCAGTTTTGCCAGGCCCATAGGCAAGAAGGGATTTTCTATTGTTACGTCTGGAAGGCAGGAGCTTAGCCTCCTGTTAAGGGTGCAATTCACTACGTCAATAGTTTTTGGCATGCCTGGTGGGACCACATTCAAACACTCAAAAAAGTTCCAAGATTGGTGTTGGCCCTGTTACAGCAGAACGAACCATTAATACAACATCTGACCTTTAATCAGGCGATTGTGGGACAAGTTTTGTCCCAGGAGTTGAAGAATTTTTGGTGTGTCTTTCAACCAACTAGCCTTTGGAGGATTTTACATCAACACCAATGGCGACTCTAAGTTGAATCAGCTGGTTAAGCAGTCCAGGTGCAATCAAGAGATCACAATTTTTATATGTATAACTTTGCTCAACATAATGGGCCCCTTTTTCCTTCATTTAACCATGATCAACCTCAGGATTTTTATGGGATCTTCTCAAGCAGCTCTCCTAGTTTCCCTTCAACCATAAGGGAAGTAGCACTGGAGTTTGAGAAGCAGGTGATGGAGATAGACAAATTAGATGAGCAATATAGATATCAACAGGAGCTTATGTACAAAGAGGAGTGTTTTTTCAGGCAAGCTCAGGCCTTGCAATCCATGGAGGAGGAGGTAGCAAAATGGAAGAATCCATTCATGTAAGGCAGTTAGCCTTACACGCCCCCTCCTATTCTAAATAAAGCCTCCTCTTGTGTACCAAATCCTTTCTATCATATGGCACTTGCTCATTCTAGCTCATCCGATGCATCAATCGATCCTGCTCTTAATCTCATGCGCCTAGCTTTCCAGCACACCTCTCTTCAGGTAGCTCTTCCTGTACATGAGCAGACCCTCCCAAATATTCCCAAACCTCCTCAAGTCTTTCAACATGATCTCTAAATTCCAAGTTGGAAGAAGGAAAATCATGAACCAACTCGGGACCTTGAAAAAGACAAAGTTGTTGCTCCTTCCCAAGGGAAAAGTTCCAATCCCAAGGTCATGAGCTGGAAGCGAACCATAGAATCATTGGGTAGGAAGGAGGAGGAGAAAGGTTTTGCTCAAAACCTTGAAGAAGATGAAGCTACTCCTATTCATCGTGATGATGATTGTGACCTCCAAGAAAGGCTCTTTCAAGAAGATATAGCTAGGAGAATTACAGAGTTGGAATCTAGAGCAAGATTCCTTAGCCAATGTGTGATGTATGGTTCAAACTAAACAAAAAATTCCATGTCTGAACACACCCCATCTACACACCCCCAAGAGAGCTATCAAGCCAAACCTGATATAGATGAAGTGCTAGCCAAATGGAAAGAGGAGAATCATTTGATTCTAGCTCAAGGACTGCCTCCTCTTCCACATGGTTTTTCCACTTCATCCCTTCTCAAAGAGAAACCTATTTTGCAGGAGGCGAGTGAGTAGTAGAAGATCCAATTTGTAGTTTTTAAAGAGGCTATCATGAATGTCAAATAAGGATAAATCATCATCGATGCTCCTTGTGAAGACATCATTGACAATGGAGAAGACACAGGGCATGCATACATGCAGATGTTCCAACAATACGAAAAGGAACGTAAGCATGGTGAGCTCTCTCATCCTTTATTTGATGAACTTCCTTGTTGCTTCGATGAGGAGGATGACTATGCCAAGGAGCTTGAGTTGGAGGAGGATCATATGGATGTCTTTAAACAACTAGAGACTCTAATCCTTGAGCAGGAAAAGGAGAGGCTGGTCCATCTTAAGGCAAGCTTTAAAGAAGAGAACCTTGAACAAGAAGGTGATGTTCTGTGGGATGAGCAATCAGTTTGTGATTCCATTTTAGACATCACAACAGTCACCCTTCTTCAAGAAGGCCATGACAGAGTAGAGGATGAGTTTGACAGGATCCTCAATGAAATAAAAGGGAATGGGTCAAACCATGATGCACTACAAAGGAGCTATACATATCAAAGGGCTTATGGTGATGAGCCAACAACCATTGATTTCTTGGTGAAATACACCAGCATGAAGGACTAATATTCAACAAGCTTTTAAGAAAAAGAAGAGTACATATATGTTGGAAGCATGTTTGACTCTGATCCACTCAGATGCAAGCCAATCAAGGTGGCAGGCAAGAGGAGCAAGTCACCAGATCTCCATTCCATTCAACCACTTGTCTGGCATCATAAGTTTTCTTGCTAGAAAGTAGACTTAAGAAATTTTCCCTTCAATCCAGGTTGGAGGCAAATATACCTGGTTAGCTATACATAGTAGTTTTCTTTCAGTTTTCTTTCCTGTTTTCCCTAAGTGCAGTTTGCACAAGTAGCATTTTTTAGCCTTGTGTGTGTTTTCCTTTGTGTGTGGGGTAAAACCTTCATGATTGATTCTTGGATATCTCAAGGCTGTTGATAAATTTTTCAAGTTACATTTTGACTCCATGCCCAATGGACTTTAAGGCAACTGATTTCTAAGCATAGCAGGCATGCTTCCCCTGAGAGTTGCCAATTTGTTGACCATTTTTGGTCCAATAGGCCAAAATTGGTCCCCTTCTTTCCCTGTTGTTCTGAGCCAATTCATTTTTTTGATTTTGCACAAATATGAAAATTTCTATAGACTCTGTAGGCCTATTTCTATGGATTCTGTAGGCCTATTTCTATGAACTCTGTAGGAAATTTCTATGGACTTTGCAGGGCTGTTTCTACAGACTCTGCAAGCTAGAAACAAGTTCCCAACACTTAGGCACAAAAGGAACCATTCAAGTGACCTTGCAGAGGGCAGGGAACATTTGCAAAGAGGTCAGGGAGAAAGCCAAAAAGTTAAGTTTTCTTCAAAAAATTTTACAAGGCAAAGGATGAGAATTTCTTTGGATAAAATGTCTGAAGGAATTCCTTCGGACATTTTGTCCGAAGAAATCCTTCAATTTTTTTTTTACGGAAATAAACAAGACCAAGGCAAAAAGCAAGAAGTGATTTCTTTCAGAATTTTGTCCGAAGGAATTCCTTTAAACAAAAAGCTCGAGAAAAAAAAGTCCAAAGGAAAGGAACAAGCGAGACAATTCTTGCAGACTTTTTGTCTGCGAGAAAAATGGCTGAAACAAAAGCCCAAATGAACAGAAGAAATCCGAAGGAAAGGAAAAGGCTAAAGAAATTCCAAGGGGTGATGGGCCTGAAGATGTCAAAATTGAGCACGATGAACTAGCCGTTGGAAGTTCAAACGCCCAGTGATGGGTGCACAGATGTCAAATTTAAGGTGGTAAAATAGCCATTGATTTTGAAAAGCTTAAGGACAGGCCGCGAGTGAACTCAACGACCCACCAAGAAGATAGCCCCGAGGGTTAAAAGAGCCAGAAAGAGACAAATCCAGGAAGAGACAAAGTGTAGAAATGGACAAAATGGCTCAGGTGGCAAAGGGAAGGCGAGTTATTCTTGTAGTTGGAACAGTGCCTGCCAAGTTGTCATCAAGGGGCGCAAACAGTGAATGGCGTGCCCTATTTTCTCCACTTTGCATTTATGAGTAGACAAACCACGTGAATATCTTAAAGGAGTAGTCTTGATTGCAGAAAAGGAGGCATGACCCATGCTTTCACATTAATGTTTGAACACCAAAGTCAAGACCGGTGATTACACAACATGGTTCTAGCAGACCTCTTCTAGAAAGATCATATCAGCAACAACGACTTCCTCTTCCTGATGCTCTCAATGCACATGGGCCAGCTTGTCAAAGGGTGCCAAAAGTCTTTTCCAAAGGGGCACCTTTACTTCTTCTCTTTTTATATATTGTAAAACTTCTCATTTGAGAAAGGATCTCTTAGCCCGCAAGGCAAAGCTCTTCCCAAAAATCTCTAGGTTTGTAAGGCAGAACTCTACCGGATTTTACCTTGAATCAAGACTTAAGCAATTTTTACCTCCATTTGAACTTGCACTCACGCATATGTCTATGTTTTCTTTTTGTGTTAAGTCATTTCCTTTTACGCTTTCACAAAATGATTCCAACATGTCTAGTGCATTGTGAAGTTTCTTCTTCTGTAGGTCTGCCAAAAGTGTCTACAGCAGGAATATAGGCACATGTGAACAAGCTGCCATAGTGTGTCTCAGAACACCTTTGATAGTTATTCGTCCCTGTACCTCCATAAGACCCCTAGCTCACTGATGTAAAAGAGTTTTCCACATCAGATGAAGTGTATGTTAGCTTGTCCTTGGTGAAAAGTGTAGGTTTGAGCTAGGTAGATCAAACTTTTTTGGTGTATCACCTTTTTAGTTTAGGTTTAGGTTTTGTTTTCATCATCCTTCTCCCTTTTCACCCCCCCATTGTTAGCAGTAGGAAATACATGACCTAAAAGATACATCAAAGGGAGCTAGCCCTTATCTAGAGACTCTCCCCCCAATTGTGCCAGGCCCACATGCAAGAGGGGAGTTTCCATTATTGCGTGTGGAAGGCAGGAGCTCAGCCTCCTGTTAAGGGTGCAATCCACTGTGTCAACAAGATGCAATGTCTTTGTAAGCCCTTAGATTCCATTTTTTGTCCTACATTTGTAGTTAAATCATATGTTCCATTTTGTATTAGATTATACAACCTTCAAATTATAATGTGATATCCATCACTGATCCAATAAATGATCTTAAAAGAATTGGCCTTCTATCAAATTAGACGATGAACTGACTTTGATCCATAAGAACTTTGTTCAGGTTTGTGCAATGGTTGATTTTTCCAAACCTATCTCTCACTCTATCAATATATCATCGTCAAAAGGTAACTGTATTCAGTTCTGTAATATCAAAGGATTATTAATTTGATGTTTGCATTATAAAAAATTAGGGCATATAGAGGTAGATTGATCCTTTGTGTGCCCCTCGAGTTCTAGGCCTTCCCTGTTTATAAAATGTGAAAAGAACACATAAATATATAAACTAATTGTTGACCAGTTTTTGGTCCTACAAGCCAAAATTGGGCACCCCCTCCTTTTTCTTTGCAAGAGTCATTCAATCCATGTTTGGGATAGATCATCCCTCAGCTGTCTTGTGCAAAATGTTCTCTGTCAGACCTTTCTCATGAAAAATCTAGGTGTTTCCTTCATTTTGATTTGCCAAATGTGTTTTGGGTTTTTTAAGAGCAATTATTTCACCTACAGTAGTGCATTTTGGGTTTTCCAAATGACTTTACTTGTGAAATTTTGATAATTCAAGTCACTTGATAAACTCGATTTGGTCTTGGTGGTGTAATTCAGACTTTACAAATGTCTTTATTTATAAAGGTTTATAAGTAAAGACACTTGCAAAACCCGATTTGGTCTGCCAAGACTAAATCAACTTTTCCAAGTGTCTTTACTTATTTTTCTTATGAGTTGAAGTTGATGCAAAACCCGAAGTAAGAGCTCATGAGAGGTCTGAAATGGTTTATCTAGTGCAATTCAAGTTTGTGCAGGATTATTACTTGTCAACTTTTATAAATAAAAGCAAGTGAAGGATCTGATTTGGTCTATGCAGCTCACCAAAGGTACAAATTTTCTTTGAAGGGCACATAAGGAAATAAAGTGGACTTTTCACTTTTTTAAAGGACAATTGAAGAAAGGCCAAAGGGTAAGTCTGGAAGTAAGTGCCCTTATGGAGGGCTTTGTTTCATCATGAGTACCAATACAAAAGTTTTGAAGGGCAACTAGACGTTGACCATTTTTGGTCCAACAGGCCAAAATCGGTCCCCTTCTTTCCCTGTTGTTTTGAGCCAATTCATTTTTTCATTTTGCACAAGTCTGGAAATTTCTATGGACTCTGCAGGCCTATTTCTATAGACTCTGCAAGAAAATTTTCTATGGACTCTGCAGGCATTTCTACGAACTCTGCAAGGAAGTTTTCTACGGACTCTACAAGCATTTCTACTTACTCTGCAGGCGTTTCTACAGTCTGCAGGCTAGAAACAAGTTCCCGACACTTAGGCGCAAAAGGAACCATTCAAGTGCCCTTGTGGAGGACAGTTCTAGACTCAAGTGCCCTTGCAGAGGGCAGGGAACATTTGCAAAGAGGTCAGGGAGAAAGCTGAAAAGTTAAGTTTTCTTCAAAAAAATTTACAAGGCAAAGGATGAGAATTTATTTAGACAAAATGTCTGAAGGAATTCCTTCGGACATTTTATCCGAAGAAATTCTTCGGAAGAAAATCCCGTCGAAGGAAAATACTGAGGCAAAAGAAATAAGATGATTTCTTTCAGATTTTTGTCTGAAGGAATTCCTTTGGACAAAAAGTTTGAAGAAATTTGGAAGAGCCCAAGGAGCCAGCAAGGCCGAAAAGATAGCCCTCGAGGGTCGAATGACCCAGAAGAGACAAAGCCAGAAAAGAGACAAAAGAGCCAAATGCAAAAATAGACAAAATAGTCCAGGTGGCAAAGGGGAATGAGTTACTCTAGCAGTTGGAACAGTGACTGCCAAGTGGTCATCAAGAGGCATGAATAGTGAATGGTGCGATCCTTTTTCTCTATTTTGCATTAATGAGTAGACAAACCACGTGAATGCTATCAAGAAGCGGTCTTGTTTGTAAAGAAATGGCATGGCCTATGTTTTTAAACACTTGAAGTCAAAATTAGAGCTGACACAACATTTATATTTCAGCAGCTTCCTCTTCCCAACACCATCAACACATGTGGGCCACTTATCAAAGGGTGCCAAAAAGTCTTTTTCAAAAGAGGCGCTTTTGTTCTCTCTTCTCTATATATATTGTAACTTCTCATTTTTGAGGGATCTATCTTTCACATTGTAAGGCAAAGCCCTGGCAATTTTCACCTGGAATCAATAAAATACGCATTTTACCTCTATTCTAGTTAGATATTTCTCTGAGTGTGTCTAAGTGTTAGTCTTGTGTTCAATCATTGCTTCCTAATGCTTTCACAGGGTTGACACCAATGCACCTAGTATCTACAAGGTGCCATTCCTACAGGTGACAAGAAGAGTTGTATCGAGAGTGCAGAGGCACAAGGAGGTTACTAGACAGTGTGCTTTCCCTACAATGCCTATGGTAAGCCCTTTTTCTATGTGTTCCATTAAAGCCTCCCTGTCAAGCTTCGTGCAGTATGGTCCTTTTACCAGATAAAGTGTATGTATGTGTTCTTATGGTTCAGAGTGTGAGTGTGAGTAGGTAAAAATTATTTGGTGCATCACCCTCTTAGATTAGGTTCTATTTTCATGTAATCCTTCTCCCTTTTCAACCCCTCTAATATATATATATATATATATATATATATATATATATATATATATATGTATGTATGTATGTATTAAAAACTTTCTAGAATAACTCAGATGTATCAAAGGGAGCTAACCCTTATCTAGAAACTCTCCCCCCAATTTTGCCAGGCCCACAAGCAAGAGGGAGTTTCCATTATTGCGTGTAGAAGGTAGGAGCTCAGCCTCTTGCCAAGGGTGCAATCCACTGCATCAACAATTTTTGGCATGCCCAGTGGGACTCAATTTTTTACACTTAGTAAAGTTTTAGGATTGATGCTAGTCATGTTACAACAAAATCAACCATTTTCAGCATCTGGCGATTCCACTAGTAAGAGCTTCATTTTCTGATCGAAGACTAGTCTAACCTCCTATGCCTAAAATCACCACACGGTCTGCTACTAAGAGTGTCCCTTTCGAATTCATTGAATTGCCTTTGAACTCAGCAAAGCGATTGAGGTTTGAGAGGACCCATCCTTATTCATCAAACCACTTTCCCAAACCTGCTATAAAGTACACCTACGCAAGAAGGTTGCGGTTACATCTTGTCATAGCCATGGCATTCCCTTTGTGACTTTTTATGGTTAGAGTTCCTTGAATCTCTCACGTTATGACCCAATTCTAGGAGTAGTCCTTAAAAATGTGCCTCCTTTTAATGGATAAGGGCCCATTACCGTTATTGAACACATTGGAAATATTGCTAATCTCTATAATATTCACAATGTCACTAAGGAAAATATTACAATCAGATTGCTGGCATTGTCTTTCAAAGGCAAATTTATTGACTGGTATGAGACTTTGCCCATGAATTCAGTCAATTCCTGGAATGAATTGGGCACCCTCTTGACAAACCAATTTGGGGAGAAGAGCGGCCACCTCTCACTTGCCGAGCAGCTGACTACCATGAAAAGAGCTCCACATGAATACATGCAAGATTTCAACACTCAATTTTAGAAGACATGGGATAGGATCCCCATTCTGGTAAGACCAACTCTGAGCTATGCTTTCCTTTACTACTTAAGAGCGTTGAACAACGATATCACTGTTATGATATAGTCCATGGGAGAACATGTGTTGCGTACCGCTTATGACATAGCTATAACGGCTGAGAATTGCCTAGTATAGGGTGGAAAAATAGCTCCTAGACCTCATATGCCGCTATTCCCTGAAATGTTACCCCCAATCTAGGCTACTGCTCCCACTTTAGCTCTTTTGCCCAGCATAGAAAATCCAGCTGCTACTTCATCCAATGACCTCCATGAAGTCAAAAGCCTATTAAAAAGTGTAACAAATGATCTAGTGGCTATTAAAAGGTAGCAAGCTCAAAACAATCAACCAAACCAAGGATATCAGAAGTATGGTCAAGCAAATAGACCCCCTTTCCAAAATTACAATCAAGGGCAGGGTCAATTTGTGCAATCTAGGCCTTTTAAAGGATACAATCTAGGCACCCCTTCATCATCCAAGGCTATGGTGCCCAGTCAAAACAATCTAGTACAAGAACAGCCTAGTTGCTCAACCATGGGATATGGTCAAGAGCAGGCTATTTATACAAATGAAATGCTGGGTCACTACACAAATATACAAGACAATCAGGCAACCACCCAATTCCAAGGTTTTGAGGCTTCAATACAACCCAACATGAGCAACAGTCAGACTCAGCCTGATTCTACTCTCATGAATCACCTGGAAGGTGAGTTCTATGCAGTCAATTATGTGGGTACTATGGACAATCAGGGTGACTATGTCGCAGCCAACACAAGATTCAAAAGGAGAGCAATGGAAGAAGCTCAAGCTGCTGCCCAAATGTCAGAAATACCTTCTTCATCACATGTAAACCAAAGGGTCCTGACTGCCACATATTATTTCACAAGATGGGTAGAGGCTGTTGCTTTGAAGGAAGCCAACAAAAGCGTAGTCTTGGATTTTTATGAAGACTTAGTGGCAAGGATTAGGGTTCTAGCTACCGTAATCTCAGATAACGCGTTAGATTTTTTGGAAACTAAAACAAGTGAATGGGCGCTGAGATATGGTATTTATCTTAGCACTTTGTCTAATTACTACCCATAAGGGAATGGGCTAGCTAAATCTACCAATAAAAATTTGATCATGATCATCAAGTGAACAATGGAGGAGAATCAGAGGACTTGGCATGCCAAGTTGAAAAAAGACCTGTGGGCAGATAGGGTCACCCCAAAGAGGGCAATTGGTAACTCCCTGTACACAGTCGTATATGGAAGGGAAGCTAGGCTTCCCATTTCACTTGAGTTGCCAGCCTTAGACCTCGCTCGCCAACTGTAATTAGAAGAAGGCAATAGCATGGAGGTTAGGCTAAGCGAGTTGATGGAGCTCCAAGAGACAAGAGACCAGGCTATGGCTTCTATGACCATCTGCCAATAGCAGATGAAGAGACACTTTGACAAGAAATCTTCATCAAAAGGTTTCTCTGAAGGAGACATCGTCTTGAAATGGGATGAGGACCGAGCTATGCCTAGAAAGCACGCGAAGTTTGATGCCCTATGGAGTGGTCCATACGTCATCACTTAGTGCAAGAAGCATAACACATTCTAACTCTCCAAGTTTGATGCTGAAGAACTGTATATCCCAGTTAATGGGATACATCTTAGCATTACCACTAAGCCCTTCTTCCATCATGCATATATTTTTCTTGATTTTTCTTGTTTTCCCTAAGTGCCTTTTGCACATGTTAGTAGTTTTCTTAGTTTTGTGTGTGTTTTTGTTTCCTTTTGGGGTAAACCTTCGTGATTGATTCTTAGATATCTCAAGGTTGTTGCTAACTTTTTCAAGTTACATTCTGACACCATTCCCAATGGACTTTAAGGCAACTGGTTCTAAGAATAGCAGGTAGCTTCCCCTGGGAATCACCAATTTGTTGACCATTTTTGGTCCAATAGGCCAAAATTGGTCCCCTTCTTTCCCTACTGTTCTGAGCTAGTTCATTTTTTGATTTTCCACAAGTCTGGAAATTTCTACGGACTCTGCAGGCCTATTTCTACGGACTCTACAGGCCTATTTCTACGGACTATGCAAGAAAGTTTTCTACAGACTCTACAAGAATTTCTACATACTTTGCAAGGAAGTTTTCTACAGACTCTGCAGGCATTTCTATGAACTTTTCAGGCGTTTCTACGGACTCTACAGGCTAAAAACAAGTTCCTAACACTTAGGCGCAAAAGGAACCATTCAAGTGCTCTTGTGGAGGACAATTTTGGACTCAAGTGCCCTTGTAGAAGGCGGGAACATTTGCAAAGAGGTCAGGGAGAAAGCCGAAAAGTTAAGTTTTCTTCAAAAAAATTTACAAGGCAAAGGACGAGAATTTCTTCAGACAAAATATCCGAAGGAATTCCTTCGGACATTTTGTCCGAAGAAATTCTTCGGAAGAAAATCCTGCCGAAGGAAAAGACCGAGGCAAAAGACATAAGATGAATTCTTTCAGATTTTTGTCCGAAGGAATTCCTTTGGACAAAAAGTTCAAAGAAATTTGGAAGAGCCCAAGGAACTAGCAAGGCCGAGAAGATAGCCCCCGAGGGCCGAAGGAGCTAGAAGAGACAAAGCCAAAAAAGAGACAAAAGAGCCATATGTAGAAATAGACAAAACAGTTTAGGTGGCAAAGGGGAAGGAGTTACTCCAGCGGTTGGAACAGTGACTGCCAAGTGGTCATCAAGAGGCATGAATAGTAAATTGTGCAATCCTTTTTCTCCATTTTGCATTAATGAGTAGACAAATTGCGTGAATGCTATCAATGAGCTGTCTTGTTTGTAAATAAATGACATGGCCTATGTTTTTAAACACCTGAAGTCAAAATCAGAGCAGACACAATGTTTATATTTCAACAGCTTCCTCTTCCCAATGCCCTCAGCACATGTGGGCCACTTGTCAAAGGGTGCCAAAAAGTCTTTTTCAAAAGAGGCACTTTTGTTATCTCTTCTCTCTATATATTGTAACTTCTCATTTTTGAGGGATCTATCTTTCACATTGTAAGGCGAAGCCCTAGCAATTTTCACCTGGAATCAATAAAATATGCATTTTACCTCTATTCTGGTTAGATATTTCTCTGAATGTGTTTGAGTGTTAGTCTTGTGTTCAGTCATTGCTTCCTAATGCTTTCACAGGGTTGACACCAATGCACTTGGTATCTACAAGGTGCCATTCCTACAGGTGACAAGAAGAGTTGTACCTAGAGCGTAGAGGCAGGAGGTTACTAGACAGTGTGCTTTTCCTACAGCGCCTATGGTAAGACCTTTTTTTATGTGTTCCATTAAAGCCTCCCTGTCAAGCTTCCTGCAGTGTGGTCCTTTTACCAGTTAAAGTGTATGTATGTGTTCTTATGGTTCAGAGTGTGAGTGTGAGTAGGTAAAAATTATTTGGTGCATCACCCTCTTAGATTAGGTTCTATTTTCCTGTAATCCTTCTCCATTTTCAACCCCCCCAATATATATATATACACACACACACACACACACACACACACACACACACACACACACACACACACACACGTATTAGTGACTTTTTGGAATAACTCAAATACATCAAAGGGAGCTAGCCCTTATCTAGAGACTCTCCCCCCCAGTTTTCCCAGGCCCACAGGAAAGAGGGGAGTTTCCATTGTTGCGTGTGGAAGGTAGGAGCTTAGCCTCCTGCCAATGGTGCAATCCACTGCATCAACACTAGAGGCTCAAAATGCCCTTGCAGAGGGTACTTTGAGAAATACAGGGACCATTTCCATAAGTCTAAAGGTCACTTTTGGCTCGAAATGCCCTTACGGAGGGCAACCAATTGAAGCAAAATGGAAAACATAAGAAGCTCGAAGGGCACTTACCCTTCGGGAAAAGTGACGAGCAAGAGTTCTCCTTCGGATAAAATGTCCAAAGGAATCGTCTGAAGGAAAACCAAAGAAGGCAAACCAAAGTCAAATTCCTTTGGATAAAATGTCTGAAGGAATTCAGTTGGATATTTTGTCTGAAAAAATTTGACGGTCACGGAAAGCCTAAAGGCCGACAACACAAAGAAACAAGCCAATAAGGCAAGGAATAAAGCTAAGGAGAATTCCTTTAGACAAAATGTCTGAAAGACATGTCGAAGAGAAACCTACCAAGAACCCGAAGGCTTAAATGAGTAAAGACAAAACATGAGAAATGAAGGCAAAGGAGAAGTCAAAGGAAAGAGACAAAACTTGGGCAAAGACAAAGCATGAAAGACAAAACTCAAAATAGTTATAGCTACTGACAAAGACAAAGGGAAAAATCAATGACCACTCAAATCGAGATAGGTGACATGAACAACTCAACAGAGGGATTTAATACATTTAGGTAGAATATATCTACCGAAAACCAATAAAATAGATTGGTTTTTGAACTATAGAGACCAATGTCTCATGTTTTCACACTTCATCATTAATATGCATCCAAGTCACGTCTAGGTATTGAAGAGAGCATAGTCGGTCACAACAACTCGAAATGGCCTTGTTAGTTGTTGTGGATGGTCTCCCATTCTTTTTCAGGCCAAGGACAACAAAAATGGTGGTTTGGATAGCCTACAACATGGCTCCCATAGGTAGTTTGAAGAAAGTGACAACATCATGGTCTTTTGGTCTCTACAAAAGTATTTAACTCAGTATGGGTTTCCATTCCTTGATTTGTCAGCTATCTTGTTTCCAGTTCTTTATATATTTATAACTTCTCATTTGAGAAAATATCTCTCAACTTGTATGGCGAAGCCCTGAAAGAATTTACCTTGAATCAGAAAAAGGTTTTTTACCTCCATTTGAGATTGCACTTTTGCATATGTATATGGTTTTATCTTGTGTTAAGTCACTTTATTTTCATGCTTTCATAAGTTTATTCCAACATATCTAATGCATAGTGATTTTTTCCGCTCTTGCAGGTCAACAAGAATTGTCCAAAATAGAGTATAGGTGCATGTGAACATGCTGTCCATAGTGTGTCTTAGAACACCTCTGATAGTTCTTTCTCCCTAAATATCCATAGGACCCCCTGTTGAAACACTGATGTAGGAAAGTTTCTCATTTGAATGAAGTGTATGCTTGCTTGTCTTTGGTGTAAAGTGTATGTCAAAGATGAGTAGACCAAACATTTTGGTGTATCACCGCTTTAGCGTAGGTTCTAATTTCAGTATTTTCCTCCCTTTTCATCCCCCCTGTTATTAGCATTATGAGATCTAGGGCCTCAAGGTGCATCAAGGGGAGCTAGCCCATAATCTATAGATTCATCCCTCATGTTTGCCACCCAAAACAAGTGGGATGTCTCCATTATGCCACGTGGATGAAGAGAGTTGAACCTCCCTTCAGAAGGTGCAATCCACCATGTCAACACTAACTTTAAAAATAAAACTACTATAATGTTCTTTAGTTGATTGCATTTCCTCTCTTCCTACGGACAACAAGATTTGGGTCTCTCCTTAGGTTTTACTTGGGCACACAAGGTCCAGATTCTAAAGCTCCATCTCCTCCAGTGGGTAGCAATATTATGGTCTCTCCTTAGGGTATACATGGGTACACATATATCAGAGATACTAAAGCTCTAAATGTTATTGCCTTATTAGAAGTAGGTTCCATTAAAAGACTTACATCATTTGAGGATTAGATGAGCAGGCATGGAACACTGATAGAGGAACATTTGAGGACTTATGTTGATTCCCTTGTTCAATCACCTACACCACATGGTATGTCCTTTTATTTGAATGTCTTTTGGATTGTGGGTCTCTATTATTTTTTCAATTCTATATTACTTAGATCAGATAACCAAAAATAACAATTAAAAGTTAGAAATAATAGTATTATAATATTGGTTAGAAATGAAATATATTATTTAGGAGAGGATGGGTCTCAACATCAGAGCACCTTAACTAGCTAGAGTGTTCACATTTTTGGCTGATTTATCTGTAGGGCCCATAAAATCGATCAAAGTCTAATACTCACAACTGGGCTAACCTCTATTAATAACATGTTAAGGCAAACAATAATAGTCAATACAAACAACAAATGTTAAGGAAAATGACAACGATTAAAGCAAACAATAATGATTAAGGTAAATGCTAGTTGAAAACAAAATGCAAATAATATCCACTAAAAACTAAGTTGTTACTTGCGTGTCTTTCCCCTATTCAAAGAGTATAGTAGTTATCATTTTCCATTTCCTTTTCTACTTGTGTTGGATCCCATTCACCATTACTCAATTCAAGAAGCACGAACCATATGATCACCCCTAGGGAGACCTTTTACTATACAGGTTGATTAGCTACAATGAATTGCATTGTCTGAATTATTGAAACCCCAACCCTTGAGCATGATATCATTTTAGCATCTTAGAAGGGCATATCAATTTATACTATGTAATACACTTATGTTTGTTTTATGTTGACTATATTGTTGACTAAGTGAAGGAATTAATGATTAGTTAGGGCATAATCTTTCATGCAACACAGTTTATTAAATAGTTTGTGTAATTAGGATATGATACATATACTTTAGTTAACACATATAAATTTAAAACAATCATTGTTAGATGTGATACATATAAAGAAATTTAAATTCTATACCTTTGTATTCTAGCTTTATACTATAAAGGAATTTGAATGTTTGAAAATTTAACCCTTGTTGTATACATACAATCAAGTATAGTTATAACCACCATCAACATGAGCTCATTAATAGATAATAGATGTATTTTAAAGCACAAAGTAGGTTAAGATCCTAAAATAATTCTCAAATAAACGTATAGTCAAGGGTTTAAGCAGTTAATAATATAGTCAGTGCCATGTTGTAGGAGGTAGAGTATAGGTGTGTGAGTTCTGTTTTAAGTAATAACTGGGATTGAATGAATTATGCATTCAATGGATTCTATGTAGCATATCTTAATTACATGAATATAAGGAAAACTACATCTGAACTAATCATTAATTACTTCAACTAGTCAATAATACAATTAACATAATATTTACTAATGCCCTATTGATTATATACTTGACCGTACTATTATAAATCCCTATGTACTAATGCCCCATTCTAGGAGGTAGAGTAAAGGAGTGAGTTCTGTTTCAAGTAGTAATTGACATGGATTTTTGTAGAGTACTTGGAAATTATAATTTCTAATCCACGTTCACTTTACTCATTATGCTAATACATGTAAGGCATTGAAAAAAAATTATTTTTATGCACAGTTCCCCTGTATTTGGTGTGTAAATACTTTGCATGTTAGTTCTCTCTTACTAACATAGTTAAGTTAAGATGAAATGATTGACATTTGAAAGTTCTCCTCAATTGTTTAGTGATGATTGTGCTAAAGTGAAGGATGAACATGTATAAATGTTTCTTGTGGGCTTGCAAAACACTTATTGTGTTCAATTTTATTGATAACTTAATCAAGTTAATAATAGAAAGATCATCGAAATCCATTGACTATATTGTTGACTGCTTGAACTTGATGGTATGTTTATTTGGGAATGATTTTAGGATCTTACCATGTTCCATTTTTAAATTTGCATCTATCTTTTATGACTCAGCTCATGCTGAGGGTGGTTATAACCATTCCCTTAAATGGTGATATGAATGAATGTTTCTAATATTTAATTTTTTATTGCTAATATAAATAAAAATTTAGGTGGTTGATAAATTAGTACTATGTTTCTCTCAATGTTATGTTTCTCTTTACTTAGTACTTAGTATAGTATTTCTTGTAAGCTTACAAAACACTTATTATGTTCATTTTTGTTGATAACTTTATCAAGTTAATAATAGAAGGATCATAAAAACCTATTAACTATATTATTTATTGCTTGAAATTGATGGTATGCTTATTTGGGAATGATTTTAGGATCTTACCTTGTTCTGTCTTTAAACTTGCATCTATTTTTTATGACTCAGCACATGCCGAGGGTGGTTATAACTATTCCCTTAAATGGTGATATGAATGGATGTTTCTAATGTTTAATTTCTTATTGCTAATGGAAAGAGTGACATGTTTTGTGGATAAATTAGTACTATGTTTCTATCAATGTTATATTACTATTTACTTAGTAATCAGTATTAGTGTTTCTTGTGAGCTTGGAAAACACTTATTATGTTCAGTTTTGTCGATAACTCTATCAAGTTAATAATAAAAGGATCATGGAATCCGATTGACTATATTGTTGACTACTTGAACTTGATGGTATGTTTATTTGTGAATGATTTTAGGCTCCTACCATGTTCTATCTTTAAACCTGCATCTATCTTTTATGACTCAGCTCATGCTGAGGGTGGTTATAACTATTTCCTTAAATGGTGATAATGTTTAGAACCCTGGATGAAATAATGAACAAGTCACCTAATAAAAAGACATGGATTTGTGACATGAATCTTTCATGTAACAATATACGGCTAAAGAATCATTCATAAACTATTAGAAAGATCAATGGTTCGAATGTATTGGCATGTGGGCAAGATGTTTGCATATAATGTTCTATGTGGGTCAAGAGATAAATGCTACCATAGAAGTATATCACTCTCCTTTGAATCACATTTATAAACAAAATTAGAGTTTCATCCCACTAAAGAGTGGATTGGTTGGTGAAGAATTTGGTGTCCATTATATTTGTGTATTAATGGTGGAGCTAAATCTACAAAGAAAATGGGTTATATAGGAACTTCAAACTTAAGCACTTAGATAACAAGTCATGGATGAAATCACAAAGTATCCCTGATGGAGATGTGATGTTCAGTGAGATTGACCTTGATGTGGCATAGAGAGAAGCCAAATCAAAGATTTTTTTTACAAGGTTAGAATGATGAGTCAGTCTTTTGCAATGTGTAAATGCATGTGGCCAACCCAAGGACATGTGTTTAAGCACATGTTGAAAGTCAATGAATTGAGATAGAAATTTGGTAAGAATATTTCACCAAGAGGTAATGTTGATGCCCATGTTGATACCCATGTAATTATTATTTGTATATTGATTTTTATTTGTCCTTTTGTTGAATTTTTAAATATTTTTCATGGATTTTCATATGATTATTGACAAACATATATTTGTGGCTTATTTAAAATGATTTTAATAAAAAATTTAATGACCTTTCCCATAACATTCTTGTCGATGTTCTTGTGAATAATAATATTATCGTTGATGTCGATGACCCAAACGATCCACAAATCCTCAGAATCCATGGATTGCTAGACAAAGTACTTCTCACTTTTTCTAGTTGATAGGAGAAGTCTTAATTTCTTCAAGAAGATCATTGAATATGGTTGTAACAGGTTTTAAGTAAGGTCAATATTCAATAATGATGTGCAAATCATCTCCATGCACAACCTTTCCAACATGTAGAATATGGTTTCAGGACCAATCTACAACATTCAAGAGATTTTGTGGAGAATATGGCAATCCATAGGCATGCATCACCAACAAATGAACATGCCCAATTCCCTTTGAAATGTAAAGTGAGATCAAAGCACATTACTTTTCAGGATGAATTGGATAGAGCAGCTATAAAATATGCGAACCAACAACAGTTGTTGTGAAGAATGATCTATATACATTAAACTAAAATTGCCTGGTTGTCTTTTTATTTATAATTAGATGTTATATGTCCTAAAATTTTGAATCCTTGTAATTAGATACATAATTGATTTGACATATAAAAACGTGTAAAGATACACAACTAATTTCATTAGTTTGTTATTTTTTAAAAGTATTTATTTAACTAATTCAACACATATGGTGTTAGGAACTTTTTTCAAATTTCATATTCTTGTGAGGCATGCATATTCATATTTTGAAAATTTCACAAACTATAATAACAAAAAAGTTAACAATTGTTGTGAAATGACCCTTATATATGTAGAAGTTAATAACTGTAGTGAAATGAACCATGATAAATAACACACTAATTACGATCATTGTTATCGGTGTTGGAGTTAGGAAGCATGGATGCAATGGGAGTGGTTGTAGGGAAAGTAATAAGATGGATTGCAAAGTTTGTTTACACTTTGACTTCTTCCTCATAATTATTTTTTGTCTTTGTTTTAACCTTTTAGGACTTAACTAGAGTAAATCCTATGTTTGTAAAAGGGATAAGTAGACTCAATCAGGGAAATGATATGCAATAAATACAACAACTGATTTATTATAGAATTGATTAGCTTTGACTTTTTAAAAAATAGTAATAAATAATGCAAATAAAGACTTTTCTAGAAAACACCTGATACAGATGATTTGAGTGCTAAAAACTAAGATGAAAGTTGGTCTGAGTGTCACAAACTAGATCCATGTGTCAAAACCCTTCCTATATAGTAGCACCATTAATAGCAAAGTGGTAGTAGTATCCTAATATTGGTGATCATGTCCTTTGTGCAGGACTATCTCGAACTTCTAGGTGCACCTGTATCTGGATCTCTAGGGTCTGTTCTTGTGCACATGAGTTCTAAAACTTTGTATTATGATTATAATGATTGATTTATTTTACAAACCTTAATCATCCATAAAACTAGGACATGAGCTAAAAAATGTGTTCATTAGTAAGATAGGCTGGACATCCTCAATACCCTAATGTGAAGATAGTTGTCTATGTACTAATACTTTGATGAGGGATCGAACCCGATATAGTTTTCCCCACCTAAGTGATGGTCTAAGTTCAAGTGGCATTATTATGATAGTGGCATTGAGTGCTTTGAGTGTGCTTGAGATTGAAAATCTATGAAATCTAAGCTTAAGGCTATTGTAGATGGTAATATGTAGAAGTAAAGAAGAATAGCGATTGGTAACCTTAATTGTGCTCATCTTGTTTTGTATTTGAATGTGTATTTTTCATCTGATTTTCATCTAGTGGATAGAGGGATAAAATTCATGTTTATATATTGTTATGTTGCTTGTGCGAATGATAAAACATGTATAGGTCGACCTTAGAAGGCTTTAGTTTTGAAAATATATTTGTTTGGGAAAAGCTAGAGCAAAAGATATTAATGCCATTTTAGGGACACTAGTGCCATGTGGCACCTGTGTCCAGCTAGCAAAACATTAGGCATGAAGGGTCAGGATTGGGAAATGAGGATCTAAAACTACTTTGGGACTGACTAGGGATGTTTGTGGCCCACATGAAGGCTAGATAAGTGTGATAATAAGATCTAGGATAGGTTTAGGGATAATTTAGGGATAGGTAGTATTAGGTAACACCTTAGTCTCAAATACCACTTTTGGGTGATTACATTTCCCCCCCCCTTTATTCTATAAATACAACAAAGTAAAATGACAAGGATAAAAGAAAAATAAGCGTACCTGGACTTACCTAGGAAGTGAAGCTCATGAAGTTAGGTCTGAGTGTGTGAATTTGGTACTAAGTATGTGAAGCATGTTTCAATGCATGTACTGTAAGTGAAATATGCATAAATCAATCCTTAAGAGATATCAAAAGCAAAAGAATAAAATGAACAAATAAGTAAAACTGAGTAAAGATATAGGAAAGAAGAAAGGAATGAATACACCTCACTGGGTATGTGAACCAATGTATAAACTTGATGATAATTTGGGTGTGTATGTGTATATCATGATCAATTGGTGAATAAATTGGACTGATTTGATAGTTTTCTCAATCCTCATGTGTGGTTGGATCAAGAATTCAATCCAATTTTGATTAATTAATTGCCCACCTCTACTTGGTGGATCATGACCTATGAATACCTTGGATTGGACTGATAGTGTGTTCAACCCTCTCATGTGGGTGGCTCAATAACTCAAGTAGGCTATGAGTCCATCATTTTCCGCCCATGTGTAGGAGATGCATCTAAAACTAAACTATGTAAAGTACTATAAATGTCTAACTGTATATGTTATCTCTTCGACCACTCAAATATATTAGGCAGATCTGGGCCACTCAGGAATACCAACCACTATAGATTGAGTAAAGCATGAAACTAGTGTGTAACCTGTTGACCATTTTGGTCCTGCAGGACCAAATCAGTCCCCCCTTTTCCCCTGTTGTTATGAGCCAGTTCATTTTTTGATTTTGCACAAGTCTTGGAGTTTCTAAGGACTCTGTAGGTATTTCTACGGACTCCACAGGCATTTTTACATACTCTACAAGAAATTTTTCTACGGACTCTATAGGCAAAGATGAGTTCCCAACACTTAGGCGCAAAAGGAACCATTCAAGTGCCCTTGCAGAGGACAGTTTCTGGACTCAAGTGCCCTTGCGGAGGGCATGGAACATTTGCAAGAAGGCCAAAGAGAAAGCCAAAAAGGTAAGTTTCCTTCAAAATTTTGTTTAAGGTAAAGAAGAGAATTTCTTTAGACAAAATGTCTGAAGGAATTCCTTCGGACTCTTTGTCTGAAGAAATCTTTCAAAAAAGTTCTATGGAAATAAATAAGGGCCGAGGCAAAAGACATAAGCGATTTCTTTCAGACTTTTATCCGAAGCAATTCCTTCAGACAAAAAGTCTAAAGAAATTTGGGAAAGGGCCATGGGTAAAAAACTTTAAGAAAGTCTCCGAAGGAAAGGAACGAGCAAGACAATTCTTGTGGAATTTTTGTTCGTGGGAAAGGGAAGCAACAAAAAGCTGAAGGAAAGGAAAAGGCAGAAGACATTCCAAGGGGTGACATGCCCAAAGACATCAAAATCAAGCACGGTGAACTAGCCGTTGGAAGTTCAAATGCAGTGACAGGTGCATAAACGTCAAATTTAAGGTGGTGAAATAGCTGTTGATTTTGAAAAGGCTTAAGGATAGGCCATGAGTGAACTCAGTGACCTACCAAAAAGATAGCCCTCGAGGGCTGAAAGAGCCAAAAAAGACAAAGCCAAGAAGAGACAAAGCGCAAAAATGGACAAAATAACCTAGGTGGCAAAGGGGAGGTGAGTTACTCCAGTGGTTGACACAGTGCCCGCCAAGTGGTCATCAAGGGGCGCAAACAGTGAATGGCGTGCCCTATTTTTCTCTACTTTGCATTTATGGGCAGACAAACTGTGTGAATATATTAAAAGAGTAGTCTTGTTTGCAAAAAAAGAGGCACAGCCCGTGCTTTCACATTAATGTTTGAACATCAAAGTCAAGACCGATGATTACATAGTGTGGTTCTAGCTGGCCTCTTCTAGACAGATGATATCAGCAACAATGATTTCCTCTTCCTGATGCTCTCAACGCACATGGGCCAACTTGTATAAAGGTGTTAAATTCTTTTCCAAAGGGGCACCTTTACTTCTTCTCTATCTATATATTGTAAACTTCTCATTTTGAGAAGGGATCTCTTAGCCTATAAGGCAAAGCTCTGCCCAAAAAACCTCTAGGCTTGTAAGGTAGAACTCTGCTAGTTTTTACCTTGAATCGAGACATTGCATTTTTACCTCTATTTGAGCTTGCACTTTCATATGTGTCTATGCCTTTGTTATGTGTTAAGTCATTTTTGTTTATGCTTTTGCAGGATGATTTCAACATGTCTAGTGCATTGTAAGCTTTTCTTTTGCAGGTCTACCAGAAGTGTCCCAACAGGAATATAGGCACATGTGAATAGGCTGCCAAAGTGTGTCTCAGAACACCTTTGATAGATCTTCCTCCCTGTATCTATATGGACCCCTGACTCACTGATACATAAGAGTTTCCCACATCAGATGAAGTGTATGGGAGCTTCTTCTTGGTGAAAAGTGTATGTTTGAGCTAAGTAGATCAAATTTTTTGGTGTATCACCTTTTCGTTTAGGTTTAGGTTCTATTTTCAGCATCCTTCTCCCTTTTCATCCCCCCCCTTTTTTCATTTATTTGTTAGCAGTAGGGAATCCAGGACCTAAAAGATACATCGAAGGGAGCTAGCCCTTATCTAGAGACTCTCCCCCCAATTTTTCCAGGCCCACAGGCAAGAGGGGAGTTTCCATTGTTGCGTGTGGAAGGCAGGAGCTCGGTCTCCTATCCAGGGTGCAATCCACTGCATCAACATAACCTAGAATATGATGTCAGGTGTATATAATGTAGACAATGACATAGAATTTTTCATTCCATCTTATTAATCAGTGTGTAACTTAGCATACAAAAATAATATGTCACACACATGCCCCCAAATCTGATATCTGAGCATATAGATTCTAGACTGAGTTGTAATAAAATGTATCTGAGTATCTGAACTAAATATGGGAATGGTCATGTCGTGCATGATTCCCCCAATATGAACAAACCGATATGAATCTAAGTTGAACTAGTATGAATATGAGCAAAACTAAGTATAACTGATAAACCTATAATTGAATCTATGCAAACTTACATTGTACATATTGTACTGTTCTAACCAATCTTAGTTGTTCTAAAACTAAGGGTATTAGACAACAATGCCATATCTTGGATAATAATGACATGTGGCACTAGTGTCCCCATTTGGGTGCTAGTGTCCTTTTGGTTTGAATTATGTGCAACTATACAACTTGTTAGACCATTATTTTCCCAATGTGTTTACTTGTATCTGATTTTTTGTAACTGAGCATGTGTATTGAAAAATATACTATGAGTGCAATATAGGAGCCTGTTCTCTATGATAAACCCCTGTGAATGCCCCCTCTTTTGAGAGGAGTTATTGAACATGTACAAGAACTATCCTAAAAAGAAAAAGCTATACAAATTGTGTTAGCCATAACATATATGATAACTACATGATAATCCAATATAATGTGCATAAATAACATCATAATGTAAGATAATCTGAGCATAAGTATGTAATGTAAGATGTATGTCATGTCTAACATTCACAAGGGTGTCAAGATAGATGTAGTCATTTTATGTAACAATAAATTTGAGTAAAATTGGGTAGCAACCTATGGGGATGGGGTATGATGTCCTTCATAACACCAAAATAGGGAGGGTAGATGCATGAGGTCCCTCATGGCATAAAAAATTGGTGTGTGTAACAAGCAAAGACAAATGCCATGGCCATGCCACATATAAGAAATCATACATACAAAAGATATGAGGCACACAAAGTAGGATAAGGGGCCATAATACAAGGGACATGGGCACATGTCACTAAACTTGAGAAAATAAGACATACAATTATATGTTCAAATGTCCACATACACAAGCAACAAACAATTTAGCTTAGAGCCAAATAGAAGGACATGTTCAAATATCTGCATACATAATTAGGAAGACACACACAAAGACATGGGAAATTATCCAAATCATACATACTATGAATAAAAGTGGTGTAGAGCCAAAGAACAATAGCATATTCAAATGCCATCGAATAAAAGAAGCATAAAAATATAATCAAGTCTAAACTAGGTAAGCTAGAAATGAAAGCATGCATGAATATGTAATACAAATCTTTTTAAGAGCTAAGATATACATATGTTGAGTCTACAGTAGTAATAGTCAACAAAAAATCTGAGCAAGAGTGGCATGATCAATATCAAGATATAACAATGCTAAAGTTGGGATGTAGAGTATAGAAGGATAGAACCTAGTAATAGAAACTATGTATAAGATACCCCCAAGTGGGAAAATGTGTCAAGTGAAGACCTATGTATTGGTGTATATGCACCTAGTGGGCAGACAATAACATGTCTATATTGATGTAGTAGGCCTAAGTCCTGTATCCTGCAAGCACTCAACAAGAACAAGAGAAGCATGTATGTATGATAAAACCAACTATATTAAGATAATTCGCATATGTAGTGTCTAAAAAATATAAAAAATGTAAACATAGCAATGCGTACAATCTATAATTTTATGTTTTCTAAGTAACTAGTTGAATGTTTTTGAAATATTAAATTGTTTCTATATTTTTTGGATATAATCTTTGTACAAGCAACATGAAAATAAAACTATATGTAGAGAACAAAATAGAGGGAAAGTATGTATAAGAAGAGAGAAACAATACTAACTGGTGAGTCTCATGGGAGACTCACTATCACTGTGGCATATGTCAAAAATAAGAATTGTAATCTCTCATGTAATGTGATTGCTATGTTGTAGTTCAATGTTGTTACAGTAGGAATCTGAGTATTGTTCATCGTCAAAATCATAATAATCATAATAACCTAGAATGATGGAGGGAATTGTCTCATACTATGGAGTTGACCTTTCTAAATTTTGCTTTGAAATATTGATTGTGATTTTGCCCTTTGAAACTTTGCTTATTGTAGGTATATGGTGTTGTGGAGGTTCTTTTGCTAGAAAGCCTCTTTTGAGAATGCTTGTTATCTTAGTATGATTTTGACTTTGCAATTTAAGTTTACTCTTTGTATCTAGATTTTTTGCCTTGATAAAATGTATTTGTGAATGATTTACCTTAGGATGTTCAATACATCCCTAACATTATTGACCAACATTAGTAATTGTTAGAATATGAGTAGTGATGCCTTGGGCCTCCTTGCCCAAACCTTGACCATGATAATCAAACTATTGTAGATATTTTTGACCAAACCCATACTTTTTTGAAAGTTGAGCCCAATTTTAGAGAGGTAGATTTACATATTTTACTTACTTTACATGTGCTTGTTGTACTGCTTCTTGCTATGATTGTGTTGTGTGAACCTTTTATTGATCTGAGTTATGATTTGGTAACCATTTTTGTATTGTTTCTAAATTTGACTTTGTTTAAATTTTTAGATGTGGTATTGTATGTTGTTTGGATGATGTATCACTATTTGAGTCATCTGTCTCCATTATTTGTTGTATTTTCTTTTTCAACACTAAACATGAATCTATGTGGTGCCCATGCATTTTATGATATGCACAATAATATATGGATATCCTCACTAGGTGTAGATGGGGTAAGTTGATCAATTTATCTTTAATCATTTACCTTAGTACCTCACTTGAAATCTTATTTGATCTTTGAATACTTTTTAAATCACTAGTTGTAGATGCACTTTGTTGTGATTGTGTGTTTTGATATGTAATATTGTTGCCACAAAATGACTAGGTGAAGATGCATAAATATGATTTAGACTAGTGTGCCTTGGAGGCCTTTATCTTGTAAATTAATTTTCTAATGTTGTAATCTTTTCATGTAATAGTTGATTATAATTTTATATTCCTACAATTATCTTGATCATACTGATAATTTGATCACATTGAGTCTCACAAGTGCAAATTGTAGTTACTTTTGATTGAACATGTAGGCACACAACCTGTAAGATAGAGGTGTGAATAGCATGAGTATTTGCATTAGTGACATTGGTATAGTATGATTCATCTTATGGAGTGATAACATGGACATGATTAGAGGGAAAGTAGATATCACTCTCATGGAGATGAGAAGGAGATTCTTTCATGTGCATGAGATATGACATTAAAACTTGAAACCTAGTTGTTAGCTTATGTAATAGATCCTCTATGTGTGTAAGGATTTGTTTCTTAATTGAATTACACATAAGACAATAATGACATGATAGAGATATAATGAAACATGACATGCATTTCAACTGATATAAGGCATCATCTATATATGTGTTCATGTCTTTTCTGAGTTCATTTTGAATTAAAGGGAATAAATATACAAATTAAAGTATTAAACTTTGCAACAAAAAGTGATGGACTACATATGTCATTATTATCATGATTATATCAAATAAAATAAAAAAATACATGGATCTAAAATCTAGATGCCAAAAATGTAAACCCTAGCGTTATCTAGGGTTAGGGTTTCTACAATATTTGAAGTAAGTTGGGTTCACCAAATATTTTAACCTTTTAGGACTTAACTAGAGTAAATCATATGTTTGTTAAATGGCTAAGTATACTAAATCATGGAAATAATATGCAATAAATACATCCATTGATTTGTTACAAAATTGACTAGCTTTATTTTTTAAATAATAATAAATAGTGCAAATAAAGACTTAGCTAGAAAGCAACTAATATGAATGATCTGAGTTATGGAAACTGAGATGGAAGCTAGTCTGAGTGTCATAAATTGGATCCCTGTGTCACAACACCTCCTTGATAGTAGCACCACAATTAGACAATCATACTATTATTAGTAAAGTGGTGATAGTGTCATTTGTGTAGAACTATCCAGAACTTCTAGGTGCACCTATGTCTAGATATTTGGGGTGTTTTCCTATGTGCATGAGTTATAGAACCCTAAATTGTACTTTTAATGACTTATTTGTTGTATAAACCCTAATATTTCATACAATAAGGGCACGAGTTGACAAGTGTGTTTATTAGTAGGATAGGCTAGACATCTTTTATACTTCACTGTGAAGAGAGTTTTCTACATACCAATACTCTGAAGAGGGATCAAGTTTGATGGAGTTATCCCCACCTAAGTGATAGTACAAGTGATGGTAGTATAATAATGGCCTTGAGTACCTTGAATGTGCTTGAGACTATAAACCTAAAAAATATGAGCTTAGGGATACTGTAGATGGTAGTATACAGAAGTAGGATAGAATAGAGATTGATAACCTTAATTATGCTTAACTTATTCTATGTTTGAATGCATATTTTTCATTTTATTTCCATCTAGTGGATAAAGGGATAAAATTCATGTATATATATTATTTTGTTGTTTGTGCGAATGATAAAAGGTGTATAAGCTGACCTTAGGAGGATTTAGTTTTAAAAAGATAAATGTTTGAGAAAATTTAGGGCAAAGGACATTAACACCATTTTGGGGACACTAATGCCACATGGTGCTAGTGTCCTTACTATGGCATTAGTGTCCAACTAGTATAACACTAGGTACGAAGGGCGAAGATCGAGAAATGAGAGTCTGAGACTACATTGAGACTAACTAGGGATGTTTATGACCCGCATGAAGGTTGAACAAGTGTGATAATAGGCTCTAGAATAGGTCTAGGGATAATCTAAGGATAGGTAGTCTCAAATATCACTCTTAACACTCAAATACAACTTTTGGGTGATTACAGTCTTACGTTCTTATAATGCTTTGATTCCAAAATAATAGCCCTAACACTTAAAATAACTTTATATACTCTCAATGATGTAATTTGATCCTCAAACCACATCTGAGCCTATAGTTTTTCTTTCCTTATGCATTCAACACAAAGCTCTAACTCTTTGTTCTCATTTGTCAGAGAAGATATGGTTGTATTCATTCCATCAATGTTTTCCTTCATCTTATCCTCCCTTTCTTTTCTAACATTTTCCCATTGTTCCCATACATCTAAATTGGGCTTCAAGTGTCTTATTTTGCATTCTCTAAGGTTGTCAGCCACCTTTACATTAATTTTTTTAATACTTTCAGATTGGTCCAAAAAATTACTTGGGGGAGGGGGATTGGGTTTTTTGGAAGTTACACAAAAACAAAATCATGGAAATTTAGTAAGTATATGACACTAACAAAATAAACAAACATCTAATCCTATGAAAGGATGTCACTTGAAGTTTGATTGTTGGGATCACAATTTGCACTCAAAATATCAATCAATTTCGTCTTGAAAACTTCATTAGTTCCTTTCCTTTTATATTTATTTCTTTCCATTGATGAACAAACACAAACTTTGTAATATACTGACATGCAACTTCATTGATTCCTATACTTTTTATATTAAAATAGAAAGCAAGAGACCATTATACAGAATGTGAAAGGTATTATACAGACAAGCAAGATATAGGGCATTATACAGACTATAATAAGATGGAAAATAGGAGACCATTAAACAGATCGATGGTTCATTACTTCCTTTCCTTTATGTATCAAGATGGACAACAATAGACTATTATACATAATGTGAAGGGTATTAAATGGACAAGCAAGATGCAGGCTATTTTACAGAGTGTAATAAGATAGAAAATAATAGACCATTATTGATTCAAGCAATATTTCAGGTGACAATTTGGGTGATGCTTCTACTCCAATTGGTGGCAGAACTTTCGAGAGCCATAAATTTTGCACCATATCTCCGTTTGACTCCCTATTTGAACTGTTGGAAAGCTAAGAATGAGGGAAAGATCATGAGATGGCATTAAGATCTGATTAGTGGGCTTTGACCCTTAAAAAATAAATAAAATTATCCTAAATTTTAATTTCAGTAGTACAATCTATAAATAGTAAGTTTCTAAAAATAGTAATTCCTCAAATTTTGTATTATTGTAAATTGTGGAAGTTGAACCACTTAATCTCCCTCGAGATTGGTGACCTTCAACATCCTCCTCATACCTTCAAAATATGTATAAATTAAGATGTAACCTGAAATGGAAATCATACATATCTTTTAAGAGATAAGCATATGTTTGGGTCTACAAATTTGATGAATAAAACATCTCTTCTCAGAGATAACATTATTGTTATTGTGTTGTTCTTATTTCTTGAATTATCTTTCAACCAAAGCTTTTGAGTTTTAGATCAGTGGTATCAGAGTGGTTTGTCTTTAGAGTGTATGATCCCAAGGATGAGGTCATATTACAAGAAGCTTGGGTGAAAAATGGAATCAATAAACTATCTACCTATTTGCTCCAAATGACTTCAAATGGTGGACAACACCGAGACATCCGATCCTTTCAAGGAAATGGTGAATGAAGCCCTCTAGCAACAACAAACATAAATGCTACAATAATTCACCCAAATTTTCTAACAAATTTTAATGGAAAATTATGGCTCCTCATCTGCAACCCCACATCTTTTTAGTGTTCCAAGACCCTTCAAAGTTTAGGTGAATTTTGATATCCCTACAATTGAAGGAAAAATAAATGTTGAAGCAATAGAAAATTGGTTGGATCAATTGTCATCTTATTTTTTTGTAAATAAATTCACTGATAAAGAGAAGATCACTTTTGCTCTTTTAAAAGCATCGTTGCCTATCAAAAATTGGTGGAAAGTGTACAAAAAGAGATTCAATACGGATGATATTGGTCTTCATGTAGAACCTACCTAGGATGATTTCATAGAAGCTGTAAAGGAAGAATACTACCTCATTTTAGCTTATGACGATCTGTATATAGAGTGGCAACAACTTCACCAAGGTAAGGAACAATTTGTTCAAGATTACACTGACATTTTTCATTATCTATCTGCTAGATTGGGCATCCAAGAAAGTGAGAAACACAAAGTTCTCAAATATCATGGCAGAATACAATGATATATATATAAGGAGAAATGGAACTCTTTAATTTGGAAACCCTCAGTGAGGCATACAAGTTCGTAGTGAAGATTGAGTAGAAGCATGGAAGAATGAATACGAAGAATCAACCTTCAAAATAGAAAAGTGACAAAGAAGGTCAAACACGAGGCCAAAATTGGAAGCAAAAGGAAGGAAAGACTGGGAAGTGGTGTGATTATCATAAATATGGAACTCACTCCAAAGAAGAATGTCGAGCCATCGAGTCCCTGCTTTCTAAATCACAATCCTTAACATCTACTGCTCTGCCTCATACACAGCCTAAAGTTGAAAAGGATGAAGAAGAGATTGTAGATGTTGAGCCTGATGACATCATTGCTTCATCACAAACCCATGAGAAGAGGCCAGATGATAAGGAAAGGTTGTTTCATTCTAAGTTATGGGTGAAAGGTAAGCCTTTGCATTTCATTCTTGATAGTGGAAGTCAAAAGAATTTAATCTCTGTTAATGTTGTGAAAAAATTAAATTTGTCCATGAAGCCTCACCCAAAACCATACAGTATTGGATGGTTGAGTGTAGGGATAAACCTCTGTGTCACTCACCAATGTCTTCTCTCATATGCAATAAAACCTTTGCAAGATGAGGTCTTATGTGATGCAGTCAATCTAGATGTTTGTGATGTACTCTTTGGTCAACCATTCATGTATGATCGACAGGGCATCTATGAATCAATAATTTTAAGGATCACTCTCACTCTTTAAACACGGTGCTACAGGGTACCAGAGGTACCACCTTTTACATCTATCTCCCTTATTAGTGCCAATAAATTTGTTCTCATGGTGGTCAAGCCATAGGAATCCAAAAGGGCTGATGTTGCAACCCTGACTACACAAATAACACAACAATAGAATCCAATAGATAACAAGCTGAATAATTTCACAACCTTCCATCCACATATTAATGGTCAGATAGAAATGGTGAATAATCGGGGCCTACACAGCTCCACAAAGTACAGCTCTACAAAGCATAGTCCATTCTAAGTATGCATCAAGAATCAAATCAAATACAACTACCACACTTGATGAAAAATCTTGATGAAATGGGGACCATTATTTCTCAAGGAGGGAGGAATGATTTGAGCAACATTTTAGGTAACAATTCGGGTGATGGTTCTACCCCAATTGGTGGCAAAACATTTGGGAGCCATAACTTTTGCACCATAGCTCCGTTTGACTCCCCGTTTGAACCATTGGAAAGCTAAGAATGAGGGGAAAATCATGAGATATAATTGATATCTAATTGGTGGGTTTGGTTCCTATAAAAATAAATAGAAGTACCCCAAATTTCAATTTTAATAGTGTAGTCTAAGAATAATAAGTTTCTAAAAATAGTAATTCCTCGAATTTTGTATTATTGTAAATCATGGAAGTTGAACCACTTAATATCCTTCGATATTGGTGACCTTCCACATCATCCTCATACCTTAAAAACATGTATAAATTAATATGTAACCTAAAATGAAAATCAGACATATGTTCTAAGAGATAAGCATATGTTTGGGTCTGCAAATTTGATGAATAAAACAACTCTTCTTAGAGATAACATTATTGTTATTGTGTTGTTCTTATTTCTTGAATTATATTTCAACCAAAGCTTTTGAGTTTTGGATCAATTATATAGACTGATGTTACATATAATCTAAAGGGTATTATACATACAAGCAAGATGTAGGGCATAATAAAAACTACAATAAGATGGATAATAGTAGACCAATGGTTCATTGGCTCCTTTCATTTATGTATCAAGATGGACAACAGTAGACCATTACACATGAAGTATAGAGAATTATACAAACAAAAAATATGTAGGGTATTATATAGACTACAATAAGATGGACAACAGTCAACCATTATACCAACCGATGGTTCATTGGATTTTTCTTTTTATGTAGCAAGATAGATAGAAATGTGAAGGGTATTGTACAAATAAGAAAGATGCAGGGTATTATACAAAATGTAATATAGTGTTTAGGGTTTCAATGAATATATATAGACTCTATGTACACTATTACAAAGACTGAAAAAGTTGTGAGTTTCCCATTCCTCCAAGAATGTGGATCAACCTCCATGCAACTTTGATGGTGTTGTTGTATAAAGTAGTAGTGTGACTCTATACCGAGAGGAAAAGCTGAAATGAGGAAATCTAGACTTGTCTTATGGAGGGAGTAATGCATTTTTATGATGACTTAAAAAAAATGGATATTTGATATTTTTATAATAATGCATTATATAATTGATTTTTGATTATATAATAATGCATGGGGTAAAGGGGATATTTGTTTTTTTAAAATATCTATGTCAACACAATTCATTGGTCTTTTGTTGTATAACATGGTTGTGTATGTCATGTTGTGGTAGTCAAGCTAGGAAGGAACAAATAAGATGCTAAGTTGGGGAATACATGTTTTGTATGCATCTCTTTCATCTCATCCAACTTCATCCTCTACCACTACAATTGTATAAGAGAAAGCCACCATGATGTATTGTAATTCATGATACATTTTTTCCCATGTTTTCTTGACATTTTCAATTGCATCTTCTAATTATCCTTTCCAAGGATCCCTGTGCAATGTTACCCTCAACTTGCACAAGTATCTTGATGTAATGATTATAAGGCTGAAAATTAAATAATTAAAAGGATGGGATTAAAGACTTAGTTTACTGAAGTAATAATGAAAGCTTAGAGTTTATGTTAACAATAAGTTGAAGGCTTAGTTATGGGAAGGAATCTTCAAGGGCTAACCTTAGGGTGAGTACTTATATTGAGTCATTTCTATCATTTCATCATTAGTTTTTCATACAATATAATGATTGTATACTACAATATATATATGTAAAGCCATTCAAACCCTAAGCAATCAACCAATGATAGTATTGATTGATATTGTAGCATTAATTCATCACACACACATGCAGTTATACTAGAATATATAAATAAAATAAAACCATATCTTAGTTGTTTTATTGGGTTCACCAATGTAAAGCCATTCAAACCCTAAGCAATCAACCAATGATAGTATTGATTGATATTGTAGCATTAATTCATCACACACACATGCAGTTATACTAGAATATATAAATAAAATAAAACCATATATATATATATATATATATATATATATGGTTTTATTTTATTTATATATTCTAGTATAACTGCATGTGTGTGTGATGAATTAATGCTACAATATCAATCAATACTATCATTGGTTGATTGCTTAGGGTTTGAATGGCTTTACATTGGTGAACCCAATAAAACAACTAAGATTGGTATATGTCAATGTTTGTACTAAAAGGGTTAATGGACCGGATTAAGAAGACATTGGTTAGCAAGAGAAGGGATATGAGGGATGAATGGACCAGATTGTGATCACTTTCTTATTGTTATTTCATTTTATAATTATGCACTTTCATGATGAGTTAAAAAAATGGATTTTAATATTTGTACAATAATGCATTTTATAATTGATTTTTTATTTTTGATTATAATGCATGGGGTAAAGGAAATATTTGATTTTAAAAAAAAATTATGTCAACGCAATTCATTTTCCCTGGTATATAACATGATTTTATACATAATATATTATATGTATCTTGTACTATGAAATACACATGTATTGTATGCATCTTTGAATTTATCATACTCTATATGGATATGAAACAAGAATTTGAAGCTTTCATGCAATTATTCAAGTTTTCATGAAGTTATTGACAATCATTGATTATGAACTAATTTTATGCTAATTTGCTATACTTATCAATATAAAGAGTAAGAAAACTTTTAATTTGCCTTAAAAAGGTATACAATTTAAACCATTTTCATATTCACATAAGAATGTTTTCATTATAATACATAGTTCAACGTACTAATATGCCTTTAATTTTTAGTGGGAAAGTTGAAGACTTGAATAAGGTATTCTTATAATTAGTCAATTAAAGTTATAGAATGTAAAGCTTCATAAATTAGTAGGGAACATACCAAATGTAGTCCTTTCAAAATTATAATTGTATAATCATTTATAATCATTTATATTGGTTTATTTTAGTCTTCAATTGTTTGTTAAGTGCACAAGGGCTTTTTTTCCAAGTGATTTATGTTAGTATTCAATTATTTATTAAGGTCAAGCGAGGGCAAGATGCACATTTATTTATTTTAGTCTTTAGATGTTTATAATTGAAGAGGATTTTTTATATTAGGTAAAGGGTATCCTAGTTCATGAAAATGTATTTAATGCATCTTATACTTTTTTATGATCTCTATACTTATATCAAACATGTCAGCATACATGCATGGATGTGGGAACTTTTAGGTGTTTGTCCTTTTATTTATATAATTTTTGCATAATATAACATGCGTAGTGTCAACATCTAAATGAAACTTATTTTTAGGGTAGTGCAATTTCCTAAAATTGATCAAATTGATATGAAATCAAGTCACAGTAAAATAAAGGATATCTTGGCCAATTTTGTCCTACATATGGAAATTTGCCTAGATGGATCAGTTTTTAGACATTTTGAAAAGAAGTGATCAGTTGAGCAGAGTTCTTGATCGAGTAAGTGATCAAATGGCTTGGAATCAGGTCTAGGATTGCAAGGTAAAAAGGATTATCATGTTCTCATGGTGATCATGATCTTCATAGACATAAAGCAAGTTTCACAGGTCTTAGAAACTCATTTTGAACCTTGAAAGTTCAAGCTCAAGCCTAGAATAGCTAGACCATCTCAACACATCATGTACAAATGAAAAGATCAGTCTGGTTACACATTTGATAGATGCACTTGAAAATTCAACTAGGGTCAAAGAGTTGCATGGACATGGTGTTTTTCATGCCTTGAACATTCTCTATAAATTGCATGTCTTTATGAGTTGTCTATCTCAAGATCTAAGTCCTCAAAGTTTAACAAGCAGAATGAAACATGTGTGGGGACGTCAAGTTAAAGTTACAATAATTAACTGTTTGGATTTAAAAATCCTTAAAAAGTAAGATGTGTATGGGGACATCAAGTTTGGGCCTCATGAAATAGTCATTTGGATTCAAAAGAGTGAAAGTGGAGCTGGCAAATGTCTAAATCATGGAAGCTTAGAGAAAATCCAATGTCAAGCAGTAACCTAATGAAGTCAATGGGTCCCAAATATCTATCAAAGCATGTTAAATCATGCATCAAAGATCCAATGATGAATGGAAATCAATGATGTCAGTGGGTCTGAAATATCTAATGGAGCACATTAAATTATGCATCAAAGATCTAACGATGCATGATGACTAATAAAGCTAGTGGATCCAAGCTGATCAATAGTGTGTGATCCATAATACCAAATTAGATCAATGGTGAATGATGATATAACGAGTCACTAGGTCTTGAATATCTAATGGTGCATGTTCGATCCTGCATTCATAGATTGATGATGAGCAAAAGGTCAACAAGTCAGCAAATCTCAAAGATAAATGCGTAGTTACCAAGTGTCACACTATGGTAGATACCATGTAAATCAATGGTATATTTAAAACCATCTAGATTAAGATCAGTGTCTAAAATTAAAATTTGAAATCTAAGGGATTTTAATGGAGAGCAAATGCGACCTAAGATCAAACCAGGGCAAATATTTCAAAAGATGTCATTGAAGCTCATTTGAGACCTCTATTAGAGGATCCAATGCATGTAGACTTAGTTTTCTTATGGATTCAATGTCATTGCATGAAAGGATATCCTTGTGTGTATTGGTTTCTCAATTCCCACAAGGTTTAGAGGCAGAGTAGGTTTCTTTAGACCTAATATAGTTCAAGAATGATGTTATGCAGTCTGTAAGCTCTTCATGGATATTAACTATAGGAAAATCAATAAATGGAATGATTTTCAATCTAAAATAGACCTATGCTTAGATATTGAAGTAGGGGTAGGTTTATGACTAATAAAAAAATATTTTATCTATCGACATGGTCATATATTTGACAAACAGGTAACTGTAACCACTAAAAGCAAATTTAAGCATGGTTTTGTCAACTCTATGGATATGAGGACTTTGTCCTCAAAATGAGAGCAAGTGGGAGATGGCATAGAAGATCAAAGCAAGGGGATTTGGGGATTGGAGAGTATAGTGAAGCATTCAATTCTTTTATGAATCCTTTAAGGTTTTCCTTCCTAATAGATTATGACTCATCATCTAAAAAACATATTCTTGTCTTCTAGTGCATTTCTCAGCCAATGAGAAGAGCTTGAAGACTATTGGAGCAAAGGAAGGTTAGCTTGTTGATGAAGGGTTAGTCTTGATTGGATCAAAAAATGGTTTAGAATTCAAAAAAGGTGGCAACTCAATTAATGATCTCGAATGGCATGCTCCCCCTCTCTCCCCTTTCTCCTATATCTCTTATTTTCTTCCACATTGTAATCTTTCTCACTTTTGATAAGAAATTCTCTCTCAATTATAGAAGAACAGAGGTTCTCATTTGATAGGGCTAGATCCTATCAAAATTTATATGAAATTCCTCTTGAAGCAATAAATACTTTCTTTACCTATCTCTCCCCTCTGAATTGTGTGTAGCAAAGCTTGTGCATGATGGCATTGTAAAGGAGAATCTTCCATGCCCATTGTCCTTCTTTCTTGCTCATTTCTAGGTGTCTTCAAGTTAGTTTCAAGTCTAAGTTAGTGTTCTTTTTGTCATTGATGCAAGCTCTTAGTGAGTCTTAGAACTCCTCTTTGCCTTCATTCATTGGTTCTTAAACCTAGCTTATGAAACACTTATGTGACTAGCTAATTTTTTTAGATTGTGTGAGCTAGCATTGTCCTATGATTCCTCAATGTTTACTTCATGCTTATGTGAGTTCTTATTTAAATTTGGTGCATCACCCTTTTAGCCTTCTTAGTGATCCTTTACCCCTTCTCTAACCCTTTCTCAATGCAAACATTAGTATAGGTGATCCATCAAGAGTAAGTCGGTCTTCTCTAGAGGTTCAACACTATCATAGGTGACACACAACCTTGGGTTATTCTCATAGTGTAGCTCAATTGGAGAGAGCCTGAATAACCCTCTTCAAGGTTAAATATTGATGCTAAAACAAGTTTTGGCATGCCCGGTGGGATACAATTAAAAGAATATTGGTCAAATTTTGATGTTGGTTTGATCAATTTGCAACAACTATAACTTCCAAGCAATAACATCTGGTGATTCTAAAAGAAGATCTAACATTATGGTAGCAGAGCAGTGACTACATCTCATGCCAAAGGTGACTATAAGGTCAACTTCTAGAGGTATTCCCTTTGAATTCATTGAATTGCCTTTGAACTTAGTAAAGAGATTAAGATTTACTAATACACACCCATATAAAGGTAACTTTGTTCCTAAGTCAATTTCAAGGCCTACACCTAAAAGAATATCTTTGTTAAACCCTTTCATTGCCACGACAGCCCCTAGAGCTTTCCCCCTTGTGGATTTCAATGGCCAAAGTCCTCTAGACCTCCCTCATTATGATCATATCCCATTAGCAGCTCTTAAAAGTGTCCCTTATTTTACTGGAGACAAATCTACAACACCTTCTGATCACCTCATGGACACAACTAATTTTTGCAATATTCATAATGTCAATGAGGAAAATGTGGCAATTAGGTTATTAGTCATCTCTTTCAAAGGTAAAGCCCTAATTGGTATAGAAGCCTTGCTACCAATTCTATTACATCATAGGATCAATTATGTGATGCATTGTGTAAGATATTTGAAGATAAAAGTGACCATTTGTCACTTGTAAAGTAATTAACCACAATACAAAGAGCCCCTCATGAAGTTATGCAAGACTTCAACACAAGGTTCCACAAGATTTGGGACATAATCTCAGTCTTTGTTAGGCCTACCCCTAACTTTATCCTTCTTTAATATTTAAAGGCCCTAAATAATGACATTGTAGTAATGATCCAGTCCATAGGAGGAAACATATTGCCAAATGCATATGAGGTGGCAATCAAAGCAAAAAAAAATTGGTGTAGGCTAGTAAGCTTACACCTAGACCACCAATGCCTTTGTTCCCTAAGATCATACCACCCCCTATTTCTATTCCTCCCCTTGTTGTCATTCCTCATGTGCCTACAATTGCTATTATACCCTCACCTAAGCAAGAAAAGGCTTCCATCACTCAATCTAGTGATTCCTTAAAAAAAAAACTTTCAAGAGCTTAAGAGCATGTTCCAATCCTTGAGAAATGAACTGGTGAATGTTAAGAGGCAACAAGCTTTCAATAGGCTTTATCAAACCTCATATCAACCTCAATAGCAATCTTATCTAGAAATAGGCCACCCTACAAAGGAAACTTCCAAGGCCAAGCCCAAGGTCAAAGCCAATGACAAGGGCAACCTAGATATGTGAGGCATAATAACTATAATCAAAATGTTGCAAGCACTTTCAACACTTTGGTTCCCATTCAAAAAAATATTGCTCAAGAAGCTGAGGGTACCATGCCTTAGATTAGTCTTTTGTAAAATCCATTATTCCAACTACTGATTTTACTCAAGCTTTCAATGATCAATGGCAATAGGTTGCTAATTATGGGTACAACCAAGCCCGTATAGCTCATAAAATAGAGGTACCCACGATTACAAAACCATAAGAGCCTCAACAAGGTCAAAGCCCTGATCAAGGACCAAGCTAATTAGGTGGTACAATGGTGAATTATGAGCAAGAAGAGTGTTATGCACTCAATCAGGAGGCTAGTTCTAGCCAGGCATACATTCTAGTGACAATAAATATAAGGTTCAAAATAAGGAACATGGATAATAACCAATAATCATTCAAGGGGCCTCCTACCATTATTACTTTAATATCAAAGCCAAATGGACCTTCTATTGTTCCAAAGGTTCCAATAGCCCCAAGAAATCAAAATTAGGTGAATGTCTTTGTCCCCCAAAACTCACAAAATAAAGGTGCAATTGTAGCTTCCAAAGCACAACCAAAGGTTGATGGTTCACCCATCAACATTGTGGAACAAATGAAAAGGTCTAATGTGAGTGTGCCAATGTGGGATATGCTCTCCATGCCTGGTTAGGTAGACATCCTCCAAGAAGGGTTGTCAAGAATCAATGTTTCTAAGAAACCACTAGTCAAAAAAAATGTGGTTCTCACCAATGCAACCAAAGAACTAAATGAAAGGCAATCAAGTAAGATGGTCAAACCTCCCCTTTATAAATTTTAGTGATCATTGGTAATTCTTTAGTACACAATTGCTTGGTAGACAGTGGGGCTAGCACCTTAGTAATGCCAAAGTCCATAGTTGATCATCTTGGTCTAAAATATGAGCCCCAATCTAAAGGAGTTCTACAACTTGATAGTTATTCCACCAAGCCATCTGGTATCATCAAAAACCTCAACTTGACCCTGCATGCTTGTCGTAGTGTCTTAGTGATTCAAGATATGTTGATCTTAGATGTAACTCCTCATTCTACACTATACCTATCTAGGGAATTCACTACAAAGATTGGTAGTTACCTTGTATTAGATTGGTCATACATGGCATTCAAAACAAGATATGGAACCAAGGTATCTATTAAGGCCGAGTCCATTGCATAATTCCACATAGATCCTTATGGGCCCAACAACATAAAGCTCAATTGTACCATCCTTGATGAGGATGAATTTATAGTTGGTTAAGAACTAAACACTCATCCTGAGGAGATACCCAATATTTTCTTGGATGAATTATGGAATGATACTCGGTTGACCCCTTAGAAGGTGTTGAAGAAAGAGACCTAGGTGTCTATTGCTTACATGAAGAGAATCAGTCCATGTCATCCTTCATAAGGCATCAAGAAGACTCTAGTGGCTTATGTAAATTGTTCTTTTATGGTTCAAGGAACAAACATGGAGTGGGTGCAAGTGCAATGTTCATATCCCCTTCAAATAACAATTATTTATCTTCTTATAAGTTCCAATTCAGTTGCTCTTATAATGCAATAGAGTATGAAGGCCTTATCCATGGCATTTAATGGGATAATAAGAGAGGAGTCAAATAATTATAAGTTTATGGGGATAATGACTAATAGTGCACTACGTTAGAGGCTAGAATATCACCAAGAATCTCTTGATAAAGTCTTACAAACATAGAGTGTGGGACCTAATTGTTAGGGTGTGGAGCTAAAAGCTTCAACTATGCAGACGAAGAAGAGGAGGTTGCTGAAGTTCCAAAAGTACCGGCGTTGGCAGCATGACCAACATCGGTTAGATACATTGCAAAAGGCAACCGGCATCGGTAGGGAGTCAGCCGATGTCGGTTAGCACCAGACAGACAGGGACCGACGTCAATCGCCTGTGGCAATTCCAGAACTGCTGTTGACGAATAGTCAGTTAAGTCATGCGAGTGTTTGCATGTTTAAGGGCTAATTATAGTCACGAGCTGCATGTCTAATTATTGTAATTAGAAGTCTATTTTTGTATGCATGGGATTCTATTTAAAGACCCATGAGGCATGTATTGTAAATCAAGCAGGCAAGTAAAGCATTGAAGCAAGGAAGCAAGGTCAAGGAGATCAGTTGAAGCATTCAAGGAGGGGATAACAACTCAAGTTGTTGATTTGGTTGTGTTGAGCAAGAGAGAGAGGGAAGAAGGTCTTGAGGTGTGGCAAGCCTTTGAGGTGGAGGAAGAAGTGGCATCTTCCTTATTGTATTTTCTTCTAAGAGTATTTAATACAAGATTGTGTATTGTCTCTCAAATTCTTTGTTGTTTCAAGTTTCTAGTTACTTAATCATTCTAGTATAATTATGTTTTTAATTGCTTATAAGAAAAGTAATCAATTGTGCTTCCTTGGAGGGGTTCCTAACAGTTGGTATCAGAGCTACGGTTGCAGGAAGCAGGTTATTGTTTGATTACAGGTTATTCACAGGGGTTTCTGTTTGAGTGGGAGTATAGCAATGGCAAAAGAAAGTAAGCTACGAATGGAAAAGTTTAACGACAAGAATTATCAACATTGGAGGATGCAGATAGAGGATTATCTGTATCAGAAGGAATTGTACTTACCATTGGGTGGGGTTGCATGTAAGCCCACAGATATGAAGGATGAAGAATGGAGTGTTCTTGATCGGAAGGCTCTGGGTTCTATAAGGTTGAGCCTTGCATCATCTGTGATTTCCAACTTATCACAATGCAAAACAATGGAAGAGTTAATAAAATCTTTGGCAAATTTATACGAAAAGCCCTCGGCTTCAAATAAGGTATTTCTTATGAAGCAGTTATTTACTTTGCAAATGCAGGAAGGTGGATCGGTACATACTCATCTTAGTGATTTCCATGGTTTGGTAAACCAGTTAGCTTCAGTCAATATTGTTTTTGATGATGAAGTAAAGGCTCTTTTAATTTTATGCTCTTTACCTGAAAGTTGGGATAGTTTGGTTATGGCAGTAAGTAATTCTGCGTCTGCTTCTAAAATCTTAAAAGTTGATGATGTTGTGAGTGTGATCTTGAATGAAGAAATACGCAGGAGAAGCATAGCTGAATCATCAGGGAATGCTCTAAGTGCAGAAAGTAGGGGAAGGCAAAGAGAGAAGGTCAAGCAAGGGAAATCAAGGTCGAACGTGGGAAAGAGATCCGAATCCAGAGGTGTCACCTGCTGGTTTTGTGGAAAGAGAGGACACACAAAGAAAGAGTTAGTTGAGGGATAAAGAAAATCAACATGAAGGTAATGAAGAAGCAAAGGATGCAGGTATTGTGGCACAAGACGCTCTCATACTTTCTTTGGATAGTCAGGTAGGATCATGGGTTTTAGATTTTGGTTCTTTTCATGCATCCCCAAACAGAGATTTGTTCTATGAGTATGTCCAGGGAGACTTTGGAGTGCTTCATTTAGGGGATGGTATGCCTTGTCAAATAGTTGGCAAAGGGAAAGTGCAATTGAAATTACAGATGGACAACACATGGGTGTTGAAGGAGGTTATGCATGTCCCAGTTCTGAAGCAAAGTTTGGTTTTTGTAGGAAGGTTGGGTGATGAGGGATGCACAGTAACCCTCACAGCAGATTCTTGGAAGGTTACCAAGGGTGCACTTGTTTTAGCAAGAGGTAAGAAAGTAGGTACGCTCTATCTATCTACTTGTATTACTGATTCTCTTTCTGGGTTATCTACTTCAGCTGTAGATTCAAAGATGTGGCTTAATAGGCTTGGTCACATGAATAAGGAGATGCATGTTCTTGAGTCAAAGGGTATGCTTTCAGATTTGAAGAGCATAGATTGATATTTCTGTATGCAGAAGAAGAAGGTGACGTTTCTTGAGGAATTCGATGTTAGTGACAAGAACAGGAAAGCCTTGGTTTTCAAGGAGAAGGTGACAGACAGAGTTTAGCACAAGGGGCAAAAAAATTTTGAGTAGAGCAAGGGTGATTTAGACAAGGGCTTGATCCAAAAGGAGCTCACAGGTAGAAGTCAGTTCTCACAAGCAAAACACAGAGACTAACATCAGCTAGAAAATTGGCATTGGCGTCCAGACAGGGACCGATGTCAGCTATGTGCAGCCTGACGTTGGTGACTCAGGACAGATAAACACCAGCATTGGCAAGGGGGAACCGACATCGATGATGAGGTAGTCGCAGGGAACTAACATCGGTCGGGTGCAGATTGAGATGTGACCGACATCGGTCACTGGAACGGATGTTGGGCGGACAACAAGCTGTCAAGGAGTCTCAAATGCCCATATGGAGGTCAGAAAGGGAAAGTGAACCTCATCTTCATTGTTCACCTTCTTTATATTGCTTACTGATGGTCATGAACTAGGAAGATGTGAAGAGGCAATGCAGGTAGAATCCAGAAACAATGGGAGCTTGGCATGGATGAGGAGTGTGAGTCCTTGGAGAAGAACCAAATAGGTATTTATTGGTGGAATTGTCAGCTGGAAGAAAGCATTGGATGAGGGATGGATTCCATTGTTAGAGAAGAGAGTGGATGGACACGTGAGACAGAAGGCTAGGGTATATAGTCTTGAGTAGGCTGCAGGCAATGGAGGTTTGACCATTGTATTTATCTTTACTAGGTTGGATAATATTAGCTACATTATCCTATTACTGTATTGTGTTGCTTGTTGCAGGGTTACATATACAGGGAGTTTCCTGAGCTAAGGGTAAAGTTACTTCAGAGGTATGTCATGAAGAATTTGGGAACAGCAAAATTCTTTTGGCATAAGTGACAGGTATAGCATCATAGGTTTTGTGGTGGTTGGTCTTCAAGAGTGATTTTGAAGAGGGATACAGAGCCAAGGGAACAAACTAGATGGTGTACAGGTACAAGTATAGTTCCAGCTATTTATCTCCAAGTGGGAGATTGTTAGGGTGTGGAGCTAAAAGCTTCAACTATGTAGACGAAGAAGAGGAGGTTGCTAAAGTTCCAAAATTACCAGCATCGGCAGCATGACCGACATCGGTCAGATACAGTACAGAAGGCAACCAGTGTTGGCAAGGATTTGGCCGATGTCGATCAGCACCAGATAGACAAGGACCAATGTCGGTCGCCTGTGGCGGTTCCAAAACTGCTGTTGACAAACAGTCAACTAAGTGAAGCAAGTGTTTGCATGTTTACGGGCTAATTATAGTCACGAGCTGCGTGTCTAATTATTGTAATTAGAAGTCTATTTTTGTATGCATGGGATTCTATTTAAAGACCCATGAGGCATGTATTGTAAATCAAGCAGGCAAGTAAAGCATTGAAGCAAGGAAGCAAGGTCAAGGAGATCTACAAGCAAGTAAGGTCAAGGAGATCAACTGAAGCATTCAAAGAGGGGATAACAACTCAGGTTGTATAGTTGGTTGTGTTGAGCAAGAGAGAGAGGGAAGAAGGTCTTGAGGTGTGGCAAGCCTTTGAGGTGGAGGAAGAAGTGGCATCTTCCTTATTGTATTTTCTTATAAGAGTATTTAATACAAGATTGTGTATTGTCTCTCAAATTCTTTGTTGTTTCAAGTTTCTAGTTACTTAATCATTCTGGTATAATTTCGTGTTTAATTGCTTATCAGAAAAGTAATCAATTGTGTTTCCTTGGAGGGGTTCCTAACACTAATTGAGGATTTTGGGGCTTTTAACATCCAAGTAGTGCCAAGGAACCAGAATCAATATGTTGATAGATTAACAACTGTGGGAGCTCAATTTGATATCCTAAAAGAGTTAAAAAATACCCAAGTGCAATCACATGTCAAAGTGGTAATAAGACCATCAGTGCTAGACAATGAAACTCATTGGTATGTGTTTGGAAATGATAAACAAATTACTTGTTTCTTTTAGAAGGAAGCAAAATTATTTGCAATGAACCAAGAAAAATTTCAACATCAATATGAAGAGAAAATAGTTCAATTGAGATTCAATAAGATTTCTAAATGGATAGTCACCCTGGAATGTATTTTTCATGAAAGAGATCATATGAGAAAAGATAAGATAGTGATGTAAACAAATGAAGAGAACTATGAAAGAGTCATTATCTTCAAGGACAAGCTCCTCAAGTTTGGGAAGGTAAGCATTAAATTTGAGAGGCATGATTCCATAAAACCTTGTAAAGAATATGCAAACATCTTTGTTTGGGAATATAGTGACCTGAAATAATTTGATCCCAAACTGACTCAACACACTATATAATTAGAGGCTAATGCCAACCCTGTCAGACAGAAGAGAGGCCTATAAACCCCAAAATAGAAGAGCTTATGAGGAAAGAATTGACTAAACTAGTTGAAACTAAGATCATTTTTTCCATCAAACACTCCTCATGGGTAGCCAATTTAATGCTTGTCAGGAAGAAGAATGGGGAGATCAAGTTGTGTGTTGAATTCAAAGATATGAACAAGATCTCTTTGAAATATCACTACCCCTTTCCATCCATGGAGTATCTCTTTTACATTATTGTTGGTTCAGAACATTTTCCCCTTTTTAGATGGGTATTCATGTTACAACCAAGTGTTGGTAAGATAGGAAGATCAGTATAAGACTGCCTTCACCACCAAGTGGGGCACTTATGCTTACTAGAATATGCCTTTTAGATTGTCAAATGTGGGGTTAACTTTTCAAAGAGCAATGTACATGGATTTTCAAAGATTGCTAAATTAGATGGTATTAGTTTACTTGGATGACATCACAGTTTTCTCAAAAAAACTAGTGAGCACATGGACCATTTAAGTTTGATCTTCCAAAGATGTAGAGAGTATGGGATCTCTTTAAATCCCAAAAAATGTGTGTTTGATGTTCATGAAAGCAAACTTTTGGATCGCATTGTCTCAAAGGTAGGATTATCCAATGACCCTTATTGAATAAGTCCCATCCTAGCTTTATCCTAACCCAAGCACAAAAAATGAATCCAGAGTTTCCTTGGGAAAATAAACTTTGTGAAAATGTTTATACCTAGTTTTGAAAACCTAGTGAAACCCATCACCACCATGCTGAAGAAAAGTTAAGTGTTTGCTTGGTCAAATGAAGATAAAGCAACATTTGAGGCCATCAAGCAAGCCATTGCCTATTCACCCTCACTTATTAATCTTAATTTATACCTTCTCCAACATTGACAACATATCGGCTATATTGATGCAGAATAATGGTGAAGGACTTGAGTAGCTAATTGCCTTTTTTAGTCAAGGTATGGAAGGATATGAGGTAAAGTACACTTTTATTAAAAAGTAAGTTTTTGCAACTTTTAAAAGCCTCAAAAAGTTTAGGCCAATGCTTTCCAATAGCAAGATTCATCTTATGGTGTCTCATTCTGGAGTTATGGACTTCCTCCTTAACAAAGACTTGAATGAGAAAAGAGCAAGTTGGATTACCAAGGTCATGGAGTATGATATGGAGATCAAATTCACAAAGTTGGTAAGAGGCAAAGGCTTATGTGAGCATATGGTGGATGACCTTCAAGAATATAAAGAAGTTGTTTTAGTGACACAAGATAACTCATAAATAGATGCACCTCTACTTCATAAAAGCTGGCTCTAAGACATGACACATTTCTTGATGATAGGAGAATGCCCCCAAAGTTTAGATAGAGCAAAAAGAAGGTATTTCAGACTTCAGTCCATATCTTATGCATTAATTAATGGGGTTTTATTTATAAAGGACCTCAATGGGGTAATTTTTAGGTGCATTCACGACAATTAAGTGAGAAAACTTTGTGAGCAATTTCATAATGGATTTGTAAGAGGCCATTTTGCTCCAAGAATAACAACAAAAATAATGAGGGCTGGTTATTACTAACCTAACCTTTTCAAAGATGCTTATGCATGGGTTAGGAAATGTCAGAAGTGTGTTCTATTTGTAGGTAAAGAAAGATTATCAACTCTTCCACTCAATTCAATCCAAGTGGATCAACTCTTAATGTAATGTGGGTTGGAATTCATACGGATGATAAATCCACCTTCAAGTGCAAGACATAAATAGGTGCTCATTGCATTTGACTACTTCATCAGGTGGTTGGAAGTAATTGCCTTGAAAAAATGAAATGAATTAGTAGTATTAGACCTCTATGATAACATAATAACCAGGTTTAATGTCTTAGCTACTACAATTTCAAATAATTCATTAGCATTTGTTAGTATGAAGACAAGTGAATAGGTATTCAAGTAAGGCATCTACCTCAACACATACTCCAATTTCTACTCCCAAGGTAATGGACTAGCAGAGTCCACAAATAAGAGCTTGATAAGGATTATCAAGAGGACCATGGAGGAAAATTAGAGAACATGGCATACAAAACTAAGGACTACCTTATGGGCTGACAAAGTGACTCCCAAAGCTATCATTGGCAATTCTCCATATGTCCTTGCATATGGAAGGGAAGCCAAATTGCCCATTTCTCTTTAACAACCTACCTTAGATTTATCCCATCAACTTGAGTTGATGGAGAGTGAGCCAATGAATATGAGGATGATAGAGCTCATGGAGCTTGAATAAACTAGGGACCTTGCAATGAAGACATTAGAGTCACACCAACCTTAGGTCAAAAAAACATTTGACAAGAGAACCATAACAAGGGACTTCAAGGAAGGGGACCGAGTCCTCAAATGAGATTCAAATAAGGCCAAGCTAGGAAACCATACTAATTATGATAGCTTGTGGATGTCGACACTTAAATCTGACCACCGATAACCTCCAACCAGGCTTTTGACTAATTTCTATCAAAATGCATAATTTGGCCTAAAAACACTAAAGCGCATTAAAAGCTTTGAAACTGACATATCTAAGTGTCAATTTTGATCAAAGTATCCCTAAATGGGGTAATACAATTTATGGGACAACTAACTTTGATCAAATCATCTCGAGTTAAAATAGCAATTTTACACTTGGGTGCCTTGGATTGCTCTTTTTTGTCAAGTCTCTTGCACGAGACATGTGCCTTTGTTATTTTGTGTTGGCAACATCCTCAATGTAAATATAGTTCCAACGCATCTAACATCAACTTCTAATTCTAATCTAGTCAAATTTTGAGCCGATAACAAGACATTTTGATCAATTTGATTAATTTATGCACCAAAGAGCAAAATTTGCACCAAAGTTGACTAATCATGTTTTAGGCTAATTAAACCAAATTAGGGCCTTAAGTTAATTTTCCATAGAACATGTTGAATAAATATTTATTGAAAATTTATTTATATTAACTACATCATCAGGTGATATCATCATATGGGGTGGCATCCATAAGCCATAAATGCATAAAATATCAGGATTATGGGTCTTTCATGCCTCATTAAGACCCTCTATGCCTATTCAATGCCCCTCAAACCATTCCAAAAAACTATAAATAAGAGGTCTTACCTATTGAATTTTAATATTTTTTATGTCAAAATTATAATTCCCAAATGCATTCAAAAATCATTGCATCTTAGTGTTATAATGCTAAAATATTGAGCCAAAGCCAAGCCAAGCCAAAGCCACACAAGGTGCCAAGGAGAGATGGAGGTAGCCACACTCCATTGATGCAGACTTCATGAACACAAACTGAGTAATCCACTACAAAAATAACTTTGGAACATCCAAATAAGTTAAAATAATGTTTGTTTCACATTTTAGTTGTGTTTTCCATTCATATTTTATTAACTAAACTCCCCCTAATGACTAGGCCTAGAGATGTTATGCTAGTTATTGTGTTTTTGTCAATTTATTTTTATTTTGAAAATAACATGATACTAACCATCCTCTTTTGAGTTAAATTATTAGTCTACATAATTCCACTCTTGGTGGGACTATCTTCATGAGTGTGCAACCCATGAATTTCTTTGTATTCATAGTTTTAATTCCTTTTTTGTTGTTTTTGCTTTTGCTAGAGTAAAACTGGCCCATAAATAATTAATAACTTTTTATTTACTTAATATTTTTTTCTAAATTTTTTTATGGATATATAAAAATATGTTATTGATATTATCTAAAAATTTCAAAAAAAAAATATTTATATTTTAGAAGTTATGATTGTTTTAGTGACTATCACTTTTTGTTTTTTATTTTTCTGGTAAAAATGGCTAGAACAGAGTTAATAATTTTTTTAATTGTATTTTTGTATCTCAAATTTTTCATATAAGTCAGATGTAAAGTTATTGACAACATCTTAAAATTTTGTGGTAAACCGATGTATATTTTAAAAGTTATGTTAAAAATACTGACTGTAGGTTTTTATGTTTTATGTGTTATGTTTTATTTTTAACCTTCTAATTTGTTGCTTGTAGGTGTTCATATATTTAATATTATTTTTTAAAATATTTTATTGATTTTTTTTATAACCAGGTCTAATCTAATACGTTTACATTTTTTATAACCTTTTTATTGCAAGAACTACCTAACAAAGTGCCAAAACAAACTTAAATTAGTCTTTTCACACTTCATTTGGATGTCTAAAACGAATTAGAATCCTTCATTTTATTGTTTAAATAAAATCTTTAGGGTGCTTTATTGGTTAAGTTTTGTGATTGTCTTTCAAAGTTCACAACTTAAGGCCAAAGGGCCAAAAAGATCATCACCAAACTTTGGTTTTAGTACTTAAAATTGAACTTATTTATCTAAGTTTTGTATTCAATATTTGTTTAAATATAATTTGATTGGCAAAAATAAAGACATTGTGTGTATGCTCTCCCATCTGTCCCTTTTAAGGAACTTTTGAGATCAAAAGCATCGTCTTTATTACAAAATACCTTAGTCAAAGCCATGAAAGAGACGTTGTTAAGGCTCTCCTCAAGGACCCACATGGCTTGAGTGACATAGACATAACCTCTAAATCTCTTTCACTTAGTCATTTATTTCATTGCATCTTGGCTTGTGAGGGGGACTTCATTACCTCTCATAAGTTCTTAAGGGAAGCTTTGACCTAGGGTTTCATCTCCCAGCACTGACTTTACCCACTCCCACTAGGATCAGAGGTTTGAGCGGTTAATCCACCTTGTAGTGTTGGAGTTGCACATGAGATGTGTATGTACTTTGGACATCATACTACACTGAATAAGGGACGGATGTAGTGATTGCAAAAATGACAAGACCTTTTTGCACAAGCCAAGTGCCATGGACACCTAATTACATGCTTTTCTTTTGCATCATGGCATGAAAGTCATTATGTAATTGATTCCTCTAGAAATGTTTGAAAACTTGTAGTTTTTATCAAAATCCTCATTTGTCGCAAAAGTGTTGTTGGTGCAAGGTGTGCCTCAAGGTCCATGTCGTAGTACTGTCATTTGAGAGAAGGGGGTATAACAACCCTACTATATAATGCACATTTACTTTTGGATGAACACTTAAAATCCTTTCAAATGGCGTACATTAATAGATTCTAACAATACCAAGCAACCTTGTCAGTTTAGGATCTAAAGAGCAATTAATAGTTGGTTTTGTCATAGATCAAAGTCTTGTTTGGAGTCAAAACTAGGTGTGAACAAATGATACAAACCAAAACACATAGTCCTCATTTTCCTTTGAACAAAGAGGTGTTATGCTGCCCACATGAATCATCAATTTGCCTTATTCAAACTTCATCAAAAATTGGAGTCATATCATCCACTTTGGTGCAGATATGCTACCCAATTGAGTCTAAACCTTTACCAAAGTTTGTTTAAAGTTATTCATTTATAATTCACATTCAAATTTGAACCTTTCTAAGTTATAAGGGTTGATGTGTCAAGTGGGTTCGTCATTTGCACGTTAAACTTGTTTTAACTTAAGTTCAAATTTCCATTTGAATTGAAGGCCGTTTAAGACTCATAATCATTATCACCACTTGGTCGGCTTAAGTCATTTTGTGCTAAACACTTACAATTTGAGTTTATGCACCAAACATTTTTGTGTTACCATCCCATTTTGCCTTAGATCATTTGAATACATACTTTTTTGCCTTAGAGATATTGTCAAAAATTTGGAGGTACGTATGTCATTTGAGTTAAGAAAGGTAGTATTATGCTGTCAAATTTGTGAAAAACCATCTTTGCCTTAGGGAGTTTTTGAAACAAACATTTTGTCATGTCTTTTGAGTAGTCAAGCATTGTTACGCTGTCCAAAACATTTCAAACATTGTTTCATAGACCCTCTTGCATAGAGTTCAAGTTTGTGCACATTTTTTTAAGCCAATTCGAGTATATCTTTATCTAGCATAGTTACATCATTCACATTTATCAAGCCTATTTGCAAAAGGAACCAAGTTTTATACCATCATTTACGAGAAAACAAACTATCTCTAAAGTGCCTTTTGTTTCATTTCTTATACCTATTTGATTGAGTTCATGTCTAAGAGTCCAATGCCTTGTTTTTGTTAGAAGTGTTTCAAATCCATTAGATTAAAATCTCATCTTTTTTTCAAAGTCTAGCTTTTGATGTCATTTGGACAAGAGTCCTAGCACATGCCTTGTTTGAGCCTAGATTTTGACGTCGTGTTTTGCCAAAAGACCTAGCAACTGTTCATTTCTTAGATTAGACTAGTTTGAAACATTCGACCTTAGAGTTTAAAATTTTGATTTTTAGTCCATTTACTTAATCTTTTTTGTATAAGGCATGTAACATTAGATACTTAATGTTAGCTTGTTTTATCACAAATCATTGCATAAACCTTTCCATCCTTTTGACGAATATAGACCAAGTTTGAACATCATCTTTTGGACATTGTCTTTTTAGAGTTTGTAGAAATCTCTTCCCTTTCTACTGTGAAATATTCACTATGGATACCAGTACGTATTCCTACACTCGTAGTGGACTCATGTACAATCCAGGGATTAGTAATGTAGTTGTGTGAGAAGAAATGGTGCAAGACCCCTACATAGATAATATTGATTATGATATGGATCCTTATCCCTCTTATAATACTCAAATAGGAGCATAAAACCAAGATCCATTGGCTAACTATTTGGTTAATATGCTACCATATTCAAAATAGGACCAAGAGCAAACCATACAATACCTAGCTATGATGCCCATAGCTGAAGAACCAGTTCCTCAACAATCTTACTCGACTAATACGCCTTCCAAATATGATCCATTTTTGTTTGAGCATCATTTTTTGGAGAACAAAGATGAGATTTTGGTTAGAGTAGGGGCTAAGTTTCCAGTAGACTTCCCTCATGAAAGTTTACCAAGCCTAGTAAGAATGTCTCACAACATATTGTATAGTCAATAGGCTTCTTCTAGTAATCATTTGACTCTAGTCCAAATTACGTATCAAGATCTTAGTATGCCTAACAAAGAGAATAACCTCATAGAAGACCACATTAACCAAATGTAAGCAGCATATCAAACCTACCTGAATCTAGCATGCAATTTCAATCAGATTACCATGGTGAGTAAACCTCTTATTGACTTAGTTCCATCAACAAGAGTTTTGATAGAGTTAACTGGTCAACATAATCAGAGTTTAGACCCATTCACACAAAATACTTTGGTAGGCAACTTGTTACATACACCAATTATTGAATAAGTGTCTTTTACTTTTATGCAGAATAATGAGTTAAACACAGTGGACAATGTATAAGCAATGTCCAATCCAAATCAAAGTGGTACCAATACACAAATAACTATTCAACAACATGTGCCTTTAGTTAATACCATGAGTGGATCGACAAACCTCATAATGGGAGCTTCTTCACCCCAACCTCAACCAGTTGCTTCATCAAGTGCACAACCAATAAGATCAGGTAATCAACTAACAACCAATGTCATGCCTCAACAAAAAAAATTGATGAATCCTATTCCTCCTCAATAGGTGATGATTATCATTCCAAAACAATAGGCACAAATGAATATACAAAAATAGCAGAGGCTGAACATATTACCACTTCAACAAGGGGCAACTAATGTTCAACCTCATCAAGTAGTAGCAAATGCACCTTCTTTGCATACCAACATGCCAATTTAAAACCAAATGATGTTTAATTAACATCATATTCATGTTGGTCAATGACAAGTGCAAAATATCTAATATGTGTCCACTTCCCAACCAAGATTCATGCAGCAAGGGGGTTCTAATGTATCTCAAATACTTGCCAAGTAACAATTATCTTTTGTGCAGGGTAGACCACAAGTTTAGAGATAGGGTCTTGGCTCACAAGTTCCCACTAAACAACAAGGTTTAAGTAATCAACAATAGGTCCCTATTCAACCACAATAGGCACATTATTGTTATATCACTCCATCCCTACCTCAAAATCCTCCAATTCAAACCTTCATCACCAACCCAAACCAAAATATTGCACAACCAAACCTACTATTTCAACAAGTACATCCTAATCCGTGTATCCATATTCTTGGTTTATTTCCTAACCAATCTAATGTATACCAAATACCCCCATCATACCCTAATCAAAATACTCCACTTGTGACTGCTCCCCAAGCCAATGTTCCCCCTTAAACCAATGTTCCCTCTAGTTTCCTATCCCAAGAATTACAACAAATGAAGGATGCAATCGTGGCCATCCAAGTGAGGAAATAGGTTAAAATTTTTAAGGTGGATGATGTGTGTTCATATCCTTTCAATATGGAGTACTTACAGATTCCATTATCTCTAAGATATGAGCCACTAAAGTTTGATAAATATAATGGAAAAGGTGATCCCAAAGCCCATTTAACCAAGTTCTTTGTCACATGCCAACCAGTGGAATATAACGATATATACTTTTTTTTTGTTTCCAAGGAGCTTAGCTGGACAAGCCTTTGAGTGGTTGTTAAAGTTACCTAAGAATTCAGTAACTAATTTTGATGATCTTTTAGACAAGTTTATGTATCACTTTTCTTGTAATCTCAAGCATGAGATTTCATTAGCTGATTTGACGCAAGCTAAACGAAAAGTTGGTGAGAGTTTTGCAAGTTATCTATAGCGATGGAGATCACTTGCAAGCTAATTCACTCATAGTTTACTAGATAAACAATTAGCCACTATATTCACTAAAAACTTACATAGTGAGGTAGCCTATCATCTGAAACTACAATGTCCACATACCTTTAAAGAAATCATTGACAAAAGTTTGTTGATCAAGTGAGTGTTCATCAATAAAGGAGTCATCAAGCTTAATTAAACTAATCAAAACCAAGGTACCAATCAGGGAATCAATCAAAACCAACATCCAATCCAAACGTAAGCATCGTAATCGACATAGGCCAATAACTAAGATAGATCAAAGTAATTCAACCGCAATAAGAATGTTGTGGGAAATGGAGTAACCAAGTCATGTCATGTCTAAATAGTGTAAACATCATCTACACCACCTTTTTAGCTCACTCCTGCTCGACAACCTCTTCAACCAACACTGTAAGCACAACAACCAAGCCCTGCACAACAAATGCCACAACATTTACCATTGTAAAACCCTACTCCAAGGAGAACTGTGCATACACATCATGTTTTTAATGACCTTGAAGAGCTTATTGAGTCTATATTTGAAAACTTGTCATCGCAAATTTGATTAGTTCACCTATACCAAAGCATTATCCTTAAGGCCTCCCTTATCCTAATTGGTACCATGACAATGAATTATGTGAGTATCATCAGGTCAACAGGCACAATTTACAAAGATGTGTGCAAATAAAACATTTGATTGAAAATATGTTAGAGAATGGGGATATCACATTGGATAGTGGTGCTTCCACCTCTAATCAAAATCTTGGCATCTATCAAAACCTTTTTCCACAACATAAATAGCAACAACAACAATAACAACAGCCAAGGCCAGTACAACAACAAAATCAACTATATCAAAATCAAAGGTTGAACTAACAGAACCATTAGAATCAATAAAAGAACCAATGACATCAGAAAAATAGAAAAAAATCAAGGTCAAAATGATAACAACTAAAAAACCTACCATGTAGTTGCACATGACTACAACAGGGTTATAGGTCATATTATAGGGGGTAGTGTTAACATCATCTCCATTAATCCTAGACCATGCACCAATCAATCTAGACCATTTCTAAACAATACCACTCATCCAAATTACATGGATAATCCTTTTTTAACCTGGGATCACACACAGGTGAACCAATAAACTAGGATTTCAAATTTTAGACCTTATACTGATAACTTATCCTTACCTCATGACCACATACAAGTACATCGGTAATCGAGACTTGTCCTATCTGGTCCCACACCATTACCACTATTTGTTAGCAATCACGGTCCTATATTTAATCTTGATTGTGCAATCACAATTCAAAAGTCAAGTATTATCATTCCAGACCCACAACCATCTTCCCCTTTGCCCATTATCCAACTAGTCATTTAACCTCAAAATAAGCCATTTACCACTAACCTAGAAAAGAAGTTTGATATTATGGAACAATTGCAGAATACCCTAGCCCAAATCTCTATTTTAGATTTTTTGTGAACACAGACAATCTATAAGAACATTTTGAATGAGTTTTTGATCTAATCCACTATTTCTAGTGACATATCCCCTAATAAATTGCAAGCTTTGGTTGGACACCTAGGTCCAGCCTAACAAGTCACATTCAACCCAAGCGATATATCTTCCCTTGGCTCGTTCCATAATAATTCATTATACATATAAGTTTATATAAAAAGGAAAAAAGTGAAATGTGTCCTTATAGACAATGGATCAGGGCTCAACATAGTGTATCAAAATATCATCAAGCTTTTAGGGTACGCAATGGTAGATCTCCAACCAAAAATGAAAACTATCAAAGTCTACGATAATCAGGAGAGAGAATCACAATGCACCATTAGCCTGTTAGTTATCATTGAGCCTTTGACCCATGCTACACTTTGTCATGTGTTTGATCTTGAGTCGTCATATAATATGCTTTTAGGTAGGCCTTGGTTACATGAGATTTGTGCAGTCCCATTAATGTTGCACTAATGTATCAAGTTCTCCCTCTCAGGGATGGAGGTGAATATTCTAAGAGATTTGTACCCATATGAACACTGAAAACATCTCGAGGCCAAGTTTCAAATCTATAATTACCAATACAACATGAATCCAAGTTCTAAGCAGGATAAAAGAAAGGCCATACTTATTGATCCTCTAGAATATAACTGCATAGATCCTAATACCCTAGATTTTCTTTTACACACGCCACAACTTGAAGCTTTCAATCATTTCACCATTTCAGATAATGGCCTAGGAGAGTATGTGAGCCATGATACCTTTCATATTTCCAATCTTCCTCAGGAACCCAGACCTTTGGAAGACCTAAAGTCACCACACACATGCATTGGCAATGAAAAGGTTAAGATAAACTTTATAATCTAGGACCAGTCACATTCATGCTAACATCTGGTCAAGAATAAGACCCTCTCAAAGGAGTGAATCATGGTTATACAGTGATTAATTATTCAATTGTTATAAGAGCACCAAGTATCTTATTCCCAATAGGATCATGAAACATCAAGATTATGAAGGAAGAGGCCTTAGACCGAATCAACATGGAACCATTGAGCCAATTTTCATGACTAAATACAAAATACCTTATGGAATTAGATTTAAATTGCCTAGGGGTAAACCCACATATCTTATTCAAGTTCCATCACCAGTAGCTAGTGATGATGATGTCGACAGTAAAGCAGAGTTTGATCATAGCCTTATCTTCGATGACCTAGTCGAGACTAACATGTTTGATAATAATGCCATATGTACCCTTAGCCCAATCATTCATAATAACCCATTGCCATTATACTATCCCCAACTGATAGATTGGGACCAACAAGAATCCAGTTTACCAATTGATGAGTTTCAGAATGATGAGAATTATGTGATTTTCTAGGCCTTAGAGATAACGTTTCATTCAGAGATCATAAATCAATATTCTCAATCACATTGGATCCTGAAGCCTATTTTGGAGAGCGGGTGAACACCCTTAACTAAAAACAAATAAAGAAAACATTGATATCCTAAAGTGAAAACCTCTTTGAGGCACTTTCTGACCAAGGAAAAAATAAAGATAAAGGCCAGTCTAGTGGTGAAAAATTGTTTCACGCACCATTAGATGGGTGTGTTCATTCTTCTTCAAATTTAGACCAAGAGACCACCAACGATGAACTTACCTATAGCTCTAAGTTCAGTTTTGAGCAGCAATAAGTGTTTGATGGAATTCTTCAAAAAAAATTGACTATTTTTGTCACATGGCTAGATCTCTCATTAGGGGACTCAGATTTATCATGCCTAGGAGAATTTAAAGAGTAAGTCCTAATAGAAGACTATAATATAATCTAACAGTTCAAGTCTTTGCCTACTATCCTATAAGATGGCTTGAGCCTTCTAGTCGAAGATACAATAGAGTTAAACATTGAGACTCCATCGGACCCAAAATGGATAAAATTAGGCATGTCCCTCACTGAGGAAGAATGTGAAGTCTTTACAGCTCTATTGAGAGAATTTATAGATATATTTGCATGGACATATTCTGACATGCTAGGTTTGGACCCTACCTTGGTTTTACATCACCTTGTGGTAAATCTTGATGCCAAACCAGTTAAACAAAATTTATGCAAGATGCATCCTCGCATTGTTGTATTAGTAAAGAAAGAGTTGAAAAAACTCTTAGAAGCAAGATGTATTCATTATATTGACTACTCAGAATATATATCTAATGTTGTACTTATTAGCAAAAAACATGAAGGAATCAAAATCTATACTGATTTCTATGATATAAACAAAGCTTGCTCTAAGGATGACTTTCCATTGCAAAACATTGACATGATCATCGACTCCAAAGTGGGGTATGAAATACTTTCATTAATTGACAGATTTTCAAGATATAACCAGATCATAATAGCATCATAAGATCAACACAAGACAACATTCATCACTCTATGGGGAACATTCTATTATCTAGTAATGTCATTTGGTCTTAAAAATTCTAGGTCTACATATCAAAAAGCTATGATTTTCATATTCCATGATATGATGCATAATATTGTTGAAGACTACGTTGATGACATACTAGATAAATCAAAAACTAGGGTCAACCATCCAACAGTGCTACATAGATTATTTGAAAGACTAAATGAGTACAAATTCTAACTGAATCCAAAGAAATGTGTATTTGGAATAACATCTGATAAATTACTTAGCTTCATTATGTCTCGTAGAGGCATTGAAGTCGATCCAACCAAAGTCCAAGCTATAACAGAGATGCCACCACCAACCAATTTGAAGTAGCCCCATTGTTTGCAAGGTAAGATCCAATCAATATAATGCTTCATATCTCAGTTAGCAGACAAGTGTCATCCATTTACACATATTTTAAAGAAGGGAGTTGCATTCCACTGGGATAATCACTATCAAACTACTATTTAATAGATAAAATATTACCTAACAAGCCTACTTGTTTTATTACCCCGTATGCCAAGAAAACTATTTTTTTTATACCTATCAGCTACAAATAGTGCTTTGGGGGCACTTCTAGCTCAACATGATGACAATAGAAAAGAGCATATTGTATAATACTTAAGTCGTACATTGGTCACGTATGAACACAACTACACACCTATTGAAAAAGCTTGTCTATCCATGGTATTCACAGCTCAAAAATTATGACACTACATGTTGAACAATAAGACCATGGTCATTTCCAAAGTAGATCTGCTCAAGTATCTACTATATAAAATAGCTTTACAAAGTAGAATGGCCAAGTGGATCATGTTTCTTAGTGAGTTTGACATAGAGTATGTCAATCAGAAGGCAATCAAGGGACAGGTGTTTACAAATCAATTCGTTGAAGCGCCCCTTGCAAACATAAAGCCACTCATATTTTAATTTTTTGATGAATCCATAATGACCATCATTTACACACCTATTGAAGAGCATCACTGGAAGCTATATTTTGATGGATCATTCATAGCACATGGATCGAGGACATGCCTATTATTTATTACACCATAGGGATCTAATCCTTAAGTTTTTTATAATCAATTTTCCTTGTATAAACAACATGGCCTAGTATGAAGCACTTGTTGCAGGGCTTCAAAAGGCAGTACAATGGAACATATCTCATCTCAAAATTTATGGTGATTCTTAGTTAATCATCAATCAGGTCATAGACCATTTCCAAACTAAAGATGATAAGTTGGTTCCTTACAAAGCTATAATTGACACTCTAAAATAACATATTGTAGATATCTAATTTAAGCATATACTAAGGGATAATAATATAACTACAGATACCATGGCTAATATTAGCTCTCTGATTTGACAAATAGACAAAGCTAAAGAGTATCAATTCCTCATCGAGAATTTGGTCGCACTAGCTCATGAACCTTCAACTGTGGCAATGATTTGTGATATTGTTTGTCCTAATTCTATCTAGTATTCAGACCTTTATAACTATCTTCATGACCAAGTTATACCCCTATCTTAAAAACAAACCAAAGCCTTTATCCATCACTCCACTCGTTATACTCTACTTGGATCAACACTTTACTACTGCAATTTTGATGGAGCTATGCTTCATTGTTTAACTTTGACAGAATCTAGACTAGCGTTATGGGAAATTTATGAAGGGGTATGTAGATCCCACTCTAGTGGGGCCATCCTATCCAAAAATCTCTTGTATACTGGTTATTATTGGCCCATAATGGATGTAGATGCAGTTGCATATGTAAAGAAGTGCGATAAATATCAATGACATACCAATCTAATTCATGCCCTAACCAAGACTATGAAACTAATGTTGACACCATGGCCATTTACTATATGGGGACTCAACCTCATTGGGAAAATCAATCCTACATATTCAAATGGCCATAAACATATCCTTATCACTATCGAATATTTCACTAAGTGGGTTGAAGCTATACCTCTCACATACGTGACATGAAAGCAAATTTTGAAGTTCATCTTCAACCATCTCATTTGCCACTATTGTATCCCCTCTGAAATTATATCTGATAATAGAGGATCATTCAAGAACAAATATGTCAACAAGCTATGTGTTGAATATAACATCACATAACATTTTTCTACAACATATTACTCTCAAGGTAATGGCCAGGTCAAAGCATCAAACAAAACCATTATCAATATTCTCAAAAATATTATCAATGATACCGATCATGATTGGTACCTTAAAATATTTTGTGCCCTTTGGGCATACTACACCAATCACCATATCCTCACAAGAGCCACTCCATATTCACTTGTTTATGGTACAGAAGCCATCTTTCCCATTGAGGTTGAGTTTCCTTCACTATGCGTATCTTTCAAGCATGTCCTAGATGATCATGACTATCAAGTAGCTCACTTCCAAAAGCTAGACCTACTTAATGAAAAATGCATAACTACACTCAACAATATTCAGGCATATCAGAACCAATTCAAATGCCACTATAATTGATGTGTCAAGCATAGAATATTTAAACTTGGCGATCTTGTTCTTAAAGAAAACTAAAGGAATACCATGACCGAGAAGAAGTATAAAGGTAAATTCAAACTAAACTAGATAAGGCATTTCATCATTACTACAAATTATATATCAGGAGCATACAAGATCGCCACACCAGATGGAGATGAACTTCCTGAGCTAATGAATATTATTCACCTCAAGTGGGACTATGCTTGAGTGCTATGGTGTATTGTCTATAAAGACCATTTTAGTTGTGCTATTTTATCACTATTCTTTGTATGAATGTCATTCTTATCATTCCTCTTAAGCCTATTACTTATCTATTTTACCATTTCATTCTATCTACCAGCATTATTTTGAATCCCATCTACCTATCCCATTTGACTTTGGTTTCACCATTGGTTGCACTTTTTTATCACCAATGAGTCTGATTAGTTTCAACAGTTGTTTTAAGCATTCTAAACAGAGACAATATTTTGGATCAATATGATATAAGTTTTGATAATTGCATATGTTGTTTGTTGTTTTTTTATTATCATTGATCTTGTTACTAATTATAACTGCCTATGGGCAGATTAGACCATTGATCTAGGCCATTGTGTCCTAGTTATAACCACATATGGGCAAACTAGGGGTAACATTTATTTATAAAGCCTTGACATACCAACTTGCCATTTCATATGTCATACTATGCCTTTATACCAACTATGCATGCTTTATTTGAATTGACTACTACACTAGTTGAATTCCTCCACTGTAAGGTGAAACTATAATGACTTGAGGTCTTACTCTAAGACTATGTAGGTAGTGCTCGATACTTGTTGAGGTCAGCTCAATCATCCTTCTTAATCCATGCTCTCACCATCTTATGAGCAACCTAAATTTGAACACTCTCATCATTTTGTAAGCAACCTAAGCCATGCTTTCACCATTTTGTGAGCAACTTAAGTAACACTATCATCATTTTATGAGCTTGAATCATTTAGTGTCTCATCATTCTCGATCGAGTTGAGATACTCCAAAAATTCCAAAAACATTTGTAAAACTATTAGAAAAAACTAAAAACATTGACCACTTCTTTGCCTTAAGGATTTTGGGAACCCTTACTAAGTTACAAGTAAATGACTTGTTCTTTAATTTCCCCATTTTTTTTGGACTTTTCTCCCATGCACTTGTCATTTTGCAAGACCATTCTTATTCTTATATCACGTCCATTCTATTTGTTTTAACCAGTTATCATTTTCTTCCCATTTCTTTGAAGAACTACATTTGACCTAAAGTTTTTAATGGATATTATGTCCATGGAACTATGTAGGAAGCGTCCACTTGCCTAGTGCATATGGAGACATCTCAGCCACCCCCTTCCCTTTCTTTTATTCTCCCATTTTGTTAGTTTGTTAAGTTGTCACCTATTTTCTAGGGATAATGTTTGTATGGCTTAAATTAGATTGTTTATTTCTTTGTTGTGTTATTTGTGTGCCTATTTGTTTGCTTTCAGTATTATTGCCTTGATTCAATCTATGTATGTTCATTAGGTGATTCCTTACTTGCACTTACACTTGAATTCATCCATATTCATCTACTAGCATTGACATCATAGTTTCTATCATTGGTACATTATTTTCCTTTGAGTATTAGATTACAGGAGTCAGTCTTTATGCATATTTTGGTCAAGTCCTCATGATGTTATATCATGATGTCTACCGACACATGCTACAAAAAACCTTAACTTTAGGAAGTCTATTCAATAATAGTAGTATCGACATCTTTTCGACATTGACATCGACATCAACATCTCGATTCAATCCCAATCATATCTTACATAGAGTAATTAAACAACAAAATAATTTCAACCTTTGTTTAGTTCACATGAGCATCTCTTTACTATCAAGTTATCCCCATTCATCTTTATCCTATGTATCATATTATCATCATCATCATCCAAATCAGTTATGTTTGCCATAATCGAGGTCCAATGATTATAACCGCCAATGGAAAAATCATTGCACATTGTCCCACCTGCATTTCTCAATGATTGTAACTGTCTTTGGGCAAATCATTATGTTATCACCACTTTCTTTTTTCTGCCCATACAGGGGCATATTTCAATCTTGCTTGTTTGTCTTAATTGGGACAACTTCATCTTCTCACTGATTATAACCATCTTTGGGCAAATCATTATGTTATCATACCATGTTACCACTATCAAGGTATAATGCTTATAACCGCCTTTGGGCAAACCATTGTACACCGTCCCACTTGCATTCTCAATGATTTTGACTACTTTTTCAAATTCATTGTGTTCTCACCCCATAATTTTCCTTTCTTTGGTCCCCTCGTTTCACTTATTTCTTTTTTGAGGGACCGTTTGCTGACCTACTTGTGCCAACCGTTCCCTCGAGGGGGCATCATGCAGTTAGTTTATCATCATTGCAGTTGTAGGCATATAGGACATTTTCATTTTTTGAGAAGATGTTACTGTGCTTATATTTTTCAATGCCTTCCCAAACAAGGGCAAAATATAGACACCTAAATATGGCCACTAATAACCTCCAACTAGGCTTTTGACCAATTTTAATCAGAATGCATAATTTGGTCTAAAAACACTAAAGCACATTAAAAGCTTTGAAACTGACATATTTAAGTGCTAATTTTGGCCAAAGTATCCCTAAATGGGGTAATGCAATTTATGGGCTAGCTAACTTTGATTAAATTATTTCAAGTCAAAATAAGAATGTTGTACATTGGTGTCCTGGATTGTTATTTTTTGTCAAATATCTTGCATGAGACACGTGCCTTTGTTATTTTGTGTTGGCAACATCTTAAATATGAATATAGTTCCAACACATCTAACATCGACTTCCAATTTTAATATAGTCAAATTTTGAGCCAATAACAAGACATTTGGACCAATTTGACTAATTTGTGGACCAAGGGCCAAAATTTGCACCAAAGTTGATTAATCATGTTTAAGCTTAGACTAAATTAGGACTTTAAGTTAATTTTTCATGAAACTTATTGAATAAATCTTTATTATAAATTGATTTCTATTAACTGCATCATCAAGTGGCATCATCATATGGGGTGGCATCCATAAGCCATAAATACATAAAATATCAAGATTATGGGTCTCTCATACCTCATTAAGACCCCCCATGCCTATTCAATGCCCCTCTATCCTAAATATTAATGGAGATATTTGTATAATGAATTTCATATTTAGATGTATTCATGGTCACACATCTCAATCTTGAGATGGACGGTCATGGTTGATCCTTGAACCATTTCAAAAATCTATAAATAGGAGGCCTTATCTATTGAATTTTAAGCTCTTTTATGCTAAACTTATAACACCCAAATACATTCAAAAATCATTCCATTTTAGTGTTATAATTCCATAATATTGAGCCAAAGCCACACAAGGTGCCAAGGAGAGATGGAAGTAGCCACACTCCATTGATGCAGACTTCATAAGCACAAACCGAGCAAGCCACTACAACAAGCACTTTATAGCATCCAAGAAAGGTAAAAGAATTTTTATTTTGCATTTTAGTTGTGTTTTCCATTCATGTTCTATTAACTAAGCTCCCCCTAGTGACTAGGCCTAGAGATGTTATGCTAGTTATTATGTTTTTGTCAATTTATTTTCATTTTAAAACAAACATGATACTAACCATCCTCTCTTGAGTCAAATTCTTAGTCTATAGTGAAGTGGTCTTTATTTTATCCATGGATCCAAACAACATAATGTTTCTCAGCTTGTCAAACTGGATGGAGAGGTATTACCCATCTCAGTCAATGGCATTTATTTAAAACCTTGTTATTAGAAGGGTTTGCAGTTGTTGTACAATATTGTAACATATTAGAGTAGTTTTCTATGCTTTTATCTAAGTGCCTTGTGCATATTTCCTTTCAGTTGAGTGTTTTCTTTTCAATAAGTGCCTGGGGCACAATGGTTTGTTTCGCTCTTTTGTTTCTTTTACTTCAAGAGGAGATCTAAAAAAGGGACAACCTTAGGTCAGTTTATATTAGACAAGAGAGAAAATACTTGAGACTCCATGTACCTAGAAATGTTGGTCAATTTTGGCCTACATATGGAAATTTTCTTAGATGGATCAGTTTCTAAAGGTCCTACTATGGAGTGATCAACTGAGCAGAGTTCCTGATTGAGTAAGTGATCAAATGGCTTGGAAACAGGTCTAGGATTAAAATTTGAAAAGGATCAGTAGGTTCTCATAGTGATCATGACCTTCATGGACATAAACCATGTTTGACATGTCTCAAAAACTCATTTTGAGCCTTGAAAGTTTAAGCTCAAGCCTAGAATAGCCAAACCATCTCAACATGTCATGTAGAGATGAACAGATCAATCTAGTTACACATTTGATAGATGCAATTTAAAAGTCAATGAGGGTCAAAGAGTTACATGGATATGGTGTTTTTCATGCCTTGAACATTCTTTGCAAATTTCATGTCTTGATAAGTTGTCTATCTCAAGATCTAAGTCCTCAAAGTTGAATAAGCAGAATGAAAAGTGCATGGGGGCATCAAGTTAAAGCTGAAATAATTAACCATTTCAATTTAAAAATCTTTAACAAGTAAGACATGCACAAGGATGTCCAGTTTAAGCCTCATGAAATAGTTGTTTGGATTCAAAATAATGAATGCAAAGCTAACAAGTGTCTAAGTCATGGAAGCTCAGAGAAGATCCAACAACGAGTGGTAACCTAATGACATTAGTGGGTTTTAAAGATCTAATGAAGTGTGTTAAATCATACATCAAATATCCAATGGTGAGTGAGTATCAGTGATGTTAGTGGGTCTAGAAGATACAATGGAGCATGTTAAATTGTGCATCGAAGATCTAACAATGTGCGATGATTGACAAAGTTAGTGGGTCCAAGCTGATCAATGATGCATGATCCATTTTATTAAAAAAGATCAATGATGAGAAATGATCTATTGAGTCAGTGATTCTCAAAGATTCAACGGCACATGTTTGATTGTACATCCATAGATCAATGATGAGAAAAATGTCAAGAAGTTAGTGAATCTTGAAGACAAATATGCAATTGCCAAGTGTCACAACCATGGTAACTATCGGGTAAATAAATGGTATGCATTCAAACTACCCAAATTAAGATCAACAGATAAAATTAAAAATTGAAAGCTAAGGGACTTTAGTGGAGAGCAAATGCGACCTAAGGTCGACCTAGAGCAAATATTTGAAAAGATGTCATTAAAGCTCAGTCAAAACCTCTGTTGAAGGATCTAATGCATGTAGACTCAATTTTATTATGGTTTCAACATCATTTCATGAAGGAAAATCCTCGTGTGTAATGGCTTCTCAATTCCCACAATGTTTAGAGGTAGAATAGGTTTGTTTAGACCTAATATAGTTCAAGAATGATGTTATGCAGTCTGTAAGCTCTTCATAGATATTAACTATAGGAAAACCAATAAATAGATTGGTTTTCAATCTAAAATAGACATATGTTTAGATATTGAAGTAGGGATAGGTTTGTGATTAATAAAGGAGTGTCTTGTCTATCGACATGGGCATAGCTTCAACAAACAGGTACCTAAAGCCGCTAAAAATAGACTTAAGCATGGCTCTATCAAGTCCATGGATATGAGGACTTTGTCCTCATAATAAAAGCAAGTGAGACATGGCATAGAAGATCAAAGGAAGGGGGTTTGGAGATTGGAGCATTCAATTCTTTTATAGAGCCTTTCAATTTTTCCTTCCTAATAGATCATGACTCTATCTACAAAACAGATTCTTGTCTTCTAGTGCATTTCTCAGCTAATGAGAAGAGCTTGAAGACTATGAGAGCAAATGAAGGTTAGCTTGTTGATGAAGGGTTAGTCTTGATAGGATCAAAAAATGGTTCAAAAATCAAGAAAAGTGGTATCTCAATTAATGATCTTAGATGGCATGCTTCTCCTCTCTCTCCAATTTCTCCTATATCTCTTATTTTCTTTCATATTATAATCTCTCACTTTTGATAAGAAATTTTCTGTTAATTTTAGAAGAGTAGAGACTCTCTTGATAGGACTAAACCCTATCAAAATTTGTATGAAAGACCTCTTGAAGTAATAAAGGATTTTTTTACCTATCTCTCCCCTCTGAATTGTGTGAAGCAAATCTTGTGCATGATGGCATTGTGAAAGATAATATTCCATGCCCATTGTCCTTTCTTGCTCATTTCTAGGTGTCTTTAAGTTAGTTGCAGGTCTAAGTTAGTGATATTTATGTCATTGATGCAAGATCTCAATGAGTCTTAGAACTCCTCTTTGCCTTAATTCATTGTTTCTTGAACCTAGCTTATGAAACACATGCAACTAGCCAGTTTTGTGAGATTGTGTGAGTTAGCATTGTCTTATGCTTCCTCAGTGTTTAATTCATGCTTATGTGAGTTCTCATTTAAATTTGGTGCATCACCTTTTTAGCCTTATTAATGACCCTTTACCCCTTCTCTAACCTTTTTTCTAGTGCAAACATTAGTATAGGTGATTCGTTAAGAGGAAGTCGGCCTTCTTCGGAGGTTCAACCCTACCATAGATGACTCACAGCCTAGGGTTGTTCCCATAGTGTAGCTTAATTAGAGAGACCCTAAAGAACCCTCTCTACAGGTGAAAATTGATGCTACAACAAGATAATAACATAAAAGACATGCAACAAAAACCCCTTAACAAAGAAATACAAAAAAAATATTTATTCAAGATAAATATGTATATATAGTTGCCTAATGGGAAAAGTCTCATTGTGTTGAACAAAACCATTCATACTGTGATCCAAGAACATATTTATACTATCTTTTATGTATATATTTATATATAATCCGAGAATAATTCATAACATTTGATAGTATGTCTCATACAAATACAGTGAACCTCCATAAACTAAATAACCCATCAAACATAAAAAAAAATTAAACATTTCTTCTCCTCTTTCGTTCTTATGGTCGCTAAAATTTCACATCGTCATCATGCTCACATGAAACATGTGAGTATGTTTCTTGCTCGAAGATGGTAACATGTTCCTATGCAAGTAAAAGCACATAAAATAAGATCGCAATCCCATTTCATAACACTATAAAAATTGATTGTGAAGTATGCCAAAAGCTCAGCAAAATGCTTTAAAAAGTAATATTTAAATATTTTAACAAAATATTACTTGTACTATAATAGAAAAAGCTTACCATAACTTCAACATTGTCATTATGATGATGCTTGGTATTCTACTCTTAATCTGTAAGGCAATCTGAATGTGTTAAAATTAATTAAAGAAACCATCATGCATAAGTAAGTGAAATCAAAGATATACCGAATCGACCTCTATATTATCTATGAGCAAAGAGTTTTTACGCATCAATAACATACATATTCCTCAAAGAGTCTATTAACATTTTTGGAATTTAAAATGAGTCCATCCATATAATGGGTCCCTACCCACCCCAACCATCAATTGGAAAGTGGAATAATGCATTCAATTTCAAACCTAAAACATTAAAGCATGTGCCTAAAGGAGTTTATGAATGAGATCCAAATAGGGGTTCGAAAGAAACACAATCAAAATTAAAAAATACTCAACTTGGTTTAAAGCATAGTATCTAATTAATGCAAAAACTTAGTCAACAGACCAAATGAATAACTATGAGCAAGACCCCTATTACCAACATAGAAAGAGAAAATATTCGTAATACTTAAAGAATGCAGTCAAATTATAATGTAATAATATGGACAATAATAAACTATTACATAAAATGTAAAGGGTATTATACAAACACATAATATGTAAGGCATTATAAAGACTGCATTAAGATGGACAACAGTAGACCATTATACATACTGATGGTCCATTAACTCTTTTCCTTTATATAGGAAGATGGACAACAATAGATCATTACATATAATATGAAGGGTATTATACAAACAAGCAAGATGTAGGGCATTATACAAATTATAATATAGCGTTGAGCATAACTAGCAGGAGCATTTAGTGTGGACAACCATGTTGGACATTGACCCTAGTTAAGGCGCTCCATTAAGCAGGGTCATGATTTTTCTTGATCGTATTTTTCCTTTGCCTCATATTTTTTTTATTGGTAGAATCCTTAACTGATATTACTCTTTCCAACCACTTTTCAATCAAGTTTGTCATATAATGGAATTTCAAAAGTTAACCAAAGGTAGAAAACACAGTTCTATCTTAATACATCCATAGTAATATAGGGTTTAGGGTTTCAATATATGTATATGTATATATATATATAGGGTTTAGGGTTTCAATGAATATATATGTATATGTACACACACACACACACACACACACACACACACACATATATATGTAGACTATGTGTATACCATTACAAAGAATGTAAAGGCTATGAGTTTTCATTACCTCCAAGAAAATGGATAGTTGTCCTTGCAGCTTTGATAGTGTTGTATAAAGTTACAATGTGATCGTCTACTAAGAGGAAATGCAAAAATGATGAAATCTGGACAATGTTTTATGGAGGGAGAAGAGGGGTCTCTGTTATGATCACTTTCTTATTGTTATTGTTGACCATTTTTTTCCCAATAGGCCAAAAAATTTGGTCCCCCCTTTTTTATGTTGTTTTGAGCCAGTACTTTTGATTTTTGCACGAGTCTTGCAATTTCTACGAACTCTGCAAGTTTTCTACAGACTCAGCAGTGAAGTTTCTACGAACTCTGCAGGTCCATTTCTACAGACTCTGCAAGTTTTTTACAGACTTCACAGGGACTTCTATGAACTATGTAGGTGTAGACTTTTGGCAGATGAAGAACCAGTTCAGAGACTGCAAGGTTTTACAAAGCTTCTTCGGACTCTTGTCTGAATAAATTCATAAGGAAAGAGAGCTCAAATGGTTCAAAGACGCTTTTTATTAAGGTTGGAAGAGTGGTTCAACGACATAATCTTTCCAAAAGTTAGCATCTTTAAACCGTTGAACCATTGAACCGGTTCAATGCCTTGGTTCCATGCCTCGGTTCATCAGCAAAGTTCAAAGCCTTGGTTCAATCGGCGAATTTCATCGCTTTGGTTCAATAAAATGGTTCATTGGCTTGGTTCAACATGTTTGTTCAACGTTTTGGTTCAATGCTTTGGTTCAATCAGATGGTTCAATCACTTGGTTCACTCAGTCAGTTCATTAGCTTGGTTCAATGCGTTGGTTCAACACCTTGGTTCCACGTTTCGATTCAAAGCCTTGGTTCAATTAGAAAAGTTCAACGTAAAGTTCATCAGCAAAGTTCAAAGGCTTGGCTCATTTCAAACGGTTCAACGAGCTTGGTTCAATACTCGGTTCAACGCCTTGGTTCAACGACCGCTTGAACCATTGAACCGATTCAATCAATTGGTTCAACAGTTTGTTCAAAGGAGTGGTTCAACCAAAAAAGTTCAAGCCTCCCAAAGGACAAGTGCCCTTGCAGAGGGCAATCTAGGTTTAAGAGCCCTTGCGGAGGGCAGGAAGCACTTCAAAGAGGCCACAAAGAAAGCCGCAAAGGTAAGATCTTTTAAAATTTTCTTAAGGCAAAGGCATAAGTCCTTCGGACAAAAATTCTGAAGGAATTCGGAAGGCCGCAAGAAGTAATCTGGGAAAACTCCAAAGAAATAACAAGCAGCCAAGACAATTCTCGTGAAATTTTTGTCTGCGGGAAAAAGTCTGCACAAAAACCCTGATGGAAAATAAGCTCGCAAAAAAGGCCCACAGGGAAAAAGGCCAAAGCAAAAATCTGAAGGAAGGTCCAAGGGTGACGGGCCTGAGGACATCAAAGTTAAACACGATAAACTAGCCGTTGGGTATTCAAACGCAGTGACAGGTGCGTGAATGTCAAATTTAAGACGGTGAAATAGATGTTTGTTTTTAAAATACCTGAGTGCCAACCAGAAAAGAGCCCAAGGAACGTAGTGACCTGCCAGAAGATAGCCCCTGAGGGCCAAAGGATCCAGAAGGAAACAAAGTAGGAAGAAGACAAGGTGTAGAAAGAGACAAAGCAGTCCAAGTGGCAAAGAAGAGGTGAGTTATTGCCAGATGGTCACCAAATGGCGTAAACAGTAAGCGGTGTGGCTTGTTTCCTCCAATTTTCATTTATAAGCAGACAAGCTACCCAAACGCCTTGAAGGGAGCAGTCTGTTCACAAAAAAGAGGCACAACCATGTTTTCTCATTAATGTTGGGGTGCCAAAGTCAAAGCAGGTACTGATAATCAAACGCCTCCCTCTTCCCAAAGCTCAGAGCGCACATGGGCCAGCTTGCAAAAAGAGTGCCAAAGTCTTTCCCAGAAAGCGTAAAGTTCTCTTCCTCTTTCTATATATTGTAAATTTCTCATTTGAGAAGGATCCATCTCTCAGCCTTAAGGCAAAACTCTGCCCAAAAATCTCTCGGGCTTGTAAGGCAAAACTCTGCCAAATTTTACCTTCAATCAGGACTTAGCATTTTTACCTCCATCTAGACTTGCACTCAATCACATGTCTATGTTTTCTTTTTGTGTTAAGTCATTTCCTTTTATGCTTCTCACAGATCGATTCTAGCATGTCTAGCACATTGTGAGTTTCTTTTCTGCAGGTCTGCTAGAAGTGTCTACAACAGGAATATAGACACATGTGAATAGGCTGTCAAAGTGTGTCTCAAAACACCTTTGATATTTCCTTCCTCCTTGTATCTCCACGGACCCCTGACTCATTGACACATAAGATTTTTCCCACATCAGATGAAGTGTATGGGTGCTGCTTCTTGGTGAAAAGTGTATGTTTCGGGCCTGAGTGGATCAAACTTTTTCGGTGTATCACCTTTTCATTTTTTTAGGTTTAGGTTCTATGTCAGCATCTCTCTCTCCCTTTTCACCCCCCCCTTTTTACTTTTTTTGTTAGCAGTAGGAGAAACTAGGGCCTAAAGGATACATCAGAGGGACCTAGCCCTTATCTAGAGACTCTCCCCTCCAGCTTCACCAGTCCCATAGGCAAGAGGGGAGTTTCCATTGTTGCGTGTGGAAGGGTAGGAGCTAGGGGTCCTGCCCCAGGTGCAATCCACTGCGTTGACAATTTTTGGCACGCCCGGTGGGACCAACTAAGACAAGTTGTGTCCACAGAGTTGAAGAATTTTTGGTGTGTTCTTCAACTAGCTAGCCTTTGGAGGATTTTGCATCAACACCAATGGTGACTCCGAGTTGAATCAGCTAGTTAAGTAGCCTGGTGCCATCAAGAAAATCTCATGTTTTTATATGTATAATTCCTTCGCACAAAATCATGAACCTTGTATTCCTTCATATGACTTCGATCAGACTCAAAAAATTTATGGAATCCCCTCAAGCAGCTCTCCTAGTTGCCCTTCAATGATAAGGGAGGTGGCGCTAGAGTTTGAGAAGCAGGTAATAGAGATAGATAGACTGGATGAGAAGTATGAATATCAACAGGAGCTGATGTATAAAGAGGATAGTTTGTTTAGGCAAGCTCATGCCTTGCAATCCATGGAGGAAGAGGTAGCAAAATGGAGGAATCCATTCATTCAAGGCAGTCAGCCTTGCATGCCCCCTCCTATTCTAAAGAAAACCCCCTCTTGTACACCAAATCCTTTCTATCATATAGCACTTGCTCATTCTAGCTCATATGATCCGTCAATCAACCCTGCTCTTGACCCCATATGCCTAGCCTTCAAGCATCAAAGGGAAATGGAACAACCTCCCATGGAGGTGAACCTTCTAAATTCTTTAGATCGTGAATCTTCCTTTGGGGAACATTATGAACCAACACATCTCTCTTGAAACTGCTCCTACTCATCATGATGATGCTAGTGACCTCCAAGAAAGACTCTTTCAGGATAATCTAGCCAAGCAAATTGAGGATTTAGAGGCTAAGATGAGACTGCTTCGTGAAAGAGAGATGGAACTTTCAGACCTTGTGAAGGAGCCCTAGGACCTTGGAGAAAACAAATTTGCTGCCTGTTCACAGGAGCAAAATTCCAATTCTGAGATCTTGAACTGAAAGCAAACAATAGAATCATGGGGCAGGAAGGAGGAGAAGAAAGGTTTTGCTCAAAACCTTGAAGAAGATGAGGCTACTCCTACTCATGATAATGTTGGTGACCTCCAAGAAAGGCGCTTACAAGAGGATATAGCCAGAAGAATTATAGAGTTGGAATCCAGAGAGAGATTCCTCAGCCAAGGTGTGATGGACAGTTCAGACCCAACGGCACATTCCATGTCTGAACACACCCCATCTACACACCTCCAAGAGAGCTATCAGGCCACACCTGATATTGATGAAGTGCTAACCAAATGGAATGAGGAGAATCATTTGATTCTAGCTCAAGGACTGCCTCCCCTTCCACACAGTGTTGACCAATTTTTGCCCCCTGGCAAAATTGTGGTCAACTTCTTCTCTAGCTTTTTGAAGCCAGTCACTTTCGGGTTGCGAGCTCATCTTCAAGTTCATGCTTAGTTCAAGCCTGGTTCATTGGTTCAGCCTGGTTCATCTCAGTTCATCGCTTGGTTTAAGGACAGTTTGGGTTCAACGGAAAGTTCAATGCTAAGTTCAACAGTTTGGTTCAAGGGGCTGCCCTTGGCCAAAGGCACAGTCAAAGTCAAAGTGCCCTTTGGAGGGTAGGCAGACACTTCAAATATTTCAAAGGATTCAGGCCGCTACAAATGTGAAGGCCGACAAGGGATCCGATATGATGCCACATGGGCCCGATGACATCACAGTGGCCATCAAATTTAATAGAATGAAATGTCCGTTAATGTTTAAAAGCATGACGGCCGCAGAAGCATCAATTTTAATGGAATAGAATAACCGTTTGTTTTCAAATGAGAAGCGATAGCCATGGAAAGGGGCTCAAAATGCAGCGACCCGCCAGAAAGTTTGCCCCAGGGGCCGAATAAGCCAGAAAAGACAAGGATGTAGAAGAAGACAAAACAAAGTGACAGACAAGGAGAATGACATGGCGCAGAAGTGACAAGGCAGCCCAAGTGGCAAAGTGCAGGCAATTTATTGCCTGATAGTCCCCAAATGGTGCAAACAGCAAGCAACATGACCCGTGCTTTGAAAAGGGGACAAATTTCAGTTTGTTGGCAGAAAAGAGGTGCGATCCACGCTTCCACATTAAAGCTCGAATGCCAAAGTCAAATTTGGTGATTATACAGCATGGTTCCAGTAGGCTTCTTCTAGGACGATGACAACACAACAGTGTTTCCTCCTTCAAATGGGATGCGACAGGCCAACTTGTCAGAAAAAAGTGCCAAGTTTCTTTCTCTTTTCTTCTATATATTGTAACTTCTCATTTTTGAGAAGAATAAGATCTTCCACATTTTGTAAAGGGCGCAGCTCTGCAAAAATTTCCCCTGGATCAATACAAATGCAATTTTTACCTCCATTTTGGATAGACATTTCTGTGTATGCATTGAATGTTTGCTTGTGTCCAGTCATTGTCTTTTGATGCTCTCACAGGTTCAACACCAGCAGACCTGCTGTCTACAAGGCACCATTGTTGCCGCTGAAAAGAGAAGATCAGTATTTGGGAGTGAAGGAGCAGAAGAAATTACTTCATAAGTGTGTGTTTCACAGCACCTTGGGTGATCTCTGTTCTGGATTTTCCATTGAAGCCTCCCTGCTAGTTTCTTGCAGCCTGGTCCTTCTGCCAAGTGTGTAGTGTATGTATGCATTTGTCTGATTCTGAGAGTGGATGTGTGAAGGTCAACCTTTATTTTGGTGCATTGCCTCTTTTAGAGTAGGTAGTTTGTTTTCTATGCATTTCTTCTCCCTTTTCATCCCCCCTATATTATATATATACCTATTAACTTTTGTTGGAAACAACACGATGCATCAAAGGGAGCTAGCCCTTATCTAGAGACTCTCCTCTCCTGCTTCGCCGTCCCATAGGTGAGAGAGAAGTTTCCATGTTGCGAGGAGAGGACGGGAACCCATTTCTTGCCATCGGGTGCAATTTCTAGCGTCAACACACAGTTTTTTCACTTCACCCCTTCTCAAGGAGGAACCTATTTTGCAAGAGGCCAGTGAGGAAGAAAAGATCCAATCTGTAGTTCTCCAAGAGGCTATCATGAGCGAAAATGAAGAAGAAATCCTCATCAATGCTTCTTTTGAAGACACCATCAGCAATGGGGAAGACTCAGGTCATGCATACATGAAGATGTTCCAGTAGTATGAGGAGGAACATAAGCATGGTGAGCTCTCTTCCCCCATGTTCGATGAACTTCCTTGTTGCTTCAATGAGGAAGATGACCATGCCATGGAGCTAGAGTTGGAGGAGGATCAAGAGGATGCCTTTGAACATCTAGAGACCCTGATCTTTGAGGACGAAAAAGAGAGGTCTGTCTACCTTGAGGAAAGCCTTAAAGAAGAAAGCTTTAAACAAAGAGGTGATGTTCTGTGGGATGAGCAATCAGTTTGTGATTCTATTTTAGACATCACAATAGTCACCCTTCTTCAAGAAGGCCAAGAGGAAGCAGGGGATGAGTTTGACAAGATCTTCAACGAAGCAGAAGGGGATGAGTCAAACCATGATGCATTATAGAGGGACTGTGTAGATCAGGGGGCCTACGGTGACGAGCCAACAACCATTGATTTTTTGGTGAAATGCACCAGCATAAAGGACCAGCATTCAACAAGCCTCCAGGAATAAGAAGAATACACGTATGTTGGAGGCATGTTCGATTCTGATCCACTCAGATACGAGCCGATCAAGGTGGTAGGCAAGAGGAGCAGGTCACTAACTCTCCATTTCATTCAACTACTTGTCTGGCACCATAAGTTTCCTCACTAGGAAGGGGACTTAAGAAGTTTTCCCTTTGATCCAAAAGGGAGGCAAATATTCTTGGTTAGTTGTACATAGTAGTTGCTTTCAGTTTCTTTTCCTGCTTTCCCTAAGTGCAGTTTGCACAAGTAGTGTTTTTAGCCTCGTGTGTGTTTTCCTTTGTATGTGGGGTAAAAGCTTCATGTTTGATTCTTGGATCTTTTGGGATTGTTGCTAACCTTTCTTCAAAGCTGCATTCTGACTCCATGCCCAATGGACTACAAGGCAAATGGTCTCTAAGCATAGCAGGCATGCTTCCTCTGGGAGTCGCCAATTTGTTGACCATTTTTTGCCCAACAGGCCAAAAAATTTGGTCCCCCCTTTTTTTTATGTTGTTCTGAGCCTGTACTTTTGATTTTTGCACGAGTCTTGCAATTTCTACGGACTCTGCAGGTCCATTTTTACGGACTCTGCAGAGCTTGGATTTCTACGGACTCAATAGTGAAGTTTCTACAGACTCTACAGGTCCATTTCTACGAACTCTGTAGGTTTTTTATAGACTTCACAGGGACTTCTACGAACTCTACAGGTGTAGTCTTTTGGCAGATGAAGAACCAGTTCAGAGAATGCAAGGTTTTACAAAGCTTCTTCGGACTCTTGTCTGAACAAATTCATAACGAAAGAGAGCTCAAATGGTTCAAAGACACTTTTTCTTAAGGTTGGAAGAGTGGTCCAATGACATAATCTTTCCAAAAGTTAGCATCTTTAAACCGTTGAACCATTGAACTGGTTCAATGCCTTGGTTTAATATCTTGGTTCAATGCTTCAGTTCATCGACAAAGTTCAAAGCCTTGGTTCAATCGGCAAAGTTCATCGCTTTGGTTCAATCAAATGGTTCATCGGATTGGTTCAACGCATTGGTTCAACATTTTGGTTCAATGCTTTGGTTCAATCGGATGGTTCAATCACTCGGTTCACTCAGTCGATTCATCGAATTGGTTCAATGCATTGGTTCAATGCCTTGGTTCCACGTTTCAGTTCAAAGCCTTGGTTCAATCGGCAAAGTTCATTGGCAAAGTTCAAAAGGCTCAGCGCATTTCAAACGGTTCAACGAGCTTGGTTCAACGCTCGGTTCAACGACCGCTTGAACCATTGAACCGGTTTAATCAATTGGTTCAACTGTTGGTTCAAAGGAGCAATTCAACCAAAAAAGTTCAAGCCTCCCGAAGGACAAGTGCCCTTGTGGAGGGTAGTTCTGGGTTCAAGAGCCCTTGCGGAGGGCAAGGAGCACTTCAAAGAGGCCACAAAGAAAGCCGTAAAGGTAAGATCTTTCAAAATTTTGTTAAGGCAAAGGCATAATTCCTTCAGACTTTTTGTCTTGAGGAATTCCTTCAGACAAAAAGTTTGAAGGAATTCGGAAGGCCGCAGGAAGTAAGCTAGGAAAACTCCAAAGAAATAACAAGCAGTCGAGACAATTCTCATGGAATTTTTGTCCATGGGAAAAAGTCTGTGCAAAAAGCCTGATGGAAAATAAGCCCACAGAAAAGGTCCGCAGGGAAAAAGGCCAAAGCAAAAAGCCGAAGGAAGGTCCAAGGGTGACAGGCCCGAGGATGTCAAAGTTAAACACAACAAACTAGCCGTTGGGTATTCAAACGCAGTGATGGGTGCGCAGACGTCAAATTTAAGACGGTGAAATAGCCGTTTGTTTTTAAAATGCCTGAGCACCAACCAGAAAAGAGCCCAAGGAACGTAGCGACCCGCTAAAAGATAGCCCCCGAGGGTTGAAGGAGCCAGAAGGAGACAAAGCAGGAAGAAGACAAGGTTCAGAAAGAGACAAAGCAGTCCAAGTGGCAAAGAGGAGGCGAGTTATTGCCAAATGGTCACCAAACGGTGCAAACAGTAAGCGGCGTGGCTTGTTTCCTCCAGTTTGCCTTTATAAGCAAACAAGTCACGCAAACACCTTGAAGGGAGCAGTCTGTTCGTAGAAAAGAGGCATGGCCATGTTTTCTCATTAATGTTGGGACGCCAAAGTCAAAGCAAGAACTGACAATCAAACGGCTCCCTCTTCCCAAGGCTCAGAGCGCACATGGGCCAGCTTGCAAAAAGAGCGCCAAAGTCTTTCCCAAAAAGCGCCAAGTTCTCTTCCTCTTTCTATATATTGTAAAATTTCTCATTTGAAGATCCAAAATCTCGGCGTTAAGGCAAAACTCTACCCAAAAATCTCTCGGGCTTGTAAGGCAGAACTCTGCCAGATTTTACCTTGAATCAGGACTTAGCATTTTTACCTCCATCTGGACTTGCACTCAAGCACATGCCTATGTTTTCTTTTTGTGTTAAGTCATTTCCTTTTATGCTTCTCACAGATCGATTTCAGCATATCTAGCGCATTGTGAGTTTCTTTTTTGCAGGTCTGCCAGAAGTGTCTATAGCAGGAATATAGGCGCATGTGAATAGGCTGTCAAATTGTGTCTCAAAACACCTTTGATAGTTCCTTCCTCCCTGTATCTCCACGGACCCCTGACTCACTAACACAGAAGAGTTTTCCCACATCAGATGAAGTGTATGGGTGCTTCTTCTTGGTGAAAAGTGTATGTTTCGGGCCTGAGTGGATCAAACTTTTTCGGTGTATCACCTTTTCATTTTTTTAGGTTTAGGCTATGTTTCAGCATCTCTCTCTCCCTTTTCAACCCCCCCACCCTTTTTACATTTTTTTTGTTAGCAGTAGGAGAAACTAGGGCCTAAAGGATACATCAGAGGGAGCTAGCCCTTATCTAGAGACTCTCCCCTCCAGCTTCGCCGGTCCCATAAGTGAGAGGGGAGTTTCCATTGTTGCGTGTGGAAGGGCAGGAGCTAGGCGTCTTGCCCCGGGTGCAATCCACTGCGTCAACAGTTATTCCACTTTAAAATAATACATTTTCTTGATGACTTGCACACTCAACCTTATAATATGAATGTAACAACTAATTGGCACATTGCAATTCAGGAAGCCACACTACATTTCATTATGAGCCATATATACATATGGCACTAATAGATAATACTTGCCACGTGGCATCGAAAATGTGAGTAAGATGGAGTCTAAACATAAAAATAAAGCAACATGTAAAGATGTCTCAGATTTGGATCTCATCCATATTATACTATAAGCATATACCTATATAGCTTATGTTCAAATCCAAATGAAATCTTTCACTTTCCAACCTAACTCATACAAAGACAATACCTCCAATCATACAAAACGACATCAACAATACCTGTCCAATATATATAAAAATAAATGAAGTGCAATAAATATGAAACAAAAACTTGAAATAAGAAATCATCATGCATCAATAAATGAAATCAAAGATATATCAAATCGACATCTATATTATCTGAGTAAAGAGTTTTTACACATCAATAACATACCTATTCCTCAAAGAGTTTATTAACATTCTTGAATGTTAAACTAAGCCCATCCATATAGTGGGTCCCTATTCACCCCAACCATCGATTGGATAGTGGAATAGTGCATTTGGTTTCAAGCCCAAAACATAAAATCATATGCCTAAAGCAGTTTACGAATGAGATCCGAATAAGGTTTTGAAAGAGACACAATAGATTATTGTTTACCTCATATGATTTTCCTAATCTTGAGTGAAACTTTGATCTAGCATTGTGCATTAGAGTAGCTAGAATTAATTTTGAAATTATTGACTCATTTTAGTAATTTCAAAACCAATAAATTAACCATTGAGAACACAATTGACTATACAAGTAGACAAATTGGTTGTACATAACTTGGAAATAAAACTGCAAGACATGGTCTGAACATAAGAATCAAGCAATAGACAAAGGTGTCTCAGATTTAGATCTCATTTGTACTATACTATAAGCATATCCCTGTATACCTTGTTCTCTAAACCGAATGAAGTGTTCAAATTTTAAACTTAGCTCATACTGAGACAACACCTATAGGCATACAAAATGACATCAACAGTACCTGTCTAATATATCTCAAACTAAATATAATACAATAAGTTTGAAATAACATAATGTAAATGAAATATGTTTTAGTTGTCCCAAGTTCTTATTACATTGAAATAATGCTCAAATAATAATGGAAAAGATAATATCAGGTATGAATGGTCATGACAATTTTTAATCGGTGTATCCAAGCAAGAAGAAAATATCTCATATGGTTGTGCCTTTCATAGATGTTAAACCAATATCATGCTAATGTTGTGTGCAATTATAGAACCGGATAATGCCATACGAGCTCTGGACTTTGATCGATTTGGTGGGCTCCACAGACACATCAGTTAGAAATGTGAACACTCCTACTAGTTAAGGTGTTCCCCTTCCACTTATTAAATCTTTGATTATAAGCTCATGTTGAACATTGACCCCCCAACTAGTCACATCCAATACTCCATCACTTTGCCCAAGTATGTTAGGCTTAATCGTTGTTGTTTACCTTAGTTGTTGTTGTTTACATTAACCACATGTTGTTGCCTTAACCATGATTGTCATGCTGAGTGTACTTGTTGATTACACTCAAAATTGACGATGTTATATGTGGGGCCCATAATCGGAGGACTAACAAGCCAACAAAATGGACGGAGGAAGTCATGTTGATAGTTGACCTAGACATACATGTTGGAAACTCCATCTACCTTCACCTCCATCTATTCCATTGGCCCATCGGCCTTTCGATGATGGGAGTGCCTTAACTAGAAGAACCATTTACATTTTAGACTGACGTGTTTATGGAGCCCACCAAATCGGTCAAAGTCCAGTGATGATTGCTGGGCTAACATATATTAACAACATGTTAAGGCAAACAACACCAATTAAGGCAAATAATAGCAATAAAGGCAAAGGACAATAGTTAAGGCAAATAATAGTAGTTAAGACAAACGCTAAGGTTTAAGACAAATATTAGTTAAAAAATAAAATGTTAATAATTTCTGTTGAAAATTGACTTGTTACTTACGCGCCTTTCCCTTGTTCAAAAAGTATACTAGTTCTTATTTGCCATTACTTTTTTTTATATGTGGAGTCAGTTTGCCATTACCTGATTCCAAAAGCATGAATCGTAAGAGCATGGTTAGGGAGGCATTTTCCTATACAAATCACGTTGATAATTGACCAACACATGCCTGTTGGATACTCCATCTACCCTTCCCTAAGTATGTAATAAGTGGGGCCCATCGAGAGAGGGCTAACATGCTAATGCAAGTGATGGACTGACAATAAATAGAATACTGAATCATTTTCAAACCTCAAGCCCCTTCACATAAGATAAGGTTTTCATTTCGCTAATGAGCTAATGAAATAGACGAAGCACCAGCAAATAAAGTGACCAGAGGGAACATGGAGGTCAATTTTCCACATGATAGCCCACGCTTAACACACCGTCTAGCTATACTCATAATGGAGGATCTAATAATTGATCCAACCCAAATAATTTATGAGCATTGAATGTAATCAACTAAAAATTTTAGAGTGGATGACCATGTTTACAGTTGACCTCTGTATCCTTGTTAGTTACTGTCTACTAGCACTTTGTCTACCTGATTTCTTTACAACATAAATAATAACAAATAAAGCCTTATATGACATACTTTCTTGAGAACATAAGGCTAGAATTTGTTTACAAGATAAGACTCTCACTAAGCACAACCAACCAGTATATTTGGCATGGACAACACACTAGACGTTGACCCCTAGTGGGCCTAAACAACTAATATTTAAAAGTTAGCCAAGTTACTTGTATGTCATTTGGGGTGTTCCATTTTAACATCTACAAGAGCTTGTGCCCCATTACTCTATCACAGTAAAAAATAGGGAACATGGCATTAAACTAATTGTATTTTATCCTAAGTCTGGTTAATTTTGATCTCATTGCATTAGTTCAATACCTTGTTCCCTATCGGATAATACATTAAATGATCTGATGAGATAACTTATCCCGCCATATGGTATCGAAAGGACCACCTTATCTAGCAGGAGCATTTGTATTTTCAACTGATGTGTTGGGGAGGGGGGAGAGGGAACCAAATAAGCCAACTTCCAACACTCACAGCTGGGCTAACATCTATTAACAAGAAGTCAAGGTAGACAACAACGATTAAGGCAAACGATGCGCATGAGCTTGCAAAACACTTATTGTGTTCATTTTTGTTGATAACCCAATCGTGTTAATAATATAAGGATCATGGGAACCTATTGACTATATTTTTTATTGTTTGAATCTAATAGTATGCTTATTTGGAAATGATTTTAGGATCTTACCCTATTTTATCTTTAAACTTGCATCTATTTTTTATGACTTAGCTCATGCTGAGGGTGGTATAACTATTCCATTAAATGGTGATATAAATGGATGTTTTTAATGTTTAATTTCATGTTGCTAATGGAAAGAGTGACATAGGTGGTGGATAACTTAGTACTATGTTTCTCTTAATGCTATGTTTCTCTTAACTTAGTATTTAATATAAACGTTTCTTATGGTCTTGCAAAACACTTATTATGTTCGCTTTTGTTAATAATTCAATAAAGTTCATAATAGAAGTATCATTGAAATTGATATACTATATTTTTGACTGCTTGAAGCAATTAATAATATGTGGGGCAGAGTTAGAGTTTTGTGAATAGTGTTTAGCTAAATGTAATCATTTTTTGCATAGGATTATGAACAACATATATGTCTTGTATATAGTTGTTTGATATGAACCATCGTTGTATATAATGGTCTACTTTGTCCATTTTATTACAATCTTTATATTGCCCTACATCTTACTTGTGTGTATAATACCTTTTACGTTCTGTATAATGGTTTAATGTTGTTTATCTTATTGTATGTATAATACTCTTTACGTTCTGTATAATAGTCTACTATTGTCCATCTTATTACAATCTATATAATACCCTTTACGTTCTATATAATGATCTATTGTTGTCCATCTTATAATAGTCTATATAATATGTGGGGTAGAGTTGGAGTTTTGTGAATAGCGTTTAGCTAAATATATTCATTTTTTGCATAGGATTATGCACAACATACATGTCTTGCATATAATTGTTTGATATGAATCATTAGTCTATATAATGGTCTACTATTGTCCATCATACATATATGTATAATACTCTTTACATTTTGTATAATGGTCTACTATTGTCCATCTTGTTTGTATATATAATACTTTTTACATTTTGTATAATGGTCTATTGTTATCTATCTTGGTACATAAAGGAAAGAAACCAATGAACCAATTGTTGTTTGCCTTAACATGTTAACAAACGTTAGCTCAACTGTGAAATGTGAATGCACCAACTAGTTAAGACCTTTTCATGATTCACGATATTTAATATTGATAATGAAGAACAATAGACCATTATACAGACTAATGGTTCATTGGTTCCTTTCCTTTATGTAGCATGAATGATTGTTTTAATGTTTATATGAAAGGTATCCCAAATGCTCAAGATAATACTTGGTATTGATAATGAACAACAATAGACCATTATACAAAATGATGGTTCATAATTCATTGATTTTTTTTCTTTACGTAGTAAGATGAACATCAGTGTGAATAGAGCAAAGGTCAAAATCTCAAATATTCAAATTTTTTTATAGTATAAAGCTAGAATACAAATGTATAGAGTTCAAATTCATTTATATATAGTAATATGAGAATGATATATAAAATGCAAATGGTATTATACAGACAAAAGAATGATGAATATTCAAGGCATTATACATATTGTAATAAAATGTATTATACAAACAATGAATATATATACAGACTACTTTTTGGAAAGAATGTCAATACTTGATCTGTGTATATCATTATAAAGAATGTAAAGGTTGTGAGTTTTCCCTAACCGTGTATACTTTTTTTTATACTGGGTTGAATATGTCATTATCTTCATGATTGTGTACATTTTACGTATACCATTACTTGATCCGTTTATATAGGTATAAATGTACATATGTATAATTTTTTACATTTTTATTTGATTGTTTGACATTTTGACCCATGCTCTAGTTATTAACTGTGTATGTGCACTTGGAATATGAAGCTTGTTGGTTCTACGTCAATGCAATTTTTATTGAAACGCTCAATTGATTTTATACTTGAATGAACGAATATAATGCCCTGTGTACTAATGCCCTATTATAATACTTACTAATGCCATGTTGATTTTATACTTGATTGTACTAGTATAATGCCCTATTATAATTTCCTATGTATTAATGCTCTATTTTAAGACACAAAATATAGGAATGTGGGTTTTGTTTTAAGTAATAATTGACATTGAATGAATTACGCACTTGATGAATTATATATAGCATATCCTAATTACACAACTATACAATAAATTATGTGATGAATGAATGATTATGCCCTAACTAATCATTAATACCTTCAACCAGTCAACAATACAATAAATATAAAACAAACTATGTCCTAACAAATCTTTAATTCTTTCAACCAATCAATAATGCAATCAACATAATACTCTTTATGTTGTTCAGTGATGATTGTGCTAATGTGAAAGATGGACATGTATAATTATTTCTTTTGGTCTTGTAAAACACTTATTGTGTTCATTTTTCTTGATAACTTAATCAAATTAATAATAGAAAGTGTATTGTTGATCGCTTGAACCGCTTATGGTATGTTTATTTGACAATGATTTTAAGATGATTCTAATGTTTAATTTTCTGTTACTAATAGATAGAAGGAACAAAGGTGGTGGATAACATAGTACAATGTTTCTCTAAATGTTGTCTCTTAACTTAATACACAATATAAGTGTTTATTGTGAGCATGCAAAACACTTATTGTGTTTGTCTCTATTCATAACTCTATCATATTAATAATAGAAAGATCATGGAAACCCAATGATTGTTATCCAATCATCGCGATGAAAAAGACGAAGGCAATTGAGCTAACGAAGTGGCACAATAATTGAAAATAATGAAAACTGAAATTCATTTTTCCTTGATTATTAATTTTTTTCATGACTACATCAATGGAGCTCAACAATGCCTTAACAATCACAATTAAGACAAAAACCCGCAATTAATGTAAACAACAGGGAAAGAAAACAAGTGTGTGATTAAACCCAACGATTAAAGCCCAAGTGATAGAAAAATGAATGTGCCCTGTCGGAGGTCAATGTCCATCATGGCAATCCATGTCTAAAGCACCCATTCATTGTATTGTTGACTACTTGAAACAATAAACATTTTGAGAGTAGAGTTAGAGTTTTGTGTGAATAGTATTTAACTAGAACACAGAAGTATAGAGTTCACATTTATTTATATGTAGCACATCCAACAATGATTATGAATTTAATTCATATGCATTCACTAAGTTATATGTAACATATCGTAATTACACAAACTAATCAATAAACTATGCGTTGAATGAATGATTATGCCTTAACTAATCATTAATTCTTTTAATGCAAACAATGATTATACCTTAAGTAATCATTAATTTCTTCAAACAGATAATAATACACTCAACATAAAACAAACCCAAATCGATATTATATTTAAAAATTAAATTTTCAACAATGTAAACAATGATTATGCATTAAATGAATGAATATACCCTAAGTAATCATCAATTTCTTCATATATGTAACAATATAGTTAACATAAAACAAATTCAAACCAATATTATATTCAAAGATTGAATATTCAACAATGCAAATAATAGTTATGCTCTAAATAATCATTAATTTCTTCAAGCAAGCAACAATACAATCAACATAAAATAAACTCAAACTGATATTATGCTCAAGGGTTAAATATTCAACAATGCAGAAAATGATTATGTGTTGAATGAATGATTATGCCATAAGTAATCATTAATTCCTTCAAACAGTGAACAATACAATCAACATAAAACCCTATCAAATCGATATTATGTCCATTCTCAAATAGTAAAAAAATAATATAAAATTATGTAGACTTTCAATGAAAAAAGCTGGATGTAATGGCTTGGGGAATCCATCCATCATGCCAAATGGAGCAATTTCGCAATGCCGTCAACAAAACTGGCTTCAGCAATAGCCTTTTATCAACTTAGAAAATGACAATAAAGAAGTGCCATGATACAACACCGTGATTTATTTCCCTGGCTCTTCTTAATTGTCCCCCTCACGAGATCAATACTGGAGAACCTAACCCATTTAAAGATGAATGACAGTGAGCACTAGTTACCATGGGCGGTTGATTTATAAATCAGAAACGAGTCCCTTTTGCAGTAATTGGCTCCAAAAGCCTTTCCATCGGATGTAGGTTGAGAGAAGGCACATTGCCAAGGCTCCAAGACATACCCCAGAGAGAATGTTTTCCTGCACAATCATGTAACTGATTTAGTTGAATATTCCAATCATCTTAGTTATACAAACAAGGAACTCAACTATACCTTCATATGGTATTCAAATAATTTCTAATAATTGACAAACTAATATACCGCATGGTATCCAAAAGCTTTGTAGCAATGCCCTTCCTCCTCTCTGGCTTTGACACCCATACTCCTTTTACTCCACAAACTGCTGGTTCCGGAATCTGACTGCAAACAATTGCTCTAGATGGACCATTCTCATTGCTACTGCTTACTCTATTAAGATGTGTATCCTCAACTGCTTCTCTTTCAAACTTAACATTCCCAAACTGCAACACTGTACAACTGTGCTTTCTTCTCTTGCCATGATCCTCTGTGTCTTTTTTTTTCTGATTAATTGTATATGAAATATTAGAACTCGCAGAAATGGTTGTCAAGGTGTCATCGTCAAGATCATGGGACGTTTCTTTGGGAGTGCTACAAACTATATTACAATGTTGTGCTTTGGAATTTGAGAGAGATACTTCTGGAATAACTCTAAATCCGTATCTGATTGGTTCGGATACAAGACAACCAACAATTTTCTTGCAGGATATGAATAGGTAAACCTGCAGCATTAAAGACTAATAAATAAAAAAGCAGAAGCATATTGAACAGTAGTGAGAGTCGGACGATGATAATTTATGCAGTCAACTCTAGAACTCGACGTATATTGAACAGGTCTCTCTAATCAACAGAAACAGCAACTACGAGCCAGATGCTAACTTAAGAACAAAGACATGTTTACCATTTCATGCTCTCAATTAAGAGCAAATTCGGTTTCAAAGATTTATGGAATTGACTTAAAAGAGCATCATTCCAATATCACTAATAATAAAATGGTTAGATATGTCACCTTACAAAATCTGTGGAGAAGCCATTCATTAGTGAGGCCCATTTCTTTCTCCATTATCGCCACAACTTCCTGCACCTGGCATAAGAAACTGTAAGAGGATTCCACACTGGCCTTTGTTAACAACAATCTCATGCTAAAAGCTTTAACAACAAAACAAAGCAGGAACAAAAGTTCTTAACTAAAAATGCAAGATCTTTTTTCTTAACACCCCAAAGATGTCTTGCAATCAACAAGCCTCAACTGCACTCTTAAACGTTTATAAAAATGACATACATGCACATCCTGGAAACATCAGTAGTGTCTAATGAATGGGAAAGAAACCTTGGTTACTCAACTTTAAGTTGATAGTGAGAAGGATCACTATTCAACACCAAAATAATACGATTGTCACCATCAAACGTGTTGACAATCCGTTCATTCTGCCAACCCTGTAGAACACTCCAATAATTAATCAGTGCCAACCAAAGGAAACCTCTACTTATTTAAAAATCTTTGTAATATCACAAGAAGACAACTTCTAATGCACTCCAATATCCTAATTCTAGCCCTAAAAGGAAATGTGGGATAAAAAATCAATTATTTATGTAATGAGTTACTTTACAGCGTCTTGCAGATAAGGTGAGAACTTTTTCCTATTCTATGATAAAGAACATTAAAATCTTAAATGCTTCGACTTCTTGAAACTTTACCATAAAGTGGAAGTAGACAGGATAAACATCAGTTTTTAAAATTAGATAAGGTGGGTTAGTACTAGATTTATTTCCTTGAATAGCCCATCCTAAACTTAATCTTAACACCACCATCAATCACAACTTGAGAGTTTTTTATTACAATAACAGACTGGTCTAATAACATCTTATCGTTGCATGACAGATGATTTCTCTTCCAATAAAACAAAGTATTCCGTAATTCCAATCTAATTGTGCATTCCAAAAGAGAAAATGCCCTGCTCAAGACAACATCAAGCGTCGTTAGTATTGCACTTTAAAGGCTGTCTAGAGGCAATTCTCACAGTTACCATAGTTACGGTTGATCCCCTTTATAGTAACTCACTCAACATTAAATACATTAGGTGTTGATTCCAAATTATAACCATACAAAATGACCTTTAGATACAACATGAACATTAATTATTATGATTTAGCATTACATTTTAACATGCATATAAAATTATTATCATATATTAATCAATATAACCAAGCCACTAACTGCTATTTGTCCTTGAACTATTAAGGAAACTTTAAAAATTAATGGCAATAATTGATGCCACTCGCTGTTATGTTGTTTTAAGAGAAAAAGAACTTCCCTAGAAAATGAATGAACATGGCATGGTTTCCAATTAGATAACTTGAAGAAATTCTAAAATCTAAATACTGCAGTTCTTCTGAAATCCAAATTTTTTCATTAGTATACTCAACAAAGCAACTATATTCAACAAAGCAACTAAGGCAAGAGATTTAAAAGAGAGGTTTACAAACAGATTTTATCCAAATACTTGGGTGTCCTTGTAATCTGATGCCAAAGTGAATAGGAAGTTGAACAAATGGTTGACTTGGGATGAATAAACACAAGAGAATTGGACCAACATTTAGATTACAGCATATAAGTCAATCCCAACTGTAAAGGTTGAAGAAAATCTGACCTTCAGGATAGTTTTTATTTTCAGCGAATATTTTCTTCATATGGCTTCATCGTTAGAATGATAGTCTCCAAGCTCCTCCTTAACAGCAGCTCAGTTCTCTAAAGCTCTCAGCTTTCCAAGCTCAAAAGAATATCTTCAAAGGAGCCCCTATTACTCATAATCCTTTTGCTCACAAATGCCAAGAGTCCACATTGACGAGTTGCTCTTTCAAATCTATTATCCACTAGACTATCAAGGTTCATTGCCATACTCAAACTCACCGCATCAATCATTTGCCTTAGCCGATTTTGAGAGTTCAAAGCTTACAGCTACTTTTGTCTAGTCTAAAGTGGAGAAGCTCAACGAGGATTTCACATTATTGGATCGTCTTCGATCTAATGACACGTGCCATTTTGGAAAAATGGCAAGTGACATCAGTGCCCCAAAAATGCCTCATGCCGTTGATCTACCAAAACCTCTCGCACTGTTGGATCTTCCTCAATTGAAAAGTCAAGATAGATATTTTAGTAACATCCACGTAAACAAAAACCAAAAATCATAACTCAAAAGAGTGAAGAAACCACGAGAAAAAGAGAGTGGCTTTGAATTTTTCTGACTCTAATTCCCAAGTCAAATTTAAGGCTGCGCAGAGTGGGGCCCACTAAAGGGGTTGAAAAATCAAGAGGCAATTGTGAGCTAAGGTTTAAGGTTTGTAAAAACTCGCAGCACAGATCTCATGCCTTCCAATCATCTTCAGATGGAAGGCACGAGCTATTTTCAAATATTAAGAATGACACCAGTTTCCAATAAACAGCTCATGTCATTGTATCATCTCTCCAACGCTGACCTCCAGCCATTTGATCAACACAGAATAGAGAACAAAGGAAATATAGGAGCAGTCTGCGTATATTTCAACAGCTATATCTATTGATTGAAGTATCCAATTGTTCTGATTTACAGCTCGTTGGAAAGTTCTCAGTTAGAGCTTTCCAACCATAAGCAAACGGGAAGCACTATTCTTCTGCAAATAAATCATCAAAAGCTTCTTTCAGCCACTTTTTCTTTTTGTGCTGAGATATTTTATAGCTTTTCACCAACTCCGGGCAGCAAAAGTTAATGGTTTTGAGTATATCGGAGAAGCCATCAGGGTTCAGGGTACATATGGAGATATAAAAAAGACTGCCAGCTCTTCAAAGGACCATTGCCCCGCTTATTTCAGAGAGAGTGAATTTTAAGAACAGAACTCACAAGGACAGAATACGCTACTCTACAAAAAAGAGTAAAGCACCCAAGTGGTAAAGGAGAGAATGCTTTAAAGGAGAGAAAGCTAGGTCATGTTGGGCATTTATAGAAGAAATTAGTACTCACAGCACCAGTCTTGAGTCGCAATTGCTATAGAAGCTTGAGGAAGCACGCACATCAAAAAAAATACTCCTAATTCTATACTGGATAGCTGAGCTTTCAATTCCTCTTTTCCTCTCTTTTCTCTTCTCTTTCTATGAAGAGCAGACTCCCACATTAAGAATACTTAACCTATTCCACAAAGCCTGTCTACAGCTCTTTGAATACTATAAATGATATCAAACCTATTTCATGCTAGAAACTTGACATCACAATGAACTATTTTATTTGAAATTTTAATACAAACAGAGGATCGTGTATGGTTTTCCTTAGCTACTAAGATCTACCAAATGGGCAAAAGAAACTTAATGCAAAGAAGGTTAGAAAACAGAAGTATTTTAAAAGAGTTTCAACGTTAACCAATATTTTCCATGTTAAGCTGTAGCCTATGCAGTGTACCCAAAAATACCCATAATCCATATGCATAAATTGCACAATACATTTATGCATGAATTGATGCTCATTTTGTTTTCTAGATCACAAAATTATCACTTGGAAAAAAAGGTGCGATGGTGCTAGTGTGTCAACAATTATTGCTTGTTTCACCAAGTTTCCTTCAAATGTAAGAAGATGAATACACACTTTGCATTGCTTGATTTCCTTTATGTTTCGCAAATAAAAAGGAGATCATCTATACAAGAGTTGAAAGACCCTTTCTGATAAGGTGACATCACTCTCATTAAGTACTGCTGCATCAAAAACTTACCCCACTTCTTTTCTTGTCCTACATTCCCTAGCCTACAACAATAAAATTTTGAAAAAGAAAGGCAAAGCTACATGTATCACAAAAAGATAAAGAGTTTAAATGAAAAAACTCAAGAACCATAAGTACCACACGGATCATTCAGAAATTTGTCTCAATGATTTTGCAAGTTAAAACAGTAAAATTTTAAATCTCTAGATATCTTTCCATTGAAAGCCAAAACTAACAGACAAACAGAAACATACCATACCTTGAACAGCACTCCCTGAAGATGTTTTCTATGAAATGACTTGTGAACTTTCTCGTCCTCATCATCTCCCCGGGAATACTTAAGCCCACAAACAGTACAATTAGAGAGAAAGAAATCGGGCTGTCCCAACTCCAGAAAGTACTGCCCCAATACTCTTTTCTGGCCTGGTTTCTTCTCTATATAAACTTGCTTTCTTGAAGTCTCTGAGACAACTGCATGTTTAGATTGCGCAACAGCCAACCTCGGCTTTAGAGGCTCCTGATTGCTTGCGTTTTTTATTGGAGTTTCATCTTTAACAATAACATCTTCCTTGTATAAAATTCTTGTATCAACATTTGTTTCATCATTGCTGTAGATATAAAACCGTTAAATGTGGAGTGATTTCACAAGAGATGGACAAAAAATGAAAATTATGGATGTCTAGTATCTAATAAAACTAAATCCAATAATTTTGAGCATTATTATTCCTAGTTGAAAACATTATTTTAATATTTCTATATATGCCTCAGATTTGTGTTCGATTTTATTGAAAGACTCTTCAATATATTTTGACTTCCCTTTTAAATTTTTATTTTCTTAATGCATTTTTCTCGATGTAAATCTGAATTTAAGTATGGAGCAGCAAATGTAAATCAGGGAAACGTCAAAGCAGTTGGTGAGGGAGGCTCATGAGGATTACAAAATATTCTTCGAGGCCAGTCTAGACCATGGTTCAAAAACTCATACTCGGTAAATACTCCGCAAAATTTCTGTGAGTTAAAAATATATAAATTCATAAAATAAATTGACAAATAAAACACTGTTAAAAAGTATAAGAAATGAATGTAGAGAATACATGGGTATATTTTCTATTAGTGTTCGACAAAAAAGTGTTCAATGTTCAATTTTAGACCAAAAAATTACAATGCTCATCAATGCACTTTTAATATCATCCCCAGCTCTTCATACTCATCGATTGCACCTTGGAAGTGGAAGATATAGATTCCTCCTCTGGAACAAAAGCATCTGCAAACATATCATCTTCACCAGCCCCTTTTGTTGCTTCCACTTCCGCCTTCACTGCCATTGTCCCCTCCCCTTCTTCCATCTCCAAATCTACAATCTCCTTATCAATAAATATGCGTTGTTCATCCTCAACAATTGAATTTGAGTATGGATTGATATAATCCAAATCAATTGCATCATGATTCTCTAGCCCCTACACCTATCCCGCACAAATACAAAGATTGTATTACAAAAAAACAAAATAATTGAGGTGTTGTGTTATCAACCTATTGCGCTTCTTTGTACGAACAAACTCAATCATGTTCCAATTGCATTCACATCTAGAAGAGCTACATGGCTGGCACAAAATACAAATGACTAGCCTTCAAAGATTTGGTGTTTTTGCACCATAATCTCCCGCCACAAATCTGCAAATAAAACATTTGTAACTTTGTAAATCAACTAGGCTTGCATTTTTTAAAGAAGTATATTATCAACGAGTAACGAGACTAGAATCAAAGGAGTCAATTTTTTTACTTGGTTGTCAAGTCATTCTCCTTTGAATGCATGAGCCAAAGAAAATAATAACCCCTCTACACTCTAGCAAATCTGCAAGTCATCAAGAATTGTGTCTCTTATGGCTTCATCAAGGATCCTCTCTATGCATGTGTTAAGGCCATCCATAACCTCCTCATCGGCCTTAAATGAATCAAAAAAAAAAAAATTGGTGTTCAAGTAGCAGGCCGTTGCATGTATATGTCAATGGAGCTGTTTGTTCCATCTCCTATCAATCATGCACCAAATGGGTTCATAGCCAAGGCCCAAGAGGTACCCCCAGTAGATACACTTATAGAATTAAATTTGCTAAGACGAAAGCATATATGAAATGATAAAGGCCAAAAGATATAATCAGAGTACTATGAGACTAGGAAAAATGGATATAATAATAGACGCCATGCCAAAATTGTAAGTAACCTTTCATGTTATCCTTCACGCTGAAATCTTTTTATTATAGGTTTTGAAACTTCTTAAGCAAGCTCTACTGATAATAAGAAGGGCAAAAACTTTCCTCCAAGTTTGAAAATCATATTTTTCCATGTCCTTGATTTCTCTTTATTCTTCTTACTCTCTCATCTTCTAGATGACCTCACCAAGGCAAAGCATGTCATCTTAATCTAGTGCATTCAACTTCAACAAACCCAAAGTCCAACTTCAAAATACTTTTCCAGCTTCTCAATTCAATCCACCAACTCGTCTAAATTTACCTCCGAACCAAGTAGAAGCATCCATTTTGCCTGCTCACTGTTTCTTTCAATGCATGAATAATTCTCCCCTCTAGAGCTTGTTCCAGTTGTTTTGTTGGTACTACTTATGAATCATCCTTACTTTCTCTATCAATGGCTCTTCCACATTGACTGGCTGTTTCTAACTCTACCAATCTCGTTCACAATGACCACACCTCTTTTGCAAGGCCTCTCGTTATCCATCTTCCTCTTCCTCCTCAATTGAGAGGGGCTTTTCTTTGTGCCATAAGGCTAGCCTTGACACCAAATTAATGTAGCATTGCCCTGTAAGGGTTTTAAAGCTTACAGCATGCCAATCATGACTGCACAACAGACTCGTGATAATGCCTCTCAACACACAACAGCAAAAGCAATCAAGAATTCAACACTGCATGAGAATAAAACTTTGTATTTCAGCAATTCTTTAAAAAATGTAGATATTGTTGCCAAATAGATTTACAAAAAAAAGGGTATCATCCTATACACACAAATTTCCTCACCATCCCAAACCTCCCTTCTTATAAAGAGAAAATGACTTCCCAGTCCTCTCCGCTGAGTAATTCTTCCGTCTTCCCAGTTGAACTAGTTTTTTCTAAGTTAAACTAACACTCCAACATAATTCACTTTCTAATTGAAAGGATTTCTAAATAGAATCAACTTTCTAGTCGAATTGACTTCAGAAACAAAACTGACTTTCATTGAACTAACTTACTAAGTCAGCTTATTTCTAAATAGAATTGAGCTGAAATGTACATCTGTCCCACCAACTCATAGTTGTAACTCTGGGAAAAGTTAGTGTGACTGGTCATAATAACAACTCTCTTACAGTAGTGAGTACTTGACAGCTTTCTGGAGTTCTGTTAAGACCACCAGGGATATTGTTAGTAGAATGAAGCGTCAAACAGAGGAGCTGAAAACGCACATTGAGGAGTTTAATTTACCAAAGCAGCAATTGCTTGCCCGTCAAAGGATTCTGGGGCAGCAACTCATCAAGGTGACACTGAATACCGAATTGGACTCTTGTAAGAGGCCAACAAACTTTTGAGGCAAAGCCTGGACATAGAGACTTGACTGTCAGCAGGACTGAAACTTCCACCAAAGCTTGAGGAGGATCACAGTGAAGGGGTTTCTTCCAATTTTGGCTCTTGTGACTGTTCCCAAAAACTGAAGGAAAATTACACAATCAAGACTCAGATGATGAAGCTGGTAAAGCACAAGAGAATGACCCCCTCCATAGCCTAAAACCTAATACCCTGCTATGAAGTTTTTACAGTTTCCTTTGGTTGATGTCTCATTCACGTGCATAGTTGTTATGCTATTCTCTTTCAATATGTTATGGACAGTTCCCATAGCAACAACTGTGGATTTCGTAGATGGAAAAGTATACCCATTAGTTTAGGTGGTTGGTCCAGCTTATGTCAATATCATATGCACGTGGAGATATCAATGGCTAAATCCTTTCATTTATATTTTTGAAATTATATGCTAGTTAGGGTAAGGAGATTGGCCGGTCACCACTTTTTCGACATGTACAAATTCAGAGTTCACTTCTCACCGTTCTCGATATAAAGACGCCAATAATTCTATCGTGAATCGGTAGGTGTCTTTAAACCGTTCTTGTCTGGGTTTGAAGAATACCAACAGCTGCAGTGTAGGGAGATAAAATGGAAAAATAAAATAAAAAACCATTACTAAATGGTTCCTCTTCGCCTTCCTGTTGCCAACTATGTATATATATTTCCTTTGAATGAAGAGGGGCCCTATGTTTTACAACCTGTTCAAGGATATCTTTGCATGTTCTTTCCTATTTTCCTGTGTCATGTTATTACTGTTTTCCCCTTTTCTTGCTTTGATTTTGAGTGTTGCAGGTCCACTAAACCCCCATAAATCCTCTTTCTTGTGCCTATGCAACCAGAGAAATTTTGGGTAGCTGGCTCTGATCTACCCAAAAGTGGGATCAATTTAGTATCAGAATATTTCATACACTAAGGAATACAGAGCTGTAAACCAGTGAATATCAAGCCAGTGGAGAGCCATTACATTCCAGCCTAGTGAAGCAGAGAAGGTTGGCAAAAATGGATCCAAGGAGACCAGAAAAGAGCACCATGATGCCAAGCATGCCCATTTAGAAGCTGATATTGAATCCCTACATGAATATGCACCTAGTTCATGGCGCACAGATGAAGAAAGAAGATTTGAAGAGGGAGAATTCTAAATCGTCAAAATCTCCCAAAGGAGGCAAGTTCAAAATTAATCCAAGATATGAATAACCCTGCATTTCCAAAGCTCCATTCAAGTTGGAAGCCAAACTTGAGATTCAACCACATGATGGGCAAACATATGAAGAATATCTCAACAATTGGTCGAAACAGATGGGCAGATATTTCCCATATCAAAGATGATTGGACAACCACTGGCATGATGGGAGAGCCATACCCAAAACATGCATGAGCAAAAGAAAGAAAAAAATGAATATTTAGAAAAGTTTAAGAGCTTTTCTCTAGTTATTTTATAATCTGTAATCTGACATGGATATTCCATTTCATGTTTCATCAACATGGATTTACTTTCTTTCAGTGTTGTTCCCAAGTTCTATGCTATTGAAACAATACTCAAATACCAACTCATAATTAGTATAGATATTCCATAGCTCGTTCATCAATATGAATCCTTTCAAACCATTCCTAACAAGATTTGATTGTTTAACTTGCTGTTCTACTCATGTATTTGCTAAAACGGTCATTGATTGTGCTTATAACTGTATTAGAAGGTACTGCAATCATTAAGGAAAACTGGTCAAACGCAAAGCAAGTAGCTACAGCAAAAAAACAGCAAAACTAAGCTTTAAAGGAGAGAAGATTACACTGGAGAAACCCAATGTGGGAAAACTTCAGAAAAGTGAGGGATTTCCTCCTCTTTCCACTCTGTCATTTTGCAATTACAGGTATACAACCTTAAAGAGGCCTTCATGACATTCTTTGCAATCAGCATTCCCAAAGTCTTGTATATTGCTCTGCAAGTTTGCTTAACTCACACTTCCTTACACACTCCAAACTTCCAAACACACTCAACCAATAATTGCTAGGAAACACGAATAAATGCAAATCATCACCCTACAGGTATATTTAGACATGCTTACAACATGAGTAGCTCAAGAAAGAAGTGGAAAAGACTCAGAAGTAGAAGAGATGCCATTTGCAAGCATTTATTTCCTTGTTTTTTGGCCTCATGTCAAACCATCACTCACTTACTAGCAATTATGAAACCGCCGAGGTGGTTACGCAAACATCACCTACATGAACTGACTGTTACATAACTGTCCTCTGTTTTTATTGGCAGTTTCACAACTTTTTGTGAAACTTCAATCCTTTGAACAATAACCTACTATCATCTTCTCACCTCAAACCTGACTTTGTCTTTGTAGACTCCCGTACTCAATTGCTCTTCCTTCTTGGCTGAAAATTTCTTGGGAAACGACTACTAGGATGTGTTCCAAGTTACACATCCCATCTTCTTGAGAATAGGGGACTAGTTATCTTGTCTTGCTAACAACTCATGGTCCAATTCAGATCACACCTCCCCAATTACGATGCTTTTGGTTCCCAAAAGCTTAGGAACTCATGAGGTGGGAAATTTTATTCCCCACTTCCTCATTGGAATACTATCTAGCTTTGCTTGGCAATTGTCCTTTCAACCCAATTTGTCCATTCTCCTCTACTCCCTTCTTGACGCTCTTTCCTTCCTTTGTAAAACAACATTTTTTTCTAACTCCTCTTGGCCATTAAGAAAAAATCTTTAATGGAAGGTAGCAAAAGACCCTCTTCTTCACCTAGCATGGAAGGCTCAAAGAGACATATGTTTTCAACGTTCACAACAGAATATATCTTCATATAAGGAGGCAGATCCAATCTAAAAGGATTCTATTCCACTTGTTATATATTTACAAATGGACCATATCTAAGAGGCTTACCCTTCTTAGTTTTACCTTGGAGTCTTTCTTTACTTCAAATACAACCATACCTTGTCAACGTGCTTTTAGATGCCCATCAATGTGCTTTTACAACTGCTGTCATACGAAATTCAGTTTGAACAGCTTGCTGAAACCATATTGAATGTGCATCCATCATGAGCATATGTTATAACCACATTGATTATGGAGAAAAACCTACAACCCCATGTGACAATCATTTCAATTCCCATATGCATGCTATAAGAGTGATGAGTAAATAGACATGCTACAATTGATGCAATTTGAATTTGCATGGAGAAACATGAAACCAACTTGTTGTCACCTTTATGATGCTTTGGCCTTCAACTTTTTCTTGGAATTTTCTCTCAACTTAGAAAGAAAGAAAGAAATTATATTAATGTCCTTGAATGACCAAAAGTAGATCAATGGGACTCGAGAAAGCATCCAATTACAATAGAAAGTGCTAGGGTAAAAGGATCGTGCCTCTTTGTACTGATCGTGTCATATGCTACATGTTGTAAGGGAATCGTGCATAACTTCCATACCAACATGACCATATGAGAATGTTTAAAAAGATACGACCTCTATGATGCAATGGGCTGTCCGTACTTGTGCTTCTCAAGTGGATTGGATGGTTGATCCATATTCACCCTAAATGAGTGACATGCCTCCCTACTTGTTCATACAAGTGGAGTTAGTTCCCTTTTTTCTTCTTCAACAAATGGAAAACAAAAAGTAATTCGAAGGTGTTTCTCAATGTCTGTGTTACTCATACATATGCATGCAATAAACATATTAGCTTTGCAAATACTCCATCCATGAAACAAAAATGAGTTCTTACCATTACCCACTTACAATGGTAATGGGAACTCCTCTATAGGTTGATTCTCTTTGATGGCTTCTTCCTTGGATAACTCTTTTGCTTCATTTAAAACTTCTTGACTTGTTGGTGCTTGGACAACTTCTTCCTTATTGTTTGTAGATGGCGCTTCCTTCTTGGAATGCCCCTTGCAATTCTTTACGTGTTGTTGATGAAAATTCCAACATTTTGCATGCCAATTGCCACTCATATTGCAACAACTACAATAATTCTTGCCCATGTCCTTGGACAACTTTTACTTCTTCTTGTCCTTCTCCTTATACAGATTTGGAGAGTGGTCTTTACAACTTGCATCATTCTCGCTTCTTACACCTTGATATCTTCTTTGTCTTAGAGAGTAGTAAACAATTTTCCTTCTAGGCTTCTTGGTGATAAATTGTTTCTTCAAATACATGACCAAACAATTGATACTCATTCCACAAAAAGAACACGGATAGGTATACCAACATTTTTGTACTACTTGTCCTCTCTTTCTACAATTGAAGCAAAGAATGGAATATTTCTTGCATACCCTTTTGGGTTTGCCCTAAGCCTTAATTGTGCAAGTTTGATGAAGCGGTAATGCTCTACCTCCTCCTTCGTTACATCCTCCTTCCCTTGGAAACGCTTTGCATTCTTCTTTGATGATTTTACCTTTATTAAAAGGTTGCTCCTTTCTTGGATTCAACTTGCATTCACCCACCTAGTCATGAAGTGATGACATGCTATCTCCTTCTTCATGGAGTTGTTGTCCTCCTCTTGGAAACTCTTATTTAGCCCTTTTAGGAAGTGCAATGCTTCCTTCCTCTTCATGCCCATTCTTTAGAGATTTCAATTCCTTATTAGATTTGACAATGAGAATGATGTCATTACCTTGCATGGGCTGTTTTTGTTGAGCTAGTGGCTTGGGCTCTTAACCTTTGAAAGCTTGTCTTGCTTCAGCTGATTTGGAGCATTCTCCAACTTTTTCTTTGCTGCCAACATACCCCAAAACCTACATATTAAGGCCTTTCCTCAACCTCTATGAGATTTGTCATTCCTTGTTGTTGCCAAGCCCTTTTCCATCATAACCCAACTTGAATAAATACTTAGAGCCAATCCAATAAGTATGCTTCTCAAAAATACCAATGGACTCATCTAGACCTTGATTAAAAAGAACATATGATGGAGAGCTTATTGTACATATCTCATACACGGTTTGTGCATCCTTGGTAGAGGTTGGTCTTCTTTGCATGGCATCCTATTCACTTCACTTCACTCCTTAACCATAATCTTGGAACTTTTCCAACATTTCTTCTTTCATTTGAAACTTCTCAGTGATGCCCATGAGAAAATCTCTCTGTCTTGTTAATCTCACTTGCAACCCTAGGATATACTTGTTGACAATTTTGCCCCCACAAGGCAAATTGTCACCCCTACTATTCCGAACTTTGCTATGGTGCCAAGTTTGTTTTGTGAATCAGTTTTGGGGTTCTTAAATGTGCATTTGCAGCCACCCAACTGGCCATCTACAGCAGTTTGAAAGGGTTTTCCTCCTCTTCTAAGCATCATGTACAGCCAAAAGCCAAGACATACAAGCTGTAAGTTTATTTATTTTGTCTTCCCAAGGATTTTTTCAGGATATAAGAGGTGGACTATTTCTTCAGACATTTTGTCCGAGAGAAAGAGCTCTCAAAGGATTATGTAAAAGTCCGAAAAAATGACTAGGTGGCAGTCATTCAAAGTTTATTTTCTTAGGACTTTTTGTCCGAAAGAAAAAGGGAAAAGCACAGTTGAGAAGACCCGAAGGACACCTGCCCTTCGAGAAGGTCCAATTCAAAAGTCCCGAAGGCTATGTACCCTTCGGGTTGGTTCACTTTATGGTTTTCAAGTCAAAACAATTCATCCGAAGGACAATTTCAAAAAACCCGGGTGCCCTTCAAAAAGCCCGAAGGGCAACTACCCTTGTGGAAGACACTTCAAGCACGAAGAAGACCTTGGCAAAAGTTTCAAAGGACAAAATCTATTTTTTCGAAGGACACCTGCCCTTGCGGAGGGCACTTGGTCGGTGACAAGACCCTTTCAAAAGTTTCGAAAGGCACTTTTGAGGACGAATAGCCCTTGCGGAGGGCACTTGGTCAGTGAAGTGAACCTTTTCCATGCTTCTGAAGGGCACTTTTGGAAGAACCTTACCCTTGCAGAGGGCACCTTCATAAAGCAAAGGACAAAAACAAAGTTCCCAAAGGGCACTTGCCCTTCGGGGAAAGATAGCCAAAGGAGACAAATTCTTTCGGACTTTTCGTCCGAAAGAATTCAAAAAAAGAGCCAACAGAGGATATACCCGGGGAAAAGCTCGATAGAAATAAAGAAAGGACACAAATGGAAAAGAATTTCCTTCAGACTTCTTGTCCGAAGGAATTCGAGAGGGACAAAAGCCCGATAGAAAGGACAAGGCCACAAGAAAAGAACCAAAAGCCCGAACGCTAAAGCATAAGCAAAGGCCAAAAAAGAGAAGAAAATGCCAAGCACATGAAAATATAAACACAGAGGCCCGACCAAAATAAAGCCCAAATCTCGAATTAAAGCAGAACATGGGAAAAGCCAGAGAAAACACGAAGTGAATTGAGCATGATCAATAGCATGAACAGAAACATAAGCACAAATAGGACTAAACAAGAAGTAAGACAAATGCAGAAATAGAGGCATGAGCAAAGACTGAAGCAAAACTGAACATGGACATAAGCATGAACAGTGAATAAAACAAACGCATAATAAAGACAAAAGTAGGATGAACAAAGATCATGCATAGACTAACGTGAGTGACTCCAACGAAGTGAACACGTTTAAGAAAACAAGCATGCTTCAGTTCTGAAAATAGAGTTGTCTTGCATGATGAACGAGCAAAGTGTTGAACGTTTCAAATAGCCAAAAATTCCATGCATGCACTCTCATTTGTCTCAAAGATTGAAACGTTCCGACGGTTCAAGCGTAATGCTTAATTTAGTATTTGCATTGATTTCATGCAAAGGAGAGACTTTCAAACATTCCAGCAATTCGAGTGGATTTGACTACTCTTGTTTTGGAGTTGATTGGTTTTCAAGTTAAGTCATCAATTCGTAGATTTCATGCATCCAAAGCTTGCTTTCTTTTCCAACACAAGGAATTTTCATACAAGACAAAATAGACTTTTGTAAAGGTTGATTTGGTTTGAGTCTACTCCCTCCCTATTTTTCAATGCCAATCTCTGGGATTTTTTGTGATTTTTTATATTAATAGCTTTTCAACCTTGTAAAATGGATCCCTCTCTTGGTAAGACCAAACTCTACCATTGGTGAGTTGTGTAATCTTTCTAATCAATAGAAAGATTGTACTTTCAAATTTCAAGTGCTGACATAGTGTACATTCATTCAGCAATTTGCATACGTGGTAGATTTCTCTCTCTTCCCAAACTCCGATTCGTACCTAGTTGCTAGCTTATCATGTTAAGCAGGTCATGTTCAGTGTTTGTTTTTTGTTGAAGCTGTAAGTGGATGTTAGGTGGTTGCAAAGTGTCTTGTATCAGACCTCTCTCCATCGTTTTCCCTCACGTTCTTGTCATTGGATCGAACCTTCTCATGAAATACTTATGCATAGTGATCAATTGAAATCAAAGGTCTTCATTTTCCCTTGTTTGTTCAGTGTTCAAGGTTCCAAATAGGGTGGATCAACATTCTAGTGTATCACCGTCATTAAGTAAGATTTCCCCTTCAAGTTTTTTTCTCTCTTTTCCATGGTAGTCCGCAACAGAGAGTAGAGATCCTCATTGATACATCTTATAGGAACCAGCCTTCTCTAGAGGTTCTTCTCACCATTGAGGCACCCACCCTTGTGAAAAGATCCCATTGTTTCAACTGGCGAGAAGATTAGTCATTTCAGCACGTCTTCGTTTCAGGGTGCAACTCCAGGTTGACAACAATACTTATATATGATTCATCAACACGGATTTCCTTTCTTTGTATGTTGTTCTCAAGTTCTATGTTATTGAAACAACACTCAAATGCTAAAACTTAATGCTTTATATAGCCCTTTTGCATGCCATCTACATCATGCATTTCATTATGCAATCCTACACGTGCTCTCATGCATGCTACATACATTGCATATCATGTTTCAAACCCCAACTATTCTACTACAAATGTGGAAACAAATACACACAAATCTAAAAATGTGTTAGCAAACCCTTTCAAGGCCACAAGCCATGGAGGTTTCTTCATGGGCATCATTGAGGAGATTTCCAAGTTCAATGCGATTAAAACAACACTCGAATGCTAAAACTTGATGCTTTCTCAAACCCTTTTGGCTGCCATCTACAACATAAGTTTCATTATGTGATTCTACACATGTTGTCACGCATGCTATGTAAATTGTATATCATGTTTTAAACCTCAAATATACTACTACCAATCATGTGATTCTTCTTACAATTCCACAAAAAAATAGCACACAAAGATGTGTTGCTCTTAACTTTATTTGAGACTGAATTCAATTTCTAATTTCTATTAGGAACAAGTTCTATGTCTGCCACCTTTATGATGCCTTGACCTTCAACTTTTTCTTAGAGTTCTCTCTCGACTTAGAAAGAAAGAAAGAAATTATATTAATGTCCTTGAATGACCAAAAGTAGATCAATGGGACTCGAGAAAGCATCCAATTACAACAAAAAGTGCTAGGGTAAAAGGACCATGTCTCTTTGTATCGATCTTGTCATATGCTACAAGTTGTAAGGAAATCATGCATAACTTTCACACCAACATGACCATATGAGAATGTTTAAAAAGATACGACCTCTATAATGCAATGGGCTGTCCATACTTGTGCTTCTCAAGTGGATTGGATGGTTGCTCCAGATTCACCTTCAATGAGTGAAATGCCCTCCTACTTGCTCATACAAGTGGAGTTAATTCCCTTCTTTCTTTTTCAAGAAATGGAACACAAAAAGTAATTTGAAGGTGTTTCTCAATGTCTATACATGCAATAAACATCTTAGCTTTGCAAATACTCTATCCATGAAACAAGAATCAGTTATTACCATTACCCACTTACAATGGTGATGGGAACTCCTCTATAAGCCGCTCCTCCTTGATGGCTTCTTCCTTGGATAACTCTTTTGCATCATTTGATACCTCTTGACTTGTTGGTGCTTGGACAACTTCTTCCTTATTGTTTGTAGATGCCGCTTCCTTCTTGGAATGCCCCTTGCAATTCTTTGGGTGGTGTTTGATGAAAATTCCAACATTTTGCATGCCAATTCCCACTCATATTGCAACGAATACAATAATTCTTGCCCATGTCCTTGGACAGGTTTTCCTTCTTCTTGCCCTTCTCCTCATACTGATTTGGAGAATGGTCTTTACAACTTGCATCATTCTTGCTTCTTACACCTTGATCTCTTCTTTGTCTTAAAGAGTAGTAAATAAATTTCCTTCTAAGCTTCTTGGTGATAAATTGTTTCTTCCAATACATGGCCAAACAATTGATATTCATTCCACAAAAAGAACATGGATAGGTATACCAACATATTTGTACTACTTGTCCTCTCTTTCTACAATTGAAGCAAAGAATGGAATATTTCTTGCATACCCTTTTGGGTTGCCCTTAGGCTTACTTGTGCAAGTTTGATGAAGCGGTAATGCTCTACCTCCTCCTTTGTTATGTCCTCCTTCCCTTGGAGATGCTTCACATTCTTCTTTGATGACTTTGCCTTTATTAAAAGGTTGTTCCTTTCTTGGATTCAGCTTGCATTCACCCACCTAGTCATGAAGTGATGATGTGCTATCTCCTTCTTCGTGGAGCTGTTGTCCTCCTCTTGGAAACTCTTATTTGGCCCTTTTCGAAAGTGCAATGCTTCCTTCCTCTTCTGCCATTCTTTAGAGAATTCAATTTGTGATTAGTTTTGACAATGAGAATGATGTCATTACCTTGCATGGGCTGTTTTTGTTGATCTAGTGGCTTGGGCTCTTGACCTTTTAAAGCTTGTCTTGCTTCAGCTGTTTTGGAGCATTCTCCAACTTTTTCTTTGCTGCCAACATACCCCAAAACCTACATATTGAGGCCTTTTCTCAACCTTTATAAGATTTGTCATTCCTTACCCATTGTTGCCAAGCTCTTTTCCATCATAACCCAACTTGAATTAATACAAAGAGCCAATCCCCTCAAGATGCTTCTCAAAACTACCAAAGGACTCATCTAGACCTTGATTAGAAAGAACATATGATGGAGAGCTTACTATATAGATCTCATAAACAGTTTGTGCATCCTTGGTAGAGGTTGGTCTTTTTTGCATTGTATCCTCTTCTCTTCTCTTCAATCCTTAACCGTAATCTTGGAACTTTTCCAACATCTCTTCTTTCATTTGAAACTTCTCAATGATGCACATGAGGAACTCTCCATGGCTTGTCAATCTCACTTGCAACGTTCAGGATATACTTTTGTATGATTCATCAACACGGATTTACTTTCTTTGTATGTTGTTCTCAAGTTCTATGTTATTGAAACAACACTCAAATGCTAAAACTTAATGCTTTATACAGCCCTTTTGCATGCCATCTACATCATACATTTCATTATGCAATTCTACACATGCTCTCAAGCATGCTACATACATTGCATATCATGTTTCAAACCCCAACTATTCTACTACAAATATGGAAGCAAATACACACACAAATCTAAAAATGTGTTAGTAAACCCTTTCAAGGCACAAGCCATGGAGATTTCTTCACAGGCATCATTGAGGAGATTTCCAAGTTCTATGCTATTAAAACAACATTCAAATGCTAAAACTCGATGCTTTCTTCAACCCTTTTGGCTGCCATGTACAACATAAATTTTATTATGCAATTCTACACATGCTTTCGTGCATGCTACGTAAATTGCATATCATGTTTTAAACCTCAAATATGCTACTACCAATCATGTGATTCTTCTTACAATTCTACAAAAAAATAGTGCACAAGGATGTGTTGCTCTTTAACTTTATGCGAGACTGAATTCAAATTTCTAATTTCTACTAGAAACAAGTTCTATGTTTGTGCTCACACAGTCAACTAATTTTTTATGCTCCCTTAGGTGTTTGAGATAGTGAATTAATAGCAAGAAATAAAAGTATGCAACAAAAGAATCAAAAAACACTAACAAAAAATAGATATACATAATAAGTTACCCTAGAGAAACCCAATGTGGGAAAACTCCAAAGGAGTGAAGCCATCTTTCCTCATCTCCACTATCTTCACAGTTATACAACTTTACTTCCTTCATGACACCTTCAAGGATACCAAAATCAATCAACAACATCCTAACACTTGCAAAGGCCTACTGCAATCTACCATGAATCACTTACTTCCTAAGCAAACTTGACTACTGTCCTCAGCCATCTCCGCTATGAAGTCTTCTTCAATCTCACAATTTAATCTTCACCATGCTTCTAAATATTTCAATGGATTGCCTTCTTTGAACATTCATGGGTTTATTGATATTGTTACACATGCCTTAGGCTCGAACAAAAGGCCCAAAAGTTAAGAATCTGAAGTGAAACTGTCTCTCGGTCATTTAATCTTCCCGTGCATTCCATTTGGGAAAAATCGCCTCTCAGAGGACCAGCGGTTTCGTAACCACCCCAACAGTTGTGAGACTGCCCCTTAATAAACAGGCTGTTACATAACCATCCCTGACATTTGCATAATCACCACTTCACTATTCGCAAATTGTCTTGCAACTTGCAGGGACCAAAGCTTTTGCATGCGGACTCGAAATCAAGTGTCACCAAATATGCAATCAAAATATACTTTGGATGTTTTCATTATGCCGTTTTTGCCTCTGCACTAGACCTGCATTTATGAGGTCATAACACATCACAAACACTTCTTTAGTCTCAATAATAGTCAATCAACTCAACCAACTGATTTTGATGATGTTCATGATTCAGTTTTGAATCATTTTATCCCAGTTAGTATAAACCCGAACAACAAATCAAATGGCAATACTTCTAGTAACATCAAGGGAAAAATGTATATTATCACTTGGAATTCCAAAGACAAGCCATCCTACCAGATATTTCTCAAGAGGATCCGAACATGCTGATTAGATATCTAGGAGGCTTGCATAATTATATCCAAAAACAATTAGAACTCTCTGAAGTGAAATATATAAATGAAGGCCCCAGAAAGCTCCTTGCATTGAAGCTAAAAGCAAGCAAATTATTGGCTCCAAGAGCAAATCCAAGCCACAAGAGAAGCTTTGAAACAACCAAGCAAAGGATCAGTGAGATAAGAACTTTGCTAACATGTTGCAGAAGAAAGAACTCCTAGCAAGAAGCAATGAGAACGTTGACATAAGGGGCAAACCATGGAGCAATGCTGGAAACTACATCTGGAATTAATACCTAAAAAGAAGGCTGTCAAGAAATTACGGACATCGAAGGCCTATCAAATAGAGTGGAAAGATTGGAGGATACATAATTTGGATGAGAAGAAATCATCAACAGCACACCCAAGTCTGCAACCAGGAGAGAAGTTGAATGCTAAATGGGAGAAGTTGTTCCATGTCAAAATACAAATCAAAAGGGCAGGGTGACAGCGATATGTGATCCTAGCAGCCTAAAGATTCTCATCTATGAAGCACTGGTACAAAGGGTGGAACAGCAGACCACCAACCAGCTAAGTCCATACCCATTGGAGTGGCTACACAAGGATGTGGAGTTGCAGGTCAACCAACAATCCAAGTTTATATTTTGCTATTTCTTCCAAGTTTTTTTATCAAATCAAGTTGAATGTGGTGCCATTAGATGTTTTTGAAGTGGTTTTTGGAAGTCCTTTCATGGGGGACAGAGACACGTATTCTTAAGAATGATCAGTAAGCCTCAGGTGATAAAAGATGGGAAAGGTTTCTCAATCAATGCATATCAAGGAAAGGAGAGAATGTTCGTGGATCTCTGTAAATTAAGCTAAGAAGCTCATTAATGTTAGCAAATAGCTTGTATTTCTGGTCTTCAGATCTAAGATCTAGAGAAGGGGATTGAAGTTGAATCTTTTGGGAAAGCATGGTTTGTTGATCAAAAGAAACAAATAGATAATCTATCATGGTATGGAAATCCCTTTCTTGAACCAAAGGGGCCACCACCTAAGAGACCATTTGAACATGAAATTCACTTGCTAATAGATGCACCATTTCTCAATTTTGAGGTTGTATCAGACCTCACTACTCAAGAGTGAGAAGATCAAGAAGCAAGTGCAAGCAATTTTGAAACAAGGCACTATAAGGCCAAGTTCATCACCTTAGAGATACTCAGTGGTGTTGGTTCCAGAGGGATGGTACATGGTGTTTGTTCATTGATTTTTGTACTTCCAAAATAGTATTTGAAAACAAATATCCTTTACGTGGGATCAGTGAGCTCTTGAATTGGCAGCAAGGTGCAAAACATTTTACAAAACTTGTTTTAAAATCTGAATCAAGGAGGAAGAATCAACTTTCAAGACCACAAAAGGGCTATGCAAATTGTTGGTTATGCCCTTTGGGTTGACTAATGCCTTTTTTTAGTGTCGTATACCTTGAAGGCTTAATTCCATTCTAGTTTCGAATAAACTTGGTGTTGACCATTTTTGGTCCTGTAGGCCAAAAAACGGTCTCCCTTCTTTCCCTGCTGTCCTGAGCAGTCAATCTTTGATGTATTCACCTTACTGCAATTGTGCCCTCCCTTTCTGTAATAGACTTGTTTCTATAAAGAGCCAAGTGACTCAAGTCTTGAGATGTTTCGGGTTGATCCGGAGGCTTATTTCGCTTTGGACAGTTACTTTGCACAGGGCTTTCGGCAAAGGAACGGGCCAATTTCAAAGGATACAAGTCTTTCAGCAGGCTCCGAAGGACAAGTGCCCTTACGAAGAGTAGGCAGGTGACAAAATGGACCATACAAGCAAGCTCCGAAAGGCAACTTTGGACCCAAAGTGCCCTTGCGGAGAGCAGAGAACACATTCAGAAAAATGACAAGGCGGAAGGCCGAAAGGTAAGTTTTCCTTCGGAGAAAATCCATGCAAAAGACAAAGGATTTCTTTGGACTTTTGTCCGAAGAAAATCCAAGAAAGAACCAAAGGTGAATTCCTTCGAACAAAGTGCCCAAAGGAATTCCTTCGGACATTTTGTCTGAAGAAATTCACAAGGAAAAAACCAAGGCAAATTCCTTCGAACAAAAGCCCGAAGGAATTCCTTCGGACTTTTGTCCGAAGGAATTTATCAAAGGAAAAAACCAAAAGAAAGGGACGAGACTTTGAAAGAAAGATTTCCTTCGGGCAAAATGTCCGAAGGAATTGAGAAGACAAGGGAACCCGAAAGGCAAGTGCCCTTGCGGGGGATTCTCAGTGACCAAAAAAGGACATTTTCCAGTTTTCTGAAGGGACACCTTCCCTTCGAGAAAGTTCATTCCATAAAAGCCGAAAGAATTACCAAAGATAATGACGGGCCCGAGAACGTCAACCTTAGCATAGTGAACTAGCCATTGGAGTTCACACGTCCGACAACGAGTGTGCGAACGTCAAATTCAAGGCAGAAAAATAGCCGTTGGTTTTCGAATAGTGACAAGCCCGCAGACGTCAATTTTGATGGGATGCGTCGGCCATTGAAGAGAGACCAAAGAGACAATTCCTTTGGGCAAGTGCCCAAAAGAACTCAATAACGCGGACCCGAAGGAATTCAAAGGCACAAGGCCACAAGGAAACTCAGCGACTCGTTGAGAAGCCCGAAGAGCCAAGAAAAGACAAAAGCCAAGCACAGGAGCAGATAGAACAGTCCAAGTGGCACAGAAAGCGTCGACACAAGAAATTATTGCTGCGGATGAAACAGTCTCCACTAAGTGGCCACCAAGGGGAACACGGGCATTCAATAGAGTGGCCATTTTTTTTCATTTTACATTAATGAGTAGACAGTCGCGTGAACTTCACTGAGAAGCGGCCTTGTCATTCAAACAGACAAAGCGACCCATGCTTTTGCAGTGACATTTAATACAATTTAAGCACCAAAGTCAAGACTTGCCACAGCCACAGCATGGTTCCTTCAACGGACTTCCTCCTTCCTAGGCGTTTAATGCAGTATGGGCCGCCTATTCTTGGAAAGCACCAAAACTCTTTCTCAAAAAGCTATATATTGTAACCTCTCAATAAAGGAATGTATCTCTCATTTGTGTAAGGCAAAGCCTTGCCAAATTTTACCTTTGATCAATAGAATGCGTTTTACCTCTATCTAACTAGTTATACTTCTGAGTATGTCTGTGTATCAATTATGCGTTCAATCATTTTAGCTTGATGCTTTCATAGATTGACACCAGCATATCTAGTGTAGCCAAGGCCATTTCTGCAAGTTAACAGGAAGTGCTTCATCTAGAGCGCAGAGACAAAAGACTAGCTATCTAATAGTGTGTTTCTGTCGCGCCTGTGGTAAGTTCCTTTTCCTTGTGTCTTCATTAAGCCCCCTATTAAAGCGCCCTACAGTGTAGTCTTTTTGTCAGATAAAGTGTCTGTTTGCCCTCTTTGGTTTGAAATGTTGATATAGCTGAGTAGATCAAAATCATTTTGGTGCATCACCGTTTAGATAGGTTCAATTTTGGTTATATCCTTCTCCCTTTTCACCCCCCTCCCATTATTAGCAATAGGAGTGGAGGACCTCAAAGATGCATCAAAGAGAGCTAGCCCTTATCTAGAAATTCTTTCCTCAGTTTTGCCAAGCCCACAGCAAGAGGAAAGTCTCCATTGTGCCGCATGGAAGAGAGAAGCTGAGCCTTTTTTCAAGGGTGCAATCCACAGCGTCAACACTTGGAAAGAACACCTTCAACATTAGAGCAAGCATTTCGGACTCTACAAACCCGTCATTTACAAATTTGACATGGCTAAATTAAAAAATTGTCAGGCAATTTTTCATTTATTTCGTATTGGAGGTGATAAGTCAATGGTTTATCCAACCCAAGTGAAGGTCATATAGGAGTGGCTTGGACCACCTAATTTGAATAAAGTGTGTACCTTTTAAGGAGCTGCCCGATATTTGAGGAAAATCATTTCTCTGATATTGAAAACCCCTTACATGCACTGTCCAAGAGAGGCAAAAAAATTCAATGAGCAAAATCCTAACAAGCAGCGTTCAGCACCTTGAAACAGAAAATTTCTAAGGCACCCTGAAGCATTCCAACCCCTGAACGAGAACAAATCTCAAACAAAACTGGAATTCCAAACTGCTGCAACTCAAATCTGAAATCTGAACTGAGATTGAAAACTTTCTGCTGCTCTAAATTCTGAAAATCTAAAATTGGATTTTGCTAATGCAAAAAATGAAGTTTTGGCTTTGGAAAAAAGTGCTATGCTAGGGTTTAATGCCCGACACCATTGATTATTTTTGCATCTCCCTGCATTCATACCACATTTTCTCTAGAAAGTTGCAGGATATATTTACTGTCCTTGCGTTTATTCTCTTTTTTAGGTAGTATTGTCCTTGGGCGGCCTCTGCCTATATAATGGCATCTCACAACACAAGTCCAGTTGTTGAAATAGTGATTGTGGATTGTGAAGCTATCAAGAATGGTGCCCCCAGCCAAGAAATCTCAGAAGTTCATCCTGAAGATTTTCCACGAGGTAATGACTCTCCGCCTAATATGATTTCACCCATTCCCAAATTTTATTTTGCATGCAAATGGCTTGAACAATTTTCTTTAATAGGTTATTTTGTCGGGAGAATTCCCTCTAAAAGTATGTTAAAAAGTTAGATCTAGTTTGCATGGGCACAACGTGGTCTTAGGTTGGTTGCTGTCCAAAATATGACCAAAGGCTTTTTTTGTTTTGTTTTGCTGACCCATAACTTGCCTCACTTATTCTGCAAAAGTCATCAACTTGGTATGTTCGTAGTTCCCTTTTGTTTTGTCACCTTGGATAACCGTTGTTCGAAATGTGCACCCGTGGATGCTCCGCAGCGCAGGGAAGTTTGGCGGTGGGCCGCGGAGCATGAAGGCCTTGCATGGGGCGCAAGAGTCTAAGGCGTTGGGCACGGAAGTATTATCGCTCAGTTGTGCAGAGTATCAGCTGTCTCATCGCAACAATGGAAACATCCCCAAGGTGTGGAACCCTTGCGCTCCTTGGGACGAGCCTCCAGAGTAGGTCGGATTCCTTCTATTCTAAGCGCACCTAGTTTAAGACCAGCGCGCAGGCCTAAAGAGCAAAAAAGTAAACTACTTCTAATCTAAACCTAGGATCTTTGAGAGGAAAAAGGAAGGAGAAGGTAAGAGGATCCTGAAAATAAAAGGCAATGCGCCCAGAATAGAGCGAGCACTCCTACTGTTGTAGGCACATCACAAACTCTTGAGAACAAGGCGTTTCCACACAGATTCTGCCAAGGACACTCCAAATGCATAAGTGTTTCGCATAGAGGTGAGGGAACACAACGCAACACTAAGAGGGACGACAAATAGTCCACAGACAGCATCAACGCAGAGCCGAATGCACACAAGATACAACCCGCAAGTGAGCTCTGAGTTCAATGAGGAGGTGTTGGGAATGAAAGACAATGAGAGGAGCAAACATTACTCACAAAGATGAACAGACACAAAATAGCACACAAATCATCAAAATAACAAAAGGAGGTGAACTTAATTCTCATTAATCTGCAAGACTTAGCCAATACAAGTGCACATGGAGGGCAAATTTCAGCAACGTGAGGCTACAAAAAAATGCGTCAACACGTTTACAGTGAAAGAACCAAGGTTTTATGTGTTGAAGTCCATTTTACAATAAATGCGCCACTTGGGGCGATGGATATAGCTTTAAATTCCTTTTGCGGCACTGCAGCCATGCGTCTTGAAGTCTGCTCGATGATTGGATCTATGGTTGGTGGTGTGATCATCCCTAGATACACGTGCATAGGGAAACGGAAGATTTCCCTGACAAAGTCAGAGAGTGGCATGTACTCAAGCTCCAAATTGATAGCCACTTTTGCATTTAATTATTTGACAGCGCGTTGATCTCCTCTAAATTGCCTCCAACTACCTCTTTATATCTAGCAACTACTCGGCACGTGGCACTTCTTGACCGGTCTCGGATGTGGCACTACAAGGACACGTCGCCTTGGTGGGCTCTCAGAGGAGCCTCTTGGATTTTTAGGCAAGAGCAATGTGGACGTGACAAGTGAAGGACTAGTGTTGCTTAAAATTTTGTCGAAAGGGGCCAACCTTCAACAAGCATTGAGTTGCCATGTGGAGAGTCGACGCTCATCCTGGGCAACTGAGAACCTCTTTGTGTTTGGGTGAGTGTTGAACTGCCATGTGGCAAGTGCAAAAGGGGGCCTTTAGATGAGGGTGCATCTGAAGATCGAAGATCCAAGACGTTCCCATGCGGTTAGTAGTTGCTTCTTGCGCCGAACTCTTTACTCGACCACTTAGAACCTGGGGGTCCTGCATCTTGAATTTGTGCGCCTTTTGACCTGTGTGTCATAAAATCCTGTGAGCGAGCACATATTGAAAGCTTTATGCAAGCGTGAGTCATCATTGCTTCGTTGCGCAAACTTGCGCCTTCATCTTGAGCTCGAGCGCAAATGGGAAGCATTTGCGCTTATTTTACCTAGAATGCTCGGGTCCTCGCATTGTAAGCCTTTGGAAGTCCTGAGACAACCCGAGGGTGACTTAAAGAGTCAACAATAACTTTGTCCTTTCAAAACACACAACCCTTAAGGTCCCAGTGTGGGTGGAATTCCCAAGACTTTGTTGGAAATATTGTCATTGATGTCAAAGGTCTAGCATTATTGGTGATAAAGGCCCTATTGCATTTAATGGTGTTTTTAATATTCATATCTTGACTAATGTGTGTTAATATTTATTTAATATTAATGAATATATTTTTGGTTGCATATAAGTCAAAAGAGGGCCCATGGAAAAGTCAAAGAGTCACGAGTTAAAAAACAAAAAAAAATGGGACGCATTTTCTCATGAAGAGTCATCTTGAGGAATTCCAAGAGTCACCATGTGAAGACAAAAGAGGGTATGGCACATTTTTTCATGAAAAGACACTTTGAGGAATACAAAAAGTCACCAGAATATAGACAAAAGAGAAAAGGACGTTTTTGCTTATGAAGGGTCACTATATGACTTTTCAAATGCAAGGATACGAAGGGTCATGCAAGTTTGTTGTCATTTTCCATGAAAATTGAAAGGTCACAAAAAGTGAATGCCAAAGGTCATTTAGAAATCTATAAATAGAGGCTTGAGAAGCCATTTGTAATATGCAAGAGGGTGCATAGTTTGTATTTGTTTTCGAAGAGAGAAAAGCAGGAGATATTGTAAAGTTCTCTCATTTGTTGAATAAGAAACATTGAGAGATAGTAGTGTTTTTATACACAAGAGAGGTTAGTGCTCATATAATTGGTGCTCACAAATCTTTGCAAGGGGTTGGTGCTCATGTGGGTTGGTGTTCACAAATAGTTGTTGTGTTGGTGCTCGGCAAAAGAGTTGGTGCTCCTGCAAGTTGGTGCTTGCGAACTTTGTAATTTGAGTTGGTGCTCATTCATATACTTGAAATTGTTCTCTGTGGTTTTTCCCACTTTTGGTTTCCACGTAAAAATCTAGTGTCTCTCTCTCTCTTGTGTGATGCATATTATTGTTTCAGTTTTATTGCATATATTGAAAGTATGGTTAAGTGGTTTAAAAAAAAAAATTAATTAAGAAATAAAATATATAATATACTGATTCACCCCCCCTCTCAATATATTTCGTGCTTAACAATTGTTATCAGAGCAAGTTCTTTTGAAAAAGTTTTACAGCTTGAAAGTAGATCGAGAAAGCACGATGACTGGATCACATGAAGGTTTTTCTACAAATAAAGCACATTTGTTTGATGGAACAAATTATGTTTTTTGGAGCATAAAGATGAAGACTTATTTGATGGCTCTTGGATTCGACATATGGCAAGCAGTGGTAGAGGAATATGAAAAGCCACCTACACTTGTAACTACTCCGACAGAAAAGAAGGAAAATGAAAATAATGCTAAAGTTTTAAATGTTATTTTATGTGATTTATGTGAATCAGAATTTATTAAAGTTATGCAATGTAAATCTGCTCATGAAACTTAGGTAAAACTGGAGAATATTTACAAAAATGATGAAAAAGTTTAGTAAAAAGCTTCAAACTTTCAGAAAACAGTTTGAGAGTTTGAAAATGGAATAGAAAGAAAATATAACAAGCTATCTTTTGCAAGTTGATCAAATAGTTAATCAGATTCAAAGTCTTGGAAAAAAATTAGAAGAATCAATTGTGGTTAAAAAAAATTTGAGATCTCCACCATTGAGATATGATGCAAAAGTTTCGGCAATTGAAGAGATGAAAAATTTAGCCAAGCTAAAGATAGATGAGATATATGGTATTCTTACAGCATATGAGATGTGGACTGAACAAGACAAACCCTCAGAAAGAGAAGCTGCTTTCAAGACATCAAAGAAAGAGAAGGCCAAGATTCAAGAATCAAGTGACAATTCTAGCGATGATGAAGATGACAACGGAGCTCTGTTCATTCGCAAGCCAAAAAAAGATACAAGTAAATATCAAAGAGAATTACCTTTTAAATGTTTTAATTTTGGAAAGAATGGACATTTTGCAGCTAAGTGCATAGATAAGGGTAATGGTGACAATGAAGAAGAAAAAGTCTACATACAAAAAGAATTTTAAAAAAAGATTCAAGATAGGGATTCGAGAAGAAGAGTTTGTATTCTAAAGATCCTAGTTCAGTCGAAGATAGTGGAGTCAGTGATTCAGAAGAAGAAGAGATTCTATTCATGGCCATACATGAAGATGCCTCCGCAAATAAAAGTATAGATGGTCAAGAAGAAGAACAGAGATGAAGCCGAAGTGAATCTGGAAGGAGAATTCGTTTGTGCCTTAGAAGAGTTAAAAGCTCTTGAAAAGAAGAATTGAAGATTAAAGCTTCAGATCGAGAAAAATAAAAAAGAGTCGAAATAAATAATTGAAGATCTACAAACACACTTTGAAGAAGCTAAGAAGAATGAAAAGGATCTAACGACACAGTTGAAAATAGTAAGTAAAGAATGTGAAAGGTATGTTATTGAAATCACTTCTTTAAAAACAGATATTGAGAAAACAAATAAAACAATCAATGATAGAGCAGCCAATGATTCAAAATTTAAGAATAACACTAATATGTTGAATAAGATATTAGAAAATCAAAGATCAATGTCAGATAAGATAGGTATTGAATTTGAAAAAGAGAAAGGGGAGGCCACTACTTTCACAAACAAGGAAAAAAAAAAGAGCTATGTTGAAACTCTTACCAAAAAAAATTAAGAATATAGAGAACATATCAAACAAAAAAGGCTAGAAGAAACAGAGCTACAAAAGACAATCAAGTCATAAAAAAATAAAATGTCAAAAAAAGGCTAACAATTACAGAAATAAGGAGAAGAAAAGTCGTGCAAAGTCAAGCAAAAGCCACAACTCTTTTGCTCATCTATCAGGCTTTAATGAAAAGACCATAATATGTTACAAGTGCAATAACTTCGAACACATAACCCCGTACTGTAGAAGTGTGTTTGAGTCAGTCAAAAAAGACCAGAGTTTCAATGCTCCATTCATCAAGAAAATTCAAACAAATTCATGGCAAAAGAAACACCTTGAAAAATCCATGTTGGTACAGACAGCTTTGCATGCAAAAAATGAAAAAAAGCCAAAGTTCATTGACAGTGAATGTTCGAGGCACATGACAAGAAACAAGCAAGTTCATAACCTTGAAAAAGATCAATGGTGGCACAGTGAAATTTGGAGATAATACTACTGCCAAAATTGTCAAAAAATGTACACTAAGTTTGGATAATGGTAGAACTAAAACTGAAAATGTTTTGTATGTAGGTCTTAAACATAATCTTTTGAGTGTAAATCAAATGTGTGATCAAGGGCACACACTAAAGTTTTATTCAAAAGATTGCAAAATTAAAAGAAAAATTTAGATGTATTGATTGCAAATACTCAAAAAACAAGAAATAATTTGTATATGTTATCAGACATCAAAAGTCAAAGATGTTTGAGTCAGATTGAAGAAAGTTAGCTATGGCATAAGAGAATGGGTCACATAAATTTTGACAATCTTGTCAACATCAGCAAAAAGCAAGCAGTCAAAAATCTTTCAAAGATTACAAAGCCATCCGACACGCTTTGTGAACCTTGTCAGCATGGAAAGCAAAAGAGAAGGCAGTTCAAAACAAAAGAGTACTCAACCACTTAGATGTTAGAGCTTGTTCACACTGATCTGTGTGGACCTATGAGAACTCAAGTACTCAAGGTGAAAAATATTTCATGTTGCTTATTGATGATTTTTCACGTATAACTTGGTTAATGTTTTTTTTTAAAAATCAGAAACTTTCAGACATTTCAAAGCATTCAAAGCATTAGTTGAGAATGAAATCAGTTTGAAAATTAAGTGTCTAAGATCAGATCGAGAAGAAGAATTTATGTCAGATTAATTTATTGAGTTTTGTGAAGACCATGGAATAAAAATACATTATTCAATAGCTAGAACTCCACAGCAAAATTGAGTAGTTGAACAAATAAACAAAACAGTTCAAGAGATGGCGAAAACAATGCTAAATGAATCCAAGATACTAGATAAATATTGGAGAGACACAGTTGCTACAACAGTGCATATTCAAAACAAAACATTATTGAGAGTCAATAGTGACAAGACTCCTTATGAGCTATGAAAAGACAAACCAACAACAGTTGATTATTTCAAAATTTTCGACAACAAATGCTTCATAAAAAGAACCAATTCAAAAATTGGTAAGTTTGAATCCATTGCAAATGAAAGTATATTTCTTGATTATTCTTGCAAAAATAAAGCTTATAAATGTTATAACAAAATAACCAAAAAAATTGTTGAAAGTACAAATGTCATGATAGAAAAAGATGGAACACAAAAAATCAATGATCCAGTAGACATTTTTGAAATCATTAAAGAAGAAGATTTTAAAAAATCAGATGAAAATGAGGAGAAAAAAAACACCAAAACTCTATCCAAATATGTTCAGAGAAATCATAATGAAAGTGACATCATTGAGGACATAAATGAAATAATTCGCACCAAAAGAATGATGGTAAGTGAATCCGAACAAGTTAATTTCTCTTTGTTATACAAAATTCAGCCTAGAACTTTTTCAAAAGCTAGACATGATAAGCATTGAGTTGAAGCTATGGATGAAGATTTAAATCAAATAGAAAAAAATGATACTTGAAAATTAGTGCCTAAACCAAAAGATCACAATGTGATAGGAACAAAATGGGTTTATAGAAATAAGTTGAATGAAAATGGAGAAGTGACCAAGAATAAAGCAAGATTAATATGTTAAAAATATGCTCAGATTGAAGGAATAGATTTTGAAAAAACTTTTGCACCAATGGCAAAGCTAGAGGCTATTAGAATGTTTCTTGCATATGCAGTCTTTAAAAATTTCAAAGTATTTCAGATGGATGTCAAATCTGCCTTCCTAAACAAAAATCTAAAAAAAGGGGTTTACATTGAGCAACCTGAGAGATTTATTCTCTCAAATATTAGTAGCCATGTTTGCAGATTGAAAAAAGCATTGTATGAATTGAAACAAACTCCCAGAGCTTGGTATGCAAAACTTGATAAGTACCTGCAAAATCAAGGTTTCAAGAGAGAATTTGCTGACAGTAATCTCTACATCAAAACAGAGGGTGAGCATCAATTGATTATTGTCGTATATGTTGATGACATCATTTTTCGAAGAAACATTGAAAAGATAACAAGAATTTTTTGATAATATGTAAAAAGAATTTGAGATGTCTATACTTGAAGAATTGTCATTTTTCTTAGGATTGCAAATATTTCAATCAGATTAAGAAATTTTCATATCTCAACGTAAATATGCCAAGAAAATATTGAAAAAAATTGATTTTGAAGATGGTGCACCAGTTGGCACACCAATGTGTACAGGAAATAAGGTGAGCAAGGATGAAAGTTCACCTGTTGTAGATCAATCTTTGTATAGATCTATGATTGGTAGTCTTTTATATTTGACAGCATCGAAGCCAAACATCATGCATGCAGTAGGCATGGTTGCAAAATATCAGTCAACTCCAAAAAATAATCATATTCAATTGATGAAGAGAATATTCAGATATATCAAAGGGACATTAGATTATGGATTGTGGTATCCCACAAACAAAGATTTCACTTTAGCTGCTTATACAAATTCAAATTGGATAGGTTGCTTGGATGACAAAAAAAGTACAAGTGAAAGAGCTTTCTTCCTTGATGATAGCTTAGTATCACGGCTAAGCAAGAAGCAAAATTCAGTATCACTTTCTACAGCTGAAACAAAATATATTGCAACGGTATTATGTTGTACTCAAGTGCTTTGGATGAAACAAACTTTGAAGATATCAAGATAAAATATGATTAACCTATTTTTATTTTTTGTGACAACACAAGTGCTATTAATATTTCGAAGAATCCAGTGATGCATTCAAGAACAAAACATATTCTCATTAGATATCACTTTTTTAGAGAGCAGATTGCAGATATTTTCACAAAGGCACTACCAAAAGACACATTTGAATATCTGCGAAAGAAGTTGGGAGTAATTTCTTTTACTTCTTGCCATCGAAGTTCAACATCAGTTGAGGGAGAGCTAAGTGTTAGCTCCAGATAGGCCCTTTGCCATTGATGTCAAAGGGGGAAAAGAACAGAAACAGATACAGGTACAGGTGCAAGAACAAGTGCAAAAACAAATGCAAGAATAGATACAAAGTGCTACAATAAAGGGGAGTTATTGTATGTTTTTCAAATGACAATATGTGCAGATTTCAGGATGTGACAGTTTCAATTTGAGGTTGCCATTAATGACAAAAGAGGAGATTGTTGAAAATATTGTCATTGATGTCAAAGGTCTAACATGATTGGTGACAACGGCCCCATTGCATTTAATGGTGTTTTTAATATTCATATCTTGACTAATGTGTGTTAATATTTATTTAATATTAATGAAAATATTTTTGGTTGCATATAAGTCAAAAGAGGGCCCATGAAGAAGTCAAAGAGTCACAGGGTAAAAGACAAAAAAAGAATCGGACGTATTTTCTCATGAAAATTCATCTTGAGGAATTCCAAGAGTCGCCATGTGAAGACAAAAGAGGGTATGGCGCATTTTTCCATGAAGAGACACTTTGAAAAATACGAAAAATCACCAAAATAAAGACAAAAAAGGAAAGGACACTTTTGCTTATGAAGAGTCACTATATGACTTTCAAATGCAAGGATACGAAGGGTCATACAAGTTTGGAACCGTTTTCCATGAGGATTGAAGAGTCACAATGGGTGAATGCCAAATGTTATTTGGAAAGCTATAAATAAAAGCTTGAGAAGCCATTTGTAATATGCAAGAGAGTAAATGGTTTGTGTTTGTTTTCAAAGAAAGAAACAAGAGATATTGTAGAGTTCTATTATTTGTTGAGTAAGCAACATTGAGAGATAGTTGTGTTTTTATACACAAGAGAGGTTGGTGCTCTTGTGGGTTGATGCTCACAAATAGTTGTTGTGTTGGTGCTCGGCAAAGGGGTTGGTGCTCCTACAAATTGCTTGCGAGCTTTGTAATTTGAGTTGGTACTCATTCATATACTTGAGATTGTTCTTCGGGGTTTTTCCCACTTTGGATTTCCACGTAAAAATCTTGTGTGTCTCTCTCTCTTGTGTGGTGCATATTATTGTTTCAGTTTTATTGCATATCTTGAATGTGTAGTTAAGTGGTTAAAGAAAAGAAATTTGATTAAGAAATAAGATATATAATATATTGATTCACCCCCCTCTCAATATATTTCGTGTTTAACAGACTTCCCTTATCGTGTTAGCATTTTATTGAGAAAATGGCAAGCACTATAGGTCGTGTCATATGCCAAGATCCGTCAAAATTTTATTTGGCTTGGCCATAGAAATAGGTTTGTGTTGAAGTCAACCTTCCCATGACCTAAGGACTCTGTTGACATTCAAATCAGTGATTCCCACTATATGCAGAGAATATTGTATATTAATTTTCCAAATACATGTTTTCATTGCTAATCTTCTTAGCACAAAATTAGAAATTGTCTTGTGTTTACCTCTTGAAACAAAACCATGTCAAAGCCATCCTACTGAAACTCCTCAACCTAATGGCAAAAAAGGGTGTGCCAATGTTGGTGGACGTAAAAAATGGTTGTAACAAGGGTGTGGCAACAAACCCATTTGTGGGGGCATCCAATACCAAAATCATGAAGTCTAACCCTAGTTTAGGTCCTCATTCGCAAGATGTGGCCAAGGTGGTAGTACCGATTGCTCAAACCTCTAGGGAGCACTTTCAAAATCAAGCTAAAACATCTAAGGATGCAGAAAAATCTAGGTTTTTCAATACACCTTTGGTTGCCAATGCTCTTTTGGTTTCTCGGATTACTTCTCAAGAGATTTCTCAAGATTCACAATCAAGTCTCTGATATGTTTCTCCTCACCAGGCATCGTCGAGACACTCTCGTAATCCACCCCGTCAATTGGAGGGAAAATATGTTGCAGACACAAGACACCTATTTCAGTATTATGATTTCTTGCAAACAAACCAACAACAATTTTTGCATAATAGGTTTGTAGCACTTGAGGGATTAGGTTCAAAATAAATGGCTCATGACTCACGTAATCCATAAATTGCTTCTCATGGAATGTGCGAGGTATCACGGGCCCACCTCACAAGTACGTAGTGCACAATTTTTGGCAATAATTTCCAAAAATGGATATTCTTTGCCTACAAGAAATTAAGGTGGCAAGGATTTTTCTCATAGTTGTCAATAAAGTGATTTGGGCTAATAGTTTAGCCCTAACTAGTAATGTTGACCCAAGGCATGGAGAAATTATTACCTTTATTTCTCCAAAATGGAAACCTTATTATGTGGATCAAGGGTGTGACCCCTCAAACTGTGTTCTTTGGGTGGTATTTAAAATTGAAAGTCGTTAATTTGGTATAATCAATGTTTACGCATCTATTGATGCTATTGAGAGGGCAAATCCATGGCATTGGATCACTGATGAATTGTCACAATGGGAGTTGTGTGGTGACTTCAATATGGTTAAGGTGTCAATTGACAAACTCAATCACTTCCCTTTGCGTTAGACAACAAGAGAATGAGAGGCATGTTTGTATATGCATAGTAAATTTGGGTTTTATGACCCCAATTATTCACAACAATCCACATCTACCATTTGGTACACGTGGTCTAACTTGTGTCATGGACCTGAAAGGGTCTTAAAGCAACTTGATAGAGCCATGATCTCCATGCAACCATACTTTTCCTTCAACAACTTCTTTTCATTGCCAATGGAGACGTTTCTGGTATTGTCCTTTCCAGCCACCTACCAATACGGTTTTGTATTGATTGGCATTTCAAGCATCATATATTCAAAAAATGCAATTTTTTCTTAATATTGCCCTTTTAAATTATGGTCCCACTTTAGTCCATATCCAACAAGTTTGGAACCTTGTATCATGACTGGCAAGAATATCAATTGGATTGGTTGGTGGTCGGACCCCATCATGCACACTACTCAATTTCTTTGCATCTACTTTCATCAGTTGGAATGCATATGCCGAAAAACTTACTCTGCCACCACTTCAAAATTGAGCCATGCAATGACTGCCTTAGGGCAAACACCCTTTCATGAGCTCTACAACGACAAGTAGAAACGCTATGGCAACGCCTTTAGATTGCAAATGCCTACAATGTGTGTGGTGCACAAATCAAAGCCGGATTGCATTGGCTTAAGTTAGGCGATAAAGTTTTCAAAGAATTCTTTCAAATGTGTAACACGAAACATTTTCTCCAACAGATCAAAGCCATTAAAGAGGCTAAACAACGACTAACTAAGGTGCCAACTATGGTTCAATCCCTTGTCTGCCAATACCACAGGTAGAAACACTACGGCAATGCCTTCAAATTGCAGATGCCTACAATGTGTGTGGTGTGCAAATCAAAGCCAAATTGCATTGGCTTAAGTTAGGCGATAAAGTTTTCAAATAATTCTTTCAATTGTGTAATGCGAAACATTTTGTCCAACAAATCAAAGCCATTAAAGAGGTTGAACAATGGCTAACTGAGGTGCCAACTATGGTTCAAGCCCTTGTCTGCCAATACCAACAAGTTTTTAAAGCTCAAGATCCTTCTCATGAGTGACAACAAGCACTTTAACAATGTTTGTAGATGGTCCCTTACAAGCTTTCGCAACCCCAACAAGTTGGTTGTGATAGGACTCTCAATAGCGAGGAGTTGCATGAAGTTGTATTGCAAATGGCCAATGGTAAAGCTCCTATTAGTCACAACTTTCCATGTGAATTTTACAAAGTTCTATGGGATATCATTGGAGAAGATCTTTTCCAAGTATACCATGAAACTTTCAATTCCAAATCCCTCAACCAATTTATTAACATAAGGCATATCAAATTCAGACCTAAGATAGGAGACTCGAAGTTGATCGACAATGGGAGGTTGATCACCCTGTGTAATGTGTCGTATAAAATTGTAGCCAAAGCCTTCACATTGCACATTTGCCATCCCTTGTCTTTAGTTGTTAGTCCAGAACAAACTGGGTTCATTAAAAGCAAATGTATTTTTGACAACATCAATGTTGTGTGGGAAGGCATGGAGTGGAGACGTAGATTTAATCAACAAGCAATGTTCATCATGATTGACTTTGAGAAAGCCTCTGACCAGATTGAGTGGCCATTCATTTTGGCTATGTTAAAAGCCCTAGGATTTGGTCCCAATTTCCTTCAATCTATTCAGATGTTGTTTGCAATTGCTTTGGCTAAACTATCAATCAATGATGTTAGCTCGAACCATTTTGGATTGCCTCGCTCAATTAATCAAGGCTACCCATTAATTCTTGCATTGTATGTGCTCGCTACAGAGGGATTTGGCTATCTCTTGACCAATGCTAAAGTGTAAGGTTTGGTTAAAGGCATTTTATTACCCTCCGATGAGCCTGCTCAATTAGTCAATGGGCATTTTGTTAATGACTCCTTTCTCACCATTCTTGAGGAGGGCAATATCAAGAATGTTATGCAATATCTTGATAGTTTTGCCTAGCTTTAGACTTAAGTATTCAATGGAAAAAAGACTCAATGCTATGTACAATCCTTCATGCCCTCACCTCCTTGGTTGAACATGTATGGAAATGGATTCAACACAACAAAATCTTTCTATTCTAGGTTTACCCTTTGCAGTCCAAGCTACCCCCTCCCATCTATGGTAGCACATTGTTGATTGATTATAGAAAAAACTCTCTTAGTGGATCTGTAAGCCTTTATCCTTGGCAAGGAAGTTTCAAATTTGTTCAAAAGTGCTTACTACAACTCACGTTTATTATTCTTCTTGTTAGGTTCCTTCTAAAGCATCCTTCCAAAAGTTAGAGAGATTGCTTAAAGATTTTCTTTGGGCAAGCTCTAAACATGTGATGCAATAGCGTTGGGGGTCTTAATGAAGAGATGCCTCTAGATCACGCAGCCTTTAGAATTACACAAAGGACTAATGCAAAGTAATGCAACAACAACAAACTAAGTTCTTTATTTGACTTTAACAACAAGAAATGCAACTTGTACATGCAATATCCACAATACAACAATCACAAATGAAATATGTTACAACATTAGATCCTCTTATCTTTGCTCGCTAACTTGTGGTCTTTGCACGTATTGCTGTATCTCTGAATAATCACTATGATCTATGATCCTTAAGTTTGTTGACTAGCTGACTCAAGTGTAGGGCATGTTTATATAGGTATAAGACCCAACTACTTACAATAATGCTCTAACAACTCACTACAATCATTAAATTTTTATAACACATCATCATATGTCACAATCATTAAATGTTCAATACAATCCCAATGCACCATAACACCTCACAACATAAGGCATCACAGCAAAGCACATCACAGAGGGACATTAAATGAAACCAAAACAACCTTCCATGATTCAAAGGACATGAATCCATGACCCTTATGCATTTGTTTTGGTTTTACAAAAAGGCTCGATGGCATGGACATGGATCCATGACTTCTTCAAACCCTTTCAGCCAAAGCCTTTCATATAGCAGAATGTTCTCCTAGGAGGCTGGCCTATGATTCTTGCAAAATACATGCATATTTGGCATATTTTTAGAGTGGAAATTCTTTTCTTTATATGGAAAGAAAGAAATGCAACTTTATTTGCTAACTCTATTGCTGATGATCAATTTTATGCTTGTGACAAAGCCATGGTTATTTCCAATGTGTTTATGCATTCAAGTGCAAACTAATAAGGTGGCCCTTGAGGTTTCCCATCTGCAAACCCTTTTGGATCACTAAAGCAATGCTTCATGCACTATTGTTCTTTTCCTTCCCTTCTTGAGGGTAACTAAAGGGGTGGTCACAGACAAAGCCGCTCCCACCATCGTTCTCACAGCCAAGTTGAGTGGTCTCCTCTGGGCAGACGCTCACCTCCGCTTGTTTAACATGGCAGTCAGGGTTCTCCTGCTCACTGTGACATTTGGGCACCTCCCACTCGCCCAAACAAGTTTCCACATCTAGCCTTGGCAATTTTACCTATCAAAGCTGATCCACAAGGCCTCCAAGAGGGCACCAAGGATGTGGCAAAGATAGTGAACAACGCAAACACTATTTGGGACCCCGTGCCTGAGGGGGAGGACCTTCTAGGTGTTGGTGGGGGCAATCCGAATGACAAGGATCAGCCTGCTGCTGGTCTCTTTGTAATGGCTGCATAGTTTTTATGTTTTTGTTTTCAGTTAGTCTTTTTTAGACTGTTCTTAGTTGATGTTTCCTAGGCTCCTTTGTAGCCTAGTGTTGTTGTGACATGGCATGCTTTCATACCGCCAACCTTTTTTTGTGAATAGTTTGTAGTATAATATAGCACCTATTTCATCAAAAAATAAAAAATATAAATTTGATGTTTTATTTCTATTTCTAACTAATAGGAATCTGGAAAATTAATGAAACTTCAGAACAGAGAAAACCACTTCAAACAATAACTAAGAAATCACTTTCCTGAGACAATACAGGTGCCAACTGAGGGTTCCAAGAGAAATATGTATGTGCACTTGGCTAGGAGAAGTAAGAGCACTGAGAATTACTGGTTCAGCAAGAACATGTAAATTCATTCCATAGGATGATCATTGAATTAAATTTAAAGGTATTTAGGATAGGAGAGAGAGGAGATGGTGTAGGAGGCATGCAAAGCTAACATGTTAACTCCTCACTCATCTCTAACTAATTCCTAACTGCACTCTAACTGTTCATTAATTCTTTGACAGACTCTACTTAATTTTGACTTAGTGAATCTGCCTCTTGTATGCATGACCCTACCATCCTAATTTAACTGATTCCAACTCAGCGTTTGACTTACAGTCAACTCATTTATTACAGCATGCTGACTTATTGGACTATTCTAGCACTACATATATGACTCATGATTACTCCAGTCCTGCTGCTGCTGGACTTCTCTGATGCAATGTTGCAACACACCCATGCTGGAGATACCTAGCTTGCAAATACCATTTGAAACTGATTCCAATGCTTCTGGTTATGCATTATGGGCAGTATTGATGCGGAGAGGCAGACCATCAGCGTATCATTCAGAATATTTTTTCCAGTGTTGTGCTTAACTACTCTACTTACAACAAAGAGGTATATTCTATGGTTCAAGCAGTGAAACATTGGAGTCCTTATCTGGGGGGGAAATAGACTTTTATCTACAGTGATCACAAGTCATTTCACTTCCTATAAACGCAATCCAAGCTGCAACAAAGCCAGCATTTAAAATGATTGGCATTTTCACAACAGTTGAATTTAGTCATTAAATACAAGGGACTGAGCAATAGCTAGCTGGTTTACCGTCAAAGCCACCAGGCACCAAAGTTTCTTCATTGGGGGTTGTTAAGCAGTTGCAGCTGTTTCCCATGATGAATTCAAGCTCCAAAATGCAGAAGATGGAGATTTCAGATATATTTACACTGTATTGCAGCATAGCGACCATATGGATTGAGCAGAATCCGTCCAAAAATAATATCGGGGCTTTACATTGCACTCCCTCTGCCATATTATCCATGGTAAACAATATTCATAGACTTATTAGGGGAATTGCCTGAAACTAGACAAGGACAAAATTCTTTATAAGCTAAGTAGCTGATATGGATACGGGTACGAGAATCGGATACGTGGATACGAGGACTTTTTTTTTAGCCCTGGATACCTTTTTGGATACAGCCGTACAAAAATATTTATAAAAAAATATATATATATAGCCATATAAGCAAAATTAACCATATAATATGCTTAGAGGAAACATAATAAGTTAAATAACTACAAAACATACAAATAATTCAATGCCAAATATCATATTATTCAATTGTTGAACTTAGATTAGTCTTATTAGTTGTTACAAGTACATAGTGCAAATGTTACAATCTATGGACAAAAATACAGACAAGAAAATGCACTATCTGCAGTTTGGTGAAGATTACAATGAGATGCCCTGGTATTAGATCAACTTAAGACTATGGCCTGTTCTCTTCTTTGAGCTTATTCACGAGTTGAGCTTTCGTATTATACCTGGGCAACTGATCTTACTGTATGTACTGCACAAAAAGAGTCCTGGAGAACCATATTTTGGGGACATAAAGGATAAGCAAAAAAAAGACATTATTGATTTCAAACTCTCCCTCATCTTGATCATGTTACAGACATTTATTTCCTTTATTTTGGCGAGGCTGAATCATGATCCAATAACTGGAAGATTTGCTGACTTGCTCTGACAACCTTCATAGCTGTTGTATACAGCCCTAATAAAAAAGATACAGATGAATTGATTGAGGCTCACGTTTTGAAAACACAGCCAGCCATTGAAACTGCAGATAGGTTTTCATACTTTATTTTGTTTTTTGAAGTTCGTGTTTCACTTTTTATTAGGCAAAATTGCAAAAAAAAACTGCTGGATACGCAAGGGATACTGGCAGGATACGTCCTGCCCCTTGTGGATACGTCCCAAAACACATCTGGGCCTATCCGCAGGGGGCAGGACGTATCCTGCCCATATCCCCTGCATATTGAACCCATATCTGTATCCGGGACCCTATACAGCATTATCCGGTAACGTAGTTTATAAGTAATGGTATACAGATTCAGCAAAGTGGCAATTCTAATTCCCTGCAGAAAGACAATAACAGACCAGGAATCAGCCAAACTATTCCTTGAAAATGCATGGGTGTATTTTGGTTGGCTGGAACCGATCATATCTAATTGTGACAGTAGATTTCAAAGCAGCTTTTGGACTACATTTTGGGAGATGATAGACGTTAAATTCAAACATAGCACTGCCTTTCATCTAAATGAAATGGTAAAACAGACATTAGTTCATATGCTCAAAGGATACAATCATAAACACCCAAGACTTGGAATCAGAGACTGCCATATCTGCAACAATCATTTAGCCAAGGAGGAGGATAAACAAATCTCCTTTCAAAACAAGTTTGGAATTCCTATCCCGAACACCATTTGATGTCTTTTAGGAAAGATGATAGAGATGGAGCAGCCAAAGAGGAGAACAAGTCCAAGCCTTCAGATTCATGGAAATAGTTCCAAAAATCAACACACAGATACAAGAGCATTTGCATCAAGCTCAAGCCAATTAAATACGGTCTATTCAGAACTATGCAATTAGGAAATTATTTTCAAGCTAGAAATTTCCATTTTTATGAGCATGTACTCCATTATTGATGTAGATTGTCTCAAGCAGTCAGAAGCATCAATGTTGGACGAAATAGCTGATATAGCACCCTTACTGGCAAAAGATTTGCAAGAAGGAATGCTACAAGACCAGCAGATCCCTAAGAAGGCTTGCCCGGTGAAAGCAGGAAGCAATCAGGGTTTTGGCGGACTAAAAACTCCCAAAGGTGGGAGTTCTGGTCAGTTCTTTTGACAATATCTGAAGAACACCAACAGCTGAGGAATAAGGAGGTAAAATGTAAAAAAAACAAGTTATTTTGACTGCATCTGAAAAACACCAACAGCTGAAGAATAGAGAGATAAAATGAAGATAAAAATAAATAAATAAAACAATTTATGAGAGACCGTTATAATGCAGATCCTTTTCAGATTCCTACTGTAAACTATGCATGTATGTTTCCTATAAATGAAAAGAGAAAGCTCTATGTTTTGACAGCCCAATTGAGGATATATATGTGTATTCTTTCCCATCTTCCCGCATTGGACTCTTGCTGTTATTTTCCCATCCTCTGAGTTTTGAGTTTTGCAAGCCCTCTGAAGCAGTGGCATTTCTTTTTTTTTCAAACTAAGCAGCAGGCGAGCTTAGGATCTGAGCAATTTCTAGCAGCTGGTTCTAATGCTACCCAGAAATTTGATGAGTGTGTGAATAATTAATAAGAAAATGGGCACAGTGCAGAACAGCCCAGTTTGGTCTTCTGGGATGGAGTTATAAGTTTTATGAGATATTGATTTACAGATACGGACGAGACACTATACAGATACAGAAAGCTTCATTGTATTATTATTATCGTTTTGCTACTAAATTTAATAAGAATTGCTATTATGTTACAGCTACATTTAATGGAGAGACAGATGAACATGTATTTTAATCTCCAAAAGCAGAAAAAGCACTTGGAAGCTAAAACAATTTGATAACTAGAAGCTTATGTTGGTACCTGTTTTTAGCAGGCTTTGGAGTACGTCTGTGGTAAGTGACAGAAACATCCGCAGGTGGAAGCGAGGCCATATCACACAAGTGGCCTGTTGGACTTGAAACCCCATCCCTGTGACGCGAAGGAGAAGAAGGGTGGTCTGATGAAAAGAGTGATTTGTCGCCGCGGGACTTGAAGAAATAACTGATATTGCTTTGCTTCAATGTGTTGTTAGGAGAATCCATCAGAAACGACGATGATAACAATAACAGTGATAATGCATTTTAGTTGAACAAACCCTGCTCTGCTCTCATGGCTTCCTTCTCAGATATATTCTTTGTCGCGCCTTTTTTAGTTTCTTGAAAGTTTTGAGCGCCTTTTTCTTAACAAAGGCTAATAAACTTGCTCAGCCCGTCTATAAGGTAGCTATATAGGAGACATTATGTTTATATTTCTCAGATAGGTCGACATTTCATTTTATTTTATTTTATTTTATTTTATTGTAGAATTCTATTAGGGTGAACTCTCCCTACCCAATCAATTATGTAAATATAAGGGTAATCGGTCCTTTGGACCTTAAGAGTATTGAATTTGTGTGAGGGTTAGATCGATGACATTATATATATATACTAATTAAAAGTCATTTAATTTGACAAATTCAAGTTAGGGAGTGTTACATATTTTTTTACTTTGATTACATATGTCTATGTGTGTAATCTTCTCCAACATAATTTTTGTAATTGTTTTTCTATATAAATTGTTAAATATATTACTAAATTTGTTGTCAAATATGTAAATAAGTTTGTCTCCTCGACAAAGATTGCATTTGAAATAATCAATCATGCCTCGACACTTAAAACTTGCCCATGGCACTTATTTGGTATTATTTTATGTATTCTAGTGTGTTTCTTTGTCTATCGATTGTTCCAAATTCAATTTGTGTGTTTTGTTGACTTTTGACATCTCCCATCGCCCCTCCTTATCTCTCAGAACGTTTCCCCTTCCCTCTTCTCATCTCACCGAATGTCTCCCCTCTGTTTTAGGCATTCATTAATCATTAAATTGCATGATTTTAAGGTGTTTATGTACTTGTCATTATTGGTCAAAATTAAGCATTATTGACATGTTTGTCAACTTCTAATGGTTTTTTTACCCTTCTCCCAGGCCTCTCCAATTGTCATGCTCTCTTTCCTTTGATTTCACACTATTTTGAGCACCTACCCAGAACGTGCCCTACTATTGGACAAACAGTGTAGAATGCTAGTGTGGGGTCCTACAAAATTCGAGTGGCCCCTTGTGGCTAGCGTGCACTTGCCTTCTTTATCTTACCTTTTTTGCCTTATGACTATTTGATGTCAATTTACATGCCAATACGGTCTTAATTTAGATTCAATTTGTCTGTATATACACATGCATTGTAGTTCATGTAAAACACTGAGAATTTATTTATTCTTCACAAGAATCTATCGAGCACTTACAATCATTCTAGAGGAAAACAAGTAATTATTAGATCATTCATTGAAGCACATAAGTTTGTGTTAGACACATCACAATACTTTGGTTTGCATGTTGTTGGTCATTGAGTTTTGTTGTTTTCAATATTGTTAGTATATAAGGGCCTACAAAATACTAAGATAGTTTGACTATTCTTAAGTTTAATGCACGCCATAAAACATGTATTATTTTCCTTAAGTTTTCTAATACTACCATCCAATTAGGGTGAAAAGAATAATTCTATTTTGGAGATGATTAGAGCAAAATATCAAGAAACTAAGAGAAGTTTTTGAAGACTAGTATTAGGTGAACACAATTATCAAATTGATTCAAGCCTATATGCATTTTTGTGTAAAATAGCAACATAAGGGTTAGATTATTTGAAATGTAAGTGTATGGTCTAGATAAGTTTCTCTGATCATTGTTAAATTTTTTGTTAGCTTCCTCACACTTTTGAGTGTGCATTTTCCCTATTGCCTCTTGATAGATGTCACCAAATCATGAAATAAAATAAAATAAAATAAGCACAAACCTTGTGTTTCTTTAGATTTCTCTTGATTTAAAATTAATTAATAATGTTGGTTATTATTTTGCACATGCTATTTAACATATTTAAAATTAATTAGGTTTTTGTGTTGTAAATTAGAGTAGATTCATTTATCCATATTACATTTAAGTGAACCCATACTCTCTCACACCCTCTTATGCTTATATATTTCTCATATGATGCTAGATTTTAAATTTTTGAAATTTAACAGGGCATGTTACACGATATCTCAAACGCCCTTGCCCATATCATGTTTGATTTGCTTGATCCCAAACACTGGGATTATTTATTTCTATAAAGTTATCAAAATCCAATGTGGTTATACGGTGTGTACTTTTCATATTTTTATTTTATGCCACCTAAATTATCTAGATATATGATACCAACTAGGAAGAGTGTCCAAATTCATTAAGATCCTATTGATTTTATTGAAAAACCTAGTGTTAATTCTAGATCTTGCTTGAAAAATAAAATGGACTCTAAAAAGATAGCTAATGTTGCTTCCAAAATTGTATTGTTTGTTGAAAATGATGGGGATGATAATGTTGTGCATGGATATAAAACTTGCAATGCATTAGAAATAGATCATGGTCAACAAGCTTGCCTAGATGAATAAGATAGAGCTGAAAACATCAAACACTTAAGGAAACATGTCACATAAAACCCTCATGAAATAATTGCACTAATGAAAGTATTAGAAGAAGTTGCAAGCTAAAAAAATAGATTCTGATTTAAGGGTTCAAGATAGGGTTATAGTTAAAGAAACACCATATATAATAGATAATGGATCTATTAGAGTTCATAATGGTGATTATGCTTTGAGTTTTAGAGATTTTATTTCAAAACATCCTAATCAACTTAATGTTCTATGTAGTATCATTCAAGAGTTGTACCTATGCCTTCTCATATGGTCATTTTTCAAAGTTCTATTAAACATGTTAATGCTTAAGTTTCTATTGATTATAATGTTACTCTACATACTTCTACTACTTCTCACTATGTTATGGTCTCTCAACATGTCCCATGTGCTTCTTAAGTTCTTTAGTATTCTCAACATGTTTCAATTGCTTCTTAAGTTCTTCAAATGTCTCAACATGTTTCTAAGCTTCATCTTGTTTAACCATCTCTTTTTTATAATATTTCTCAAATTGCTTCTCATGTTGTTAATCCATTTACTTCCACTTCCATTCTCAATCTCGAAATGAATTCTTCCACTTTAATTTTGAATCTGAAATGACTACCATGATGTATACATTGTGTGACTTGGAAAAACAAGTCAAAACTCTTTCTCTAGGTTCTCAAAATCCATATAGTGGGGTCACTTCTAATGACAGTTTTCTAAACCCCTTGACTTGTGATTTACTTACATATCCATTTCCAATAGATTTTGTTGCTCCAAAGTTTTAATTTTTCAATGGAAAGTGAGATTATTCTTATCACATCAAAGCCTTTTATGACTCATGTTTAGACTTTTCACGCAATAATAGATAATTGACTAAGTTATTCCCATATAGCTCAAAGGATTATACATTGTATCGATTTTATGCGTTACCATGTGGATTAGTACATTATTTTTATGCCTTATTTGATGATCCCTTGGGCCATTTTCAAATCCATGTTGGTATGAAAGTTACATTTGAAAAAAATATCTTGAATTACGCAAGGATCAAATGAGACCATTAGTGAGTATGTGTTTCACTTTAAGGGTATGGTTACCACTTGATGACCTATCAACCACCAATAATAAGCTTCAAAATATATTTTCCAATAGTTCATTTTCAATTGTCAAGGACAAAGTGGTCTTCAAAACTTATCACTCTTTTGATGAACTTTGTCATATTGTTAGAGACTTGGAGGTTAATATTTCAGACATAAATGTGCTTAAGTATAGGTCAAATGCTACTAACAATGATAAGTTCCCAAATAAGAAACTTTAAAGCTAGAGTCAATGTGAATGAATTTCAATCTAAAAATGAGACTAAGAATTGTAAATGATAGAGAACAACCATATAGAAAGCTTGTATTACCTCGACAAAGGGAACTCAGGTAATTCACTAGACTTAGTGAAAGTCCACATAATATTTTGAACATATTTCTCAAATGCAATGTGATTATTTTGTTTGTAGTGAGATAATTTGATCATTCAATACCATTGCCTAATAATTATTATGTGAATACATATTATGATTATCATAGAATCCTATACATTATTTTAGAAGATGCATTACATTGAAACATAAATTACATGGTCTCATTTATAACAACTAAATTTAAGCAGTGGGAAAAAAACTATTAGTATAGATTTTTTTCCCATTTAATAGTTTTTTACTACACATGTTATTTAGTTTACTTAGGTGTTATTTTAGGTGATTGGGGAAGATAATCCCACATGCATGAAGATGTGTGGTTATGTCTATCTTCCACCTATATATTTACCTTTTTTAAAGCTATTTTGGCTAATAATCTAATGCAATTCTAATGAAACTTTTTATTTGCTCGTGTTTGATTTCAGTTTTGTGATAGGCTATCTCTTCAGTATATTTCATTTTCATGTTTCAAAGATTTGTGCATTCGTGTCCATCCAATTCCGGTCCTAAATTGTGGCCCACTTTAAAATGGTATCAAAATTGATTATGGTAGCCAAATGCCATAGCTTTTATTCTGAAATCTTGAACTTTTAGCTTGCATGCCTTAAACCTAACATTCTTTAACTGTACATTTTGTAGATTCACCATTTTCTCAAAAAAAAATCTTCTTTTAGGGCCCTTTACTGATCTAGATTCAGAAAAAATAATAAGGGAAAAGATGGTTTTTGTAAGGTATTTCTTTGTCATTTTTTTCCACAAAAAACATGTGCCATTGGATTCAAAAGGTTCCAAAACCCTAGGATTGACTGTAAACATGACTTAGCTTCGTGACAATTAATTTTAGTTATTTTTTTAGGGTTTGAAGGTGTTTGCTTAGGATCCACAAAAATCCATACGGTGGGAGACTTGTTGGAAAAACCATTTCTGGGTGTTTATGGGTTTCTCAAAAAACTTAATGGGTTTTCACTAGTTTTTGCGTTGCAGCACTGGATCTAAAGATTTTGGGCATTTTTTAGACTTGGTATAATTTTGCCACCATGCAAACATCATCCAATCTAGACCCATGCATGGATATAAGACATATTCCAACCCTTCTTTGGGCATTATGCAGATCCCAACACCTTGTTGTGCATTAGCATATTTTTAAGGGCCTGCAAATAAGCATCAAATTATGAGGACAGTTAATAAAACGTGACACCCATCTGTACACTTGGCATATCCTGAGATTTACTTGGATAGAGATCAAAACCTAAGGCCTGCTTGGACACTGGTCAGAACCCTAAAACCCTATGTAGGCACATCTTGATTTTTGCTTATGCCCATTTCTGGCAACCTCTATTTTTACTCTCTGGCATTTTTTCCCTCCTGCATTTTGTCACTCTTGTTAAATGGCGTGCATGCACACATCAAATTTAATCGAGCAAGGAGTGCCTCTATTCAGGTGGAATTGGGGACTATCACAGGAACATCATAAAACTCTCCCAAAGTGATATCATTAGAGGGAGAGCACTTGTTCTAAGCCCTAGCCATTGGTCATCAAAATATTTGAGCCCTTATCAAAACCAATTTGGGGCTTAACTTTTGCTTAAAAATTTGAGTCAAACATTTGCACACCAAAAAATTAAGCAAAGTGGAGACTTATTTTGTGAGTAAGAACTTCAAACTCGCAATTTTTAGCCTCCTAATTCTTTTTAGGCACCATTTTTTGAAAAGTGTGATTTTTTTAGCTCTCTACATCGGTGTTATTCTCAAACCTGTAAAATTAAACCTCTGTAAGTTTAGGGGGGTACATTTCCTTGTTTCCTTCACACTGTCATTTGAACACATACTTCATGTCTATCATGAGTGGAAAACCAAAGTACAAATCATCTTGATAAGTAACAATTTACACCAGATCATAATGGGTGCTGAAACATAACTAATACTTGATGTAGAAAAAGTGAAGTGGTTTAACATATGTGATGATGCCTATGGTTTATTTTGCCTATCAATGTCTATTGACTTAGTCTTTCACATTGAATTTATAACTACTCCTAATGATGTTTAGACCATACTAGAAAAACTCTATGGGAAGCAAGAAGAATGAACTCATCATTTTGAGTTCATGCAACTTTAGAATGACTTTTTCACTAAATTCAAATCACTCGGGTTATAGTTGAATATGTGTGGCATTAAAAATAACGATGATCAATTAATTCTTTCAATGCTTGCCAAATTGGGTTATGACTATTATGTCTTCATTTCTACCTTCCATGTCACCAAACATGCCCTTCGAACTACATGGACCATGTTGTCCTTGGATTATTTTAATGCTGACTTGAATTGGGAGCAATACAAGCTTATAAAATGGGTACACTAAAGTATTTTAAATCACATGCCTTAATTATGAGGCATGGCAAATAAAAGGCTTACAACAATAAGGATAAGAAATAAAACAAGGACCCAAAGTAAAGAAATGATCATAAATATTATATTAAGTCTAAAGCATAAATAGAGTCCTCTTCAGGTGGAAAACCCTAAAAAGAGAGACTCACACGTGTCCATTGTTGTCAATTAGACTTGCACCCCTATGAAGGTAATTTCAGGCCTTCACAGTCTACTGAAACATGTAAACAATCCTAGGTTGTGGGTGACCTAATCAGTGGATTGAATCTCTAGATTATAAGGGCTAGCTCCCTTTGGTGTATCAATTAGGACCTTTGTTCTATGCTACAAACTGTCAAGAAAAAAGATATAAACTTGAATGGAAAGCTTATCTAATGATGGTGATACACCTATATTTTTGATTGATCCACTCAATTAGAGCTCCTAAAAAACATTGATTTAGACAAGAAGAAGGCTGAAGTTTCAACTCCAATTGACCAATATGCATAAGTATTTCATTAAAAGGTTTGATCTAGTAATTAAAACTTGAGAAAAATGAAAGAATATCCTTGATTGAAGGCACTAATCAACCACTTGCATCCACTAAAAACTTAGCCAAAAGACACTTAAACACAGACCATGACCTGCATAATTTGACCAGCTAGTAACTAGGTAAGAATCAAGAATTGGCAATGAAGAAAAACTCTGTCACTTACGCAAATCAATGACATAAATACACTATACCAGTAGTTGGAATCTGAAAACAACAGTCCTTCTATAAATCTAAAAAAAGGTTACAACTCAATCTTTGGCAGAATTTTGTCTTACCAAAAGAGGGATACAATTCAAGGCTAAAAAACCAACTTATATAGAAAAATACACAACCAAAAGGTTGACATTGAAAATAAAAGAAGATAACTCTTTCATTTGCCCAAGTCTAATTTTTGTTATCATAGCCTTCTAAATTTGTCTTTTCTTGTCTTTTGTCTTGCATGAAAAATCCTTTGGCATTAAAAATAGACAATGGGTTCATCTTGGGTTGCTCTTTCAATATGCATGAATTCCACACCCACCTCAAAAAATAGAACTCTTCTTGCGCTATTGAAACATTTGAAATGCTTCTCTTTGCATTGAAACAATGCTAATGCCAAACTTATAATTTTGTTTGAACTGTTGGAATGTTTAAAAACCTTAAAACCAACGAGAGTGCATGCACGTAAATCAAGTTAAGCTCTCAAACATTAAACAACTTGAGTCCTCCATGCAAACGAGTCTCTGTCTTTAGAACTAAAGGTATCATGCTGAAACGGTTACACCGGGACGTGTCTAATCCTACTTGGACCACTTTGCATGAAGAACCCTTTAATCTATCTATATTAGCTATTGGCATCTCTCGTTTTATTTGGCTCTTCATTACTATGCATGTTTTTTAACTGTTTGTCTATATCTATTTCCTCTAAAATTTATTTTGGCTTCCTTGTTCATTATCTTTCCTATTCATTTCCTTTGTCTTGTTCTTTCTTTTCCATCAGAGTTGTTAGTTCTTTGTAATGGTCAATCCCTATTCATTTCCTTGAGTTTATTATTTCAAGCTTATTCTTTGGGTTTGTCCTTTCCTTTCTCGAAGGAATTCCTTCAGATAATTTATCGAAAAAAATTCTTTCAAACTTTTGTCCACTTATTTCTTTTGCCCCTTCACAAATGTCTTACCCTTGTTTAAAACTTTCGAAGGAATTCCTTCAGACTTCTTGTAATTGCCTTCATTCCATGAAATGCCCTTCAGTTTGTTGTAAATGGTCTCTTTCGAAGGGCAAGTAACCCTTCAGATTTTTTGTTTCAAACTTTTTCGAAGGGCACATACCCTTCAAGATTCTTGCAGTGAACCTTCTCGAAGGGAACATACCCTTTGGGATTCCTAAATGGATCGTTCCCTTCCTTAGGGATAACATATCTGAAGGATTTGATCCTTTCTTTCCCTTTTCAAGTTGCCTTTCGAGCTTCTCCAAGTGACCTTTGGGTTTCTATAAAAGAACTTTTCTAAAGGGCACATACACTTCAAGAAGTTTTCCAAGTGACCTCTCCTCAGTAAACAACCCTTCAAATTTGTTGCGATGGCCATTTGGCTTATTGTTTGTCTTCTTTCTCGAAGGGTAGATACCCTTCAAGTTTTTGTAGTTTCCTTTGGAATCTAGGCAACAACCCATCTTCAAAGTGATCCTTCAACTTTAGAGAAGTGTTATTTCCTATAATGAACAATTCCTTTGGATACTGAAAAATGGACCTTTTTGAAAACAAACACTTTTCAAGCTTTCTAAATGACCCCTCAAGCTTTTACAAAAGGTCCATCAGCTTATTTATAAGTGACTTTCCTGAAGGGTACATACCCTTCAGGTTTCCTGTTATGAACCTTTTCGAAGGGCACATACCCTTTGGGTTTCCTATAATGGTCCTTCAAAGAAATGAAATGAACCTTCCCGAAAGGAACATACCCTTCAGGAATTCTAAAATAACCCTTCGGCCTCCCCAAACTGCCCTTTAGAAAAAAATGAAACAGTGCCAATTGACCCTTTTGAAAAGAACCCTTTGGCATTTGAAATAACCCTTTGGGATTGTGTAGAAGAACCCTTTCAAAGAGAAAAAGACCCTCAAAATTGTGCAAATTAACTTTTTTGAAAAGAAAATAACTCATTTGGAAAATCTGAAGAAGCCCAATCTCTGATATTTGGATAAGAAAAATGTTGTGGAAAGTTTAGAATGATAAAGGTGATAATTTTGACCTGTGGTGGGTCATGAGCTGAAGAATGAGCTCATCATTTTGAGTCCATGCAACTTTAGAATAACTTTTTCACTAAATTCAAATCACTCCGGTTGTAGTTGAATCTGTGTGGCATTAACAATAAAGATGATCAATTGATTATTTCAATGCTTGCCAAATTGAATTATGACTATTATGTCTTCGTTTCTACCTTCCACGTCACCAAATATGCCCTTGGAACTACATGGACCATGTCGTCCTTGGATGATTTTACTACTGACTTGAATTGGGAGCAATATAAGCTTATCCAATGGGTACACTGAAGTCTTTTAAATCACATGCCTTAATTATGAGGCATGACAAACAAAAGGCTTACAATAGTAAGAAGAAGAAATAGAACAAGGACCCAAAGTAAAGAAATGGTTGTAAATATTATATTAAGTCTAAAGCATCAATAGAGTCCTCTTCAGGTGGGAAACCCTAAAAAAAGAGACTCACATGTGTCTACTATAAGAAAAATGGGCATGATGAAATCAAATGTATGAAGAAATAGATTGATCAACTGACAAATATACTTGAGAAGCATAATATTAGTGTTCTTGATTTAGCCAATTAGAGTTCATCAACATTAGAGTCTTTTAAGGGTAAATACAATAGTAAGGGAAGAAGTAAGGAAAAGCACTTGTTGTAGTTGCATCCCATCCTTTCACATGGGTAATTGATTTTGGTGCCTTGCACCACATGGCTTCATCACATGACCTTTTCTCATCTTTGGAGCCTTATTTTATGCCTTCCATTTTATTGTGTGATGATACTTCCATAGAAGCAAGTAGGAGAGGATATGTTGAAGTGAATGATGAGACGTTTCATGATGTTTTATGTGTTCCCTCATTGTCCACCAATCTCCTATCTATTTATCAGATCACTCGCATCGATTTAGACAAGAGAGTTGAGTTTACACCTAATTCTATGGTTATTAGGGAAGTCACAGTGATTTCATAGTTGTTTTTGGGAAAGTAAATCACCAACAATGATTATACACTTTCTCACATTTTACTCCTTATCAACGCTTTACCACATGACTCACTTAATCAGATGGGCTGTGTAAATTATGGCATAACAATTTAGCCATCTTAACTATCGTTACCTACAGCAACTCAATTATCATGACATGGTTTTAGGGTTGCCACATGTTTATTTTTTCATGGTGTTTTTTAGGGTTGCATATTTGGTAAGGATCCAAAAGATAAGTATGATAAAGACAAATTATGGAGAGCTACACAAATATTGGAGCTAGTTCACAATGACATTGTTGGTCCATTTTTAGCTCCTTCATTCAACATGATTAAATACATGCTTACTTTCATTGATTAATTTTTGAGGTATACTTGGGTGTTCTTTCGTAAGCAGAAGTCTGAGGTCTTTGATCATTTTTAAGACTTCAATGCGTTTGTAAAAAAATAGTCAAGTAAAGTCATCAAAATTTTGCGTATAGACAATGGTGGTGAGTATGTCAATAATCATTTTGATTAATTTTACACTTCACAGGGGATTAAATTATAGTGTACAATTCTATATAGTCCTCAATAGAACCATGTTATAGAACACAAAAATAGGTCCTTGAAGGAAATGGCCAACTGCATGCTACACTCAAAGTTTCTTGCACCTCAATATTGGGCTGAGGCCATCAACTGTGCTTGTTATCTCTAGAACCAAGTTCCTCATAAAGCATTGAAGGCAGTCACTTCTTTTGAAACATATAGTGGTTAGAAGTCCATAGTTAAAAACTTTTGAGTGTTTGGATCTCTTGTTATGACCCACATTCCTAAGAATAAACATAAGGTAATGAAATCTCTAAGTTAGCCTTGCATCTTAGTTGGATATCTTGAGGGTGTTAAGAAATACAGGCTTATCTATCCCACTACTCATGAGTTTTTAATTGAGAGAAGTGCTCATTTTTAGGACATGGTCCTTTAGACTTCTCACTTAACACTTCTCCCTCTTCATTTGATGCATTGGGCTTTGATGACAATTTTGATGATTCATATCCACTTGAACATTTTCCTAATGATCCGAATTCTTCTTTTAGTCATGATGGTGAAAGTAGTGGCAAGGACTCACCCCCTCCTCTCAGACTATATTCAGAGGATGAGGGATCTCCTCCTAACTCTCTGATTTCTTGTCCTCTTTGGGATAGACAGACATTGCAAAGTGTTGGCCATTGGGTTGGATATCTATCAGACATCAGGTGAACATATTCATAGTTCCAAAATGTCTAGCATGCATTCATTGCATCTGCTTTTGATCCACAATCATTTCATGAGGCATCCAACACTCCTACATGGGATACTATTATGGAAGAGGAGTATGGTTCCTTGCTTAAGAAAAAAACTTTGGATTTAGTCCCTCTTCCTAAGGGAACAAAAATTGTTTGATGTAGATGGATATATCAAACAAAATTTGCATCAAATGGGTTCTTAGACAGGTTCAAAACACATTTTATATCACAAGATTCCTACATTCCATCTTAACATATACTTGATCATGGGAATAACTTTAACCATCATATTTTAGGCAGGCAAACCATGTTTATGAGTAAAGATAGTAAAGAACCTTTTAGGGAGAAAACTATCCATGTCTTTTATTCTAAGAATGATGCTCCAGAGGGCATGGCTTTTAGATTAAATTCTCGAAACCAACTTGGCTCCCAAAGCTAGATTCATATTTCTATTTAACTAAAAACTAACACCTCCCCACTCATAGGGGATATATGTTTTGTCCCATCTAACAAGAGGAAGTTTTATAAATTCATTAGTTCTACCCTATAAGAACTTGATTTGGGTTAATTTGAGACAACTTTTAACTTTAGAGGGGATGGGAAAAATTAACATCATGTAAATGAGCATAGCTTGTAAGCAATATAATAGAGTTGAATTTGACGTGCAAAGGAAAGCCATTTACCTTTCTCACCTTCCAGATCCTGAAGAGATCGATCAATCATCAATTTCTAAATCTCATAGGAGTGTCTTCTAGAAAAGAGAGGTATACCTATGTAGGAATAGGAAAGAACACCAAGCATGATGTCAAGAATTCTACAAATGGTTGCTTGAGTAAACCTGTTTGTTTCTCTTAAAAAATAACACCTCATAATTTTATTTGTTAACCTACTGACCAATAACATGCTCATATAGGTCAAGATATTTTTTGAAGGAGTTAGCTTCCTTGATGAAGGTAGTACCAACAAGACCAATATCATTAGCAAATTGGAAGTGGGTGATTATAGGAGCATTGGACGCCACTAAGACCTCATTCAAAACATTTGAGCTTTCAAGATGTGATATGCATTTACTTAAAGATTATGACACAATTATGAATAAATAAAGGGATAAGGGGCCACCTTGACAAAGACCTCTGGAAGCTCCAAAAAAAAATAAGCTCACAATTGATAAGGACCAAGAATTTTGGGGTGGTGATACAACTATGAATCCAATCCCTCAAAAGTTGATCAAAGCCAAATTTCTCAAGAATGTAGAGAACAAAATTCCCAATTAAGTCTGTCAAAATATTTATTCATGTGAAGCTTTATCAACATGTTACTTTGATTCTAAGAAGAGACTAAGTGAACCAACTCATGATCAATGGTAATGCCATAAAGAATTTGCCTTCTAGCCACAAGTCACCCTTACTCCATGGAAATGATTATAGGCAAAATCTTTTTCAATTTGTTTGCCATGACCATTGCAATGATTTTGTAACTGAAATTGTAGAGAGAGATTAGCTTATAAGAATCAAAGTAGCAAGCATATTATTTCTTTGGAATGAGAGTTATGAATGTTGAATTCATCTAATTCAAAACATCTTAGATTTGTCAGATCTTGAACAACAGTGACATATTTTCCCACAATATCCTAGTATGATTGATAAAAACTAGAAGGGAAGCCATTAAGACCAGGAGCCTTATCCAATTTCAAGGCTAAAATAGTTGATTTGACTTCTTCATCAAATATTAAAGCATTAAGGGAAAGATTTTTAGCCACAGCGATTAGGGGAGGGATATGGATGAGGATTTCCTCTCTAGCAATTATTGATTCTCGAGTCTGAAAGAATTTGTTTGAAAAAAATGTTCAACTCCCCCCTTGATTTTACAATTTTCAATTAGATTTTCTCCATTGTGCATGACAATTTTGGAGATTTTGTTATAGTTCCTCCTCAAAACTATGGTTTTGTGAAATAATCCAATGTTCTTATCACTTGATTTTAACCATTTGACTTGAGATTGTTGTTTCCAGTGGATTTCTTCTTGAAGGAGTAATATATTCCGATTGGTCATGACTTTTTATTCCTCTACCTTTAAGTCATCAGTCATTCCATTGAGGAGAATAATTTTTTCTAACTCTGAAAGCTCAGATTAAAAATTCAACTTTTTTTTTTAGAAAGCTTGCTGATGACACTTTTGTTCCAAGCTTTGAGATAACATTTGACTGTTTTCAGCTTTTGCACCAGCCTATACAAAATTTACCCTGTAATCAAGGAATCTGACCAATCTTTGATTTTGTCCATACAAGCATTCTCTTTGGTCCACATTAGTTTGAATTTGAAGGGTTTGAGATGTGGAGGAGTGGCTTCAGAGATAATCAAACTCATGGGCTAGTGATTAGAGCCAACTCCAATCAAAATATTATAATTAAAAAAAATCATATTGGATCCAATCAAAGCTTAAAATGAATCTTTCAAGCCTTTCAACAATAAATAGAACACCAATTCTTCAATTTGACCAAGTGCAAGAGCCAAACTTGGGCTTAACATCAAAGGCAGAGATTATAACATCACCACTGGGATTTACCTAGAATAACTTAATTTTTTTTAAAATTTAATCAATGTATTGTTTTATTAGACTGTACCACAAGAATCTAATTAAAACACTCTAAATATGGTAAATATAAAATAAATATGTAATATTTATCCGTCATTGATCACTATCATCAAATGAAACACAATATAACTGAATATAGAAAATAATTACAGATGTCTAGCCACGACTAGTACAAACATACAACCATTGTTGTCAATGGACAATAATAAATAATTACATTTCATCAGACATAATGTTTCAATAATAATAAACCCAATATAATATACAAATACAAGATACAAGGCTCCATAGAGCATGAGTTCCTCAAACTCGAGTATCTATGGCAATCTCAAGTGTCATGTCCAAATAAATATTGTTGTGCAAAGGGAGAGCATCATCTGAGCACTTTTTTACACCGATCATGGATCATCAATTCCTCACACAATCCCCCATCAAGGAATGACCCTCCTTTCACAAATGAGTATATAGTGATGGTGCGGGAATCTAGAGAGACAAGTGAGTAATCATGTGTTGTATGATTTCTAAGAACATACAGTGTACCATAAAAAATGTTCTAACATTATATTACACAAACATGTAAATCATACATATGAAATGACAATGTCTAACTAACATTACTTTGGCCAAAGTTTTCAATAGTTATTAATCTCTCAGATCAATCAAATTCATACACACCACTTGATCGGATTATCTTCATCTGGCATTATGATGATAGTAAGCTAGTGAAGTTCGTCTCACTACTTATTTAGTACCAACAATGTGAGATTTAGTTAACATAAATATAACCAATAAATTCATACAGATTATTTCCTATTAGCAATCATAAAACATCATAAACGTAGGAGTAATCATAATGTATACATTTAGTCTACCAAACGTATGAATGAATCACCATAATATCATTTATCACATAAATAATTAAGCATAACAATTATAGTTTATACCAACCAGGTATAATCTATAATTAAACTGCATACTCAAATTTATATAAGTAAACATAAATGCAGTATATTCTATGATAAACACTAATATTATAGTCTACCATTTTAGGTACACACTGCTAAATTTAAACAACTCGTTATAAATAAAAAAGTCATAATTCTCATAAACACATAATCTTTCGTTTTAACATTTTTTATATTTTGAAGAGGTTATATGCATGTATAAGTAGGGTTTTATTTTTCAGAAGTCTATGACTTAGTTTTGAACCATTAATAAAACTATAAATGTAGGCAATCATCACATGCATTGTTATTTATGTATATGCATGTGTACATACTAGTACACTCATGGTACATATCATACACAAGTTTTCAATGGAACAATGTTAAATAGACTAACCAATAATTCTCAATAAATATTAGTGGTCAATGCTACAGTATAATAATCATTAACAATACACATAGTCCGTAAATATACTAACCATTAATGAAACAATCATGACATATACTAACCACTAGATCAATATTTAGTAATACATTATGAGTTACATTATATAGTAATACAAGTATACTTATGAATGAAGAGTATATATTGAGCATGTCAAGCTGAAAGGATATAATCAATATGGTATTTAATATATCCTTTGTTCCATATGAACTCATATCTATATATAGTCGGTTTGGAGTATAAATCCATAACTAAATATATAGACAGACTTGGCATGGTTTTCAGTTTACTTCCTTAGTCGTTACCTTTTTCACAATTCACAATTTATATACATCGATGTATACATTAATATATATGACTCGATTTATAATTCCATATATATACAACGAATTAGTATATGTATTATAGTGAAGCGTGAAATTGTGTATATCGTATAAGTAGATCTCAAAGCATACTAACATGCCATTAATTAGATTTAGTCTAAGATTTAAGTGTATTATTCTATTATTAAATCCATTATAATTAGATCGCTTCATGTATATAATCTTAAGTTATTATAAAATGTTTATGTCCAAAGTCCTACAGAATACATTATATATATTAATAACCAGATAGCCTCAAAGAAATCTAGGACATTATTCAATCATAAATCCAACCATTCACTATACCTTGTTGTATATATTATATTTGTATTCTCAACACAATTATTTTTACCATTATACTTGGTTTTTGAATAGTTTGTACATGTAGCTATGTATACACAACTATTATACGCTACCCTTTGTTATATATATATGATATTATACCATATTTGTATGTGTATATTATATTAGAACTGTGTATGCCTATGTGTATATGTGTATACACATAACTATTCGCTATATATATCCATAAATCTATAATTATGTGCACAAAATCATTGAGTAAAACTTGCAAATACAAATTGCTATGCATGATTAAAATATAGAAGTCGCTATATATAAAATTATTGTATATAACACTATAAACATATACATAAAAGTTCTTATACATATGCCCCTATATATATATACCCGATCGTTGTATATGTTTTATGTAGTTAGTTGTTGTATATATCTTATGTAGTTCACTACATATATATTATGCAGTTCATTATATATAACTTGGTAAGACGTTCAACCTATACAATCGCCATACTCTTTGAATATATGGTTTAACATATCGCCATATATATATATATATATATATATATATATATATATATATATATATATATATATATATATATATATATATATATATATATATACAGTTTGATATATATAATTATATAGTTTGATATATAGTTATCTCTATATATGCAAATCACCACACTTATATATATCACCAAACACATATATTGTATAATTTGAAAATCTCTGTAATATGATGTAATTTAATGCTATGTTGATATAATTAGTTTTGGATTGTTAAATATGTCCCCAGGGAAGAAACGACTTGCTAAGCTTGACTCGACATTTACCAAAGTTTAAATGCATAATAAACATCATCAACAGTAATAGAAATGAACAACATAACAATTATATGTAGGTGCTTCATTTAGGTGTAAAGTTTGCTTGTATTTTATTATTTTTGTTTTATCATATACTGGCAGTTTACATTTACTTTTCTAGATCACGTTTACTATTTAACATGTTTACTATTTAAATTTAGACGAGGTTCATTAAAGTGTAGAGTTAACTACAAGGATCACCAAACTTCATATATGCCGATGAGATTCGCTTAAATATATTGTATATATATAGTTAAAATGTGTATATATAGTTAAAAGAGATAACTACAAAGAATCTCATATCGTTTTGTGTGTGTGTGTGTGTGTGTGTGTGTGTATTTATTTTAGTTCGTTGATCATATATATTATAATTATGTATATATATTTGGATATCTAGAATGCTACATCAGAGGTATTTTAAAAACACATCTAAATAAAAATAAACACCCAATAACTTGCAATCATCAACAAGTGGAAAACTTTATACAATATATACAAAACATATGCCCACGAGCAAAAAGTGTGGATAAACACATACCCATAATTCTCAAATTTGTGCTCTCTTTTTCCTTCTCTCCTCTTCGCCTCCACTTCGTGCCTCTCCTATTTGTGCTCCTCCATTCTTATCTCCTTATTCTCCCTTCCATACTGCGTAGCTTTCTTTTCTTTTTTTCTCTTTTTGCTTTTATGCCCAAGCTTATTCTTTCTTTCTTTTTTATTAAAGGACCTTCTCTTTTATTTTTTAAATCTTCCATTTAATTCTAATTTTCTCAAAAACTTCCCATTCTTTTAAAGCTCACCCCTTTTCTTTTTGTTTTTTTTTTAATATTTTATGTATGAGACTTTTCCCTTTATAAATTTTTTTAACTTCGTAATAGCAATTAACCCATTAATTATTAAATTCTAATTTACACTATTAACAATGTTTGTACTTGGTTTATAGGTTAGTCTCAGGATAACAATATAATTTTACTACTAATTATTGACCATTTTTGGTCCAACAGGCCAAAATCGGTCCCCTTCTTTCTCTGCTGTTCTGAGCCAGTTCATTTTTTGATTTTGCGCAAGTCTTGAAATTTCTACAGACTCTACAGGCCTATTTCTACGGACTCTGTAGGGCTGTTTCTAAGGACTCTACAGGCCTGATTTCTACGGACTCTGCAGGCCTATTTCTACGGACTTTGCAAGCCTATTTCTATGGACTCTATAGGCATGATTTCTATAGACTCTGCAGGCCTATTTCTATGGACTCTGCAGGCCTATTTCTATGGACTCTATAGGTATGATTTCTACAGACTCTACAAGAAAGAAACAAGTTCTCAACACTTAGGCACAATATGGACCATTCCAAGTGCCCTTGCGGAGGGCAGGGGAACACTTTCAAAGAGACCAAAGAGAAGGTCGAAAAGGTAAGTTTTCCTTCAAAAAAGTGAACAAGGCAAGTTGGAATTCCTGCGAAAATAAACAAAACTAAGGTGAAGGCAGGAAATGATTTCCTTTAGACTTTTTGTCTGAAGGAATTCAGAGGAAGAGCCACGAAAGAAAAGTTGACCGAAAAAGAGTAAGTGGGAAAGACAGAAGAAATCCTTCGGACAAAATGTCTGAAGGAATTCCTTTAGACTTTTATCTGAAGGATTTATAGACCAAGGAGCCCGAAGGACTGTGAAGGGCAGGTGCTCTTGCTGGGGACTCTCAGCCCAAAAAGAAAGACACTTTTCCAAAGTTGAAGGGTCACCTTACCTTCGGGAGGGTCCAAAGTAAAAGTTGAAGGAAAGGAAAAGGCCAAAGAAATTCTAAGGGGTGACGGGCCTAAAGATGTCAAAATCAAGCACGGTGAACTAGCTGTTGGAAGTTCAAATGCCCAGTGACGGGTGTATAGACATCAAATTTAAGGCGGTGAAATAGCTGTTGATTTTGAAAAGCTAGAGGACAGGGCGCGAGTGAACTCAGTGACCTGTCAAGAAGATAGCCCCCGAGGGCCGAAGGAGCCAAAAAAGACAAAGCCAAGAAGAGACAAAATAGCCAAATGCATGAATGGACAAAACAAACCAAGTGGCAAAGGAGAGGTGATTTATTCCAGCGGTTGACACAGTGTCTGCCAAGTGGGCATCAAGGAGCACAAACAATAAATGGCAAGCCCTATTTTCTCCACTTTACATTTATGAGCAGACAAACTGCGTGAATATCTTAAAGGAGAAGTTTTGTTTGTAAAAAAAGAGGTGTGGCCCATGCTTTCACATTAATATTTGAATGCCAAAGTCAAGACCGACAATTACACAACATGGTTCTAATAGGCCTCTTCTAGAAGGATGATATCAACAACAGCGACTTCCTCTTCCCGATCTCTCAATGCACATGGGCCAGCTTATTAAAGGGTGCCAAAGTCTTTTCCAAAGGGGCACCTTTACTTCTTCTCTTTCTATATATTGTAAACTTCTCATTTTGAGGAGGGAACTTCTTAGCCTATAAGGCAAAGCTCTGCCCAAAAATCTCTTGACTTGTAAGGTAGAGCTCTGCCGAATTTTACCTTGAATCAAGACTTAGCAATTTTTTACCTCCATTTGAACTTGCACTCATGCATATGTCTATGTTTTCATTTTGTGTTAAGTCATTTTCTGGCAGTTCTTCCTCCCTGTATCTCCATAGACCCCTAACTCACTGATAGAGAAGAGTTTCCCATATCAAATGAAGTGTATGTTAGCTTGTCCTTGGTGAAAAGTGTAGGTTCGAGCTAAGTAGATCAACTTTTTTGGTGTATCACCTTTTAATTTAGATTTAGGTTATGCTTTTTAGTAATCCTTCTCTTTTTTCAACCCCCCCTTTTCATTTATTTGTTAGCAGTAGGAAATCCAGGACCTAAAAGATACATCAAAGGGAGCTAGCCCTTATCTAGAGACTCTCCCCCAAGTTTTGCCAGGCCCACAGGCAAGAGGGGAGTTTCCATTATTGCACGTGAAAGGCAGGAGCTCGGCCTCCTGTCAAGGGTGCAATCCGCCACATCAACAATTTTTGGCACGCCCAGTGGGACCAACTAGGACAAGTTTTGTCTAAAGAGTTGAAATTTTTTGGTGTGTTCTTCAACCAACTAGCCTTTGGAGGCTTTTTCATCAACACCAATGGCGACTCCAAGTTGAATCAGATGGTTAAGCAGTCCTGGTGCCATCAAAAAATCACATTTTTTGTATAACTTTGGTGAAGCTCAGGTTGTCATGGAACCACCTCAAACTCCGATGTTACTTCCCTCATTGTTGAAGGGCAACCAGGAAAGCTGTTTGATGTGATTCCATGAATACCCTGAGCTTGATCAAAACTACATGAAATAAAACAAGGTCCATGGTTTTGAGCAATGGGATTATACATGCCAAATACGTTTTCAATTGAAGCAGCTCTTCTTGTGCATCAACAGACCCTTCCTAGTCTTCCTCAACTTCCTCAGGTCTCTCAACATGATGGCAAGATCCTAACTTGGAAGCAAACAGTGGAATCATGGGGCAGGAAGGAGAAGAAAGGTTTTGCTCAAAACTTTGAATAAGATGAACCTACTCCTGCTCGTCATGACGATGCTTGTGACCTCCAAGAAAGGCTCTTTCAAGAAGATCTAGCCAGGAGAATTGCAGATTTGGCATCCAGAGCGAGATTCCTTAGCCAACGTGTGATGGACGCAATAGTTTCCATGTCTGAACACACCCCATCTACACATTTCCAAGAGAGCTATCAGGCCACGCCTGATATAGATGAAGTGCTGGCCAAATGGAAGGAGGAGAATCATTCAATTCTAGCTCAGGGACTGCCTCCTCTTCCACATGGTTTTAATCGTCAACCTTCCACTTCATCCTTTCTCAAGGAGGAACCTATTTTGCAGGAGGTCAATGAGGAAGAGAAGATCCAATTTTTAGCTTCTCAAGAGGCTATCATGGGCAACAATGAGGAAGAAATCATCATGGATGCTCCTGTTGAAGACATCATCAACAATGGAAAAGACGCAGGTCATGCATACATGCAGATGTTCCAGCAATATGAGGAAGAATGTAAGCATGGTGAACTCTCTCCCCTTTTGTTTGATGAACTTCCTTGTTGCTTCGATGAGGAGGATGACCATGCTGAGGAGCCTAAGTTGGAGGAGGATTAGGAAGATGCCTTTGAACATCTAAAAACTCTGGTCCTTGAGCAAGAAAAGGAGAGGCTGGTTCATCTTGAGGAAAGCCTTGAAGAAAAGAGCTTTGAACAAAAAGGTGATGTTCTATGGGATGAGCAATCAGTTTGTGATTCCATTTCAGACATCACAACAGTCACCCTTCTTCAAGAAAACCATGATGCACTGTAAAGGAGCTATGCAGATCAAGGGGTTTATGGTGATGAGCCAACAACCATCGATTTTTTGGTGAAACACACTAGCATGTAGGACCAATATTCAACAAGCTTTCAATAACAAGAAGAATACATATATGTTGGAAGCATGTTTGATTCTAATCCACTCGGATGCAAGCCAATCAAGGTGGCAGGCAAGAGGAGCAGGTCATCAAGTCTCATTTCCATTCAACCACTTGTCTGGCACCATAAGTTTCCTTGCCATGAAGGAGACTAAAGAAAGTTTCCCTTTGATCCAGGAGGGAGGCAAATATACTTGGTTAGCTGTACATAGTAGTTTGCTTTCAATTTTCTTTCCCTATTTTCCTAAGTGTTGTTTGCACAAGTAGTTTTCTTAGTTTTGTGTGTGTTTTCATTTCCTTTGGGGTAAACCTTCGTGATTGATTCTTGGATATCTCAGGGCTGTTGCTGACCTTTTTCAAGTTGCGTTCTGACTTCGTGCCCAATGGATTTTAAGGCAACTGGTTTCCAAGCATACCAGGCATGCTTCCCCTAAGAGTCACCAATTTGTTGACCATTTTTGGTCTAACAGGCCAAAGTCGGTCCCCTTCTTTCCCTGTTGTTCTAATCCAGTTCATTTTTTGATTTTGTGCAAGTCTTGAAATTTCTATAGACTCTATAGGCCTATTTCTACAAACTCTGCAGGGTTGTTTCTATGGACTATGTAGGCTTAATTTATACAAACTTTGCAGGCCTATTTCTATGAACTCTACAGGGATATTTCTACAGACTCTGCAGGCATGATTTCTATGGACTCTGCAGGCCTATTTCTACAGACTCTACAAGCCTATTTCTATAGACTCTGAAGACATGATTTATATGGACTCTACAAGAAAGAAACAAGTTCTCAACACTTAGGCGCAAAATGGACCATTCCAAGTGCCCTTGCAGAGGGCAGGGGAACACTTTCAAAGAGACCAAAGAGAAGGCCGAAAGGGTAAGTTTTCCTTTAGAAAAGTGAACAAGGCAAGTTGGAATTCTCGTGAAAATAAACAAAACTAAGGCGAAGGCAGGAAATGATTTCCTTCAGACTTTTTGTCTGAAATGTTCAAAGGAATTCGGAGGAAGAGCCGCAAAATAAAAGTTGACCAAAAAAGAGTAAGCGGGAAAGACAAAAGAAATCCTTCAGACAAAATGTCTGAAGGAATTCCTTCAGACTTTTATCTGAAAGATTTCAGGACCAAGGAGCCCGAAGGACCTCGAAGGGTCATCTTCCCTTCGGGAGGGTCCAAAGCAAAAGCTGAAGGAAAGGAAAAGGCCGACGAAATTCCAAGGGGTGACGGGCCTGAAGACGTCAAAATCAAGCATGGTGAACTAGCTGTTGGAAGTTTAAATGCCCAGTGATAGGTGCATAGACGTCAAATTTAAGGCAGTGAAATAGTCGTTGATTTTGAAAAGCTGGAGGACAGGCCACGAGTGAACTCAGCGACCTGCTAAGAAGATAGCCCTTAAGGGCCAAAGGAGCCATAAAAGACAAAGCCAAGAAGAGACAAAAGAGCCAAGCATAGAAATGGACAAAACAGCCCAGGTGGCAAAGGAGAGGTGAGTTATTCTAGTGGTTGACACAGTGTCTGCCAAGTGGTCATCAAGGAGCGCAAACAATAAACGGTGCACCCTGTTTTCTCCATTTTGCAATTATAAGCAGACAAACCACGTGAATATCTTAAAGGAGTAGTCTTGTTTGCAGAAAAAGAGGTGCGGCCCATGCTTTGACATTAATTTTTGAATGCCAAAGTCAAGATCGGTGATTACACATCATGGTTATAGCAGGCCTCTTCTAGAAGGATGATATCAACAACAACGACTTCCTCTTCCTGATGCTCTCAATGCACATGGACCAGCTTGTAAAAGGGTGCCAAAGTCTTTTCCAAAGGGGCACCTTTACTTCTTCTCTTTCTATATATTTTAAACTTCTCATTTTGAGGAGGGATCTTCTTGACCTATAAGGCAAAGCTCTGCCCAAAAATCTCTTGACTTGTAAGCCAAAGCTCTGCCAGATTTTACCTTGAATCAAGACTTAGCAATTTTTTACCTCCATTTGAACTTGCACTCACGCATATGTCTATGTTTTCATTTTTTGTTAAGTCATTTTCTTTTATGCTTTCACAAAATGATTCCAACATGTCTAGTGCATTGTGAAGTTTCTTCTTCTGTAGGTCTACCAAAATGTCTACAGCAGGAATATAGGCACATGTGAATAGGCTGACATAGTGTGTCTCAAAACACCTCTGGTAGTTCTTCCTTCCTATATCTCTACGGACCCTTGACTCACTGACACAAAAGAGTTTCCCATATCAGATGAAGTGCATGTTAGCTTGTCCTTGGTGAAAAGTGTAGGTTCGAGCTAAGTAGATCAAACTTTTTTGATGTATCACCTTTTAGTTTAGGTTTAAGTTCTATTTTCAGCATCCTTTTTCCTTTTCAACCCCCCCCCCCTTTTTCATTTATTTTTTAGTAGTAGGAAATCCAGGACCTAAAAGATACATCAAAGGGAGCTAGCCCTTATCTAGAGACTCTCCCCCGCAATTTTTCTAGGCCCATAGGCAAGAGGGGAGTTTCCATTGTGACGTGTGGAAGGTAGGAGCTCAGCCTGCCAAGGGTGCAATCCGCTGCGTCAACACTAACTTAGCATAAGTGACCGACATCACGACTTAACAACAATACGATTAAAGTAAGGTCGATGATATTTTTTTAATCTAAAATAGTAAATGAAACAATGCTATATCAAAATATAATAACATAACCACATAGTAACACTCTACACTAGATCCATGTTTAATATCCACAACACAATCACACAAGGTTAATTACACATAAGAAATAAACTAAACTAACCATGTATAAATAATTATCTAAATGCAAACATCATCAAAAACGCATTAACACTAACCATTCAACTATGCATATAATGAGTACCATTAATGTGGTGTGTGCAGGGTTCTAGCCATTTTTTCGTCATCCTCCAACACCTCTATTTTTATCACCCTCTTTGATGATGCTCTCCCTCTGTCATGTTCTGAGGGATGAGTCTTTCCTATGTCAAATTCATAACAAACAAGTAGTCAGTACATAACATCGTGACATAACTCATAAAATACTATTGAAATAACAAATCAACATGATCACGTTATAAATAATATACAATACAACTAACTCATAACAATACAATCATGAATCAAATCAACATATATTTATCCAGTAACAATATATGACTTATAGCTTGATGAAATAATAATAAAATCAAATCACTAATTATAAATATCCACTGATAATCAAGTAAGTTTGCTTAGCGAAGAATTGGGATGTAACATCTTTCTCCCATAAAGTTGGTCATCATCTCGATGAAACTTATTCAAAAATAAATTCAGAATTAAAAAAAATATTCAACAAAAAAAATAACATAGTATAAAGTATCAAATCAAACAAATAAATATGAAAATCTCCTGTAGAACTCATATAGCCCATCCAAGTAGCAGTATCCTTAGATTATTGGGCTTATAAGACCTTGCACTATGACATCTATTTATTATGTATAATTTTACGAGTGTCGATTACTCTGATTGATTCTACCATGACCACCCTAAGAACCAGAACCTACAAAGCATTCCAATCCAACACACGTGAAGAATCAACTATATATTTTTTAAGATAAGAAACATGGAAGACATTATGTAATAGAGCTTGGTCTGATGGCAATGCAAGCCTATACATTACAGGATTGACCATTTCTAACACCTCGAAGGGTCCCACATATTTCAGTGAAAGTTTCAATGACTTCCCAAATTTAATCGAGCTTTTCTACGGCTTAACTAATAAGAACACTTTATCACCTACATAAAACTACCCATCTATTTTCTTCATATCAATATATCTTTTTTGGATATAATTATCCTCGACCAATCTCTACCCGATTAATATAATTTGATCTTCCATTTTTTAAATTATCTCAAGTCTAAAGACTACTCTATCTTCCAACTTGTCCCGATTGAGTAGTGTCTTGCACCTTCTTCCGTATAATGCTTCAAATGGTGCCATCTTCAAAGTTGACTGGTATGAGTTATTATAAGCAAACTCAATGAATAGAAGAAAATATTCTTACTTGTATTATTGATCCATGAAATATATATGAAGAAGAACCTCTAATGTCTGATTAACTCACTCAATCTGACCATCAATTTTTGGGTGATATGCAATGCTAAAATTTAGTTACCTAAAACTAAATTCAGAGTTACTTAAAATCTAGAAGTCATCTTCGGATCATAATCTAAAATGATCTTCTATATAAATCCATGTAACTTATACACTTTCTTTAAAAACCTCTTTGCAAGAGTGAGTGTATCATCTATCAAATTGTTTGGTATGAAATGAGCCACCTTGATTAGCTTGTTAATCATTACCAATATCATATCATACCTATTTCATGACAATTATAAACTTTGAACAAATTCCATACTGATCACCAACCATTTCTATTATGGTATATAATGCAGATATAATAGTCTAATCAGATGCGCATGTTCAACGTTTACTCGTTGACATTTTAGACAATGTGACACAAAGTCCACCACATCTTTCTTGATTCCATTCCAAAAATAAAGTGGTTTAAGCTTTGCCATAAGCTTGGTTACTCTTATGTTCTGAATATGAGGCGTTGTGCAGTTTTTTTAGCACTGTGCTTTGTAGATTATCTAGATCTGACACATACATCCTTTCATTGTAATGCAAAAGACCATCATTCTCTAATTTATATCTTTTATACCTATAATTTTGAGTATTCTCGGATAATGCTTTTTAGAACTAATCATATAATTCATCTCCTGATGAGAATTTGATCACTCGATCCCTGAAAGTACTTCTAATTGTAGCCATGGTTGTTATGTACCTCCTATGACTAAGGGCATCAGTTACTCTATTTTTTTTGCCTTAGATATAGTTGATATCGAAATCATAATCAGATAAGAACTCTAGCTAGCATCTCTGAAAAACATTTGGATTTGACTGGATGAAGATGTACTTGATTCCCAAGTTATTCATCTTGAGCTCAAACAATTTTTCCAACAAGTAATGCCTCCAAACTTGTAAAACATGAACAATTATTTCAAGTTCCAAGTTATAAAGGACATAGTTCACCTCATAAGGCTTCAACTTCCTTGATCATAAGCTACTACTGCACCATCCTGCATAAGGACTCCTCCTAGTCCATCCCCAGGCGTATCTGTGATCACCAAAAATTGACCATTGGGGTCAAAAACTCTTAACAATGGTGCTGAAGTAAGACTTATTTTCAATTCCTAAAAACCTACTTCACACTTATCTTACTAGATAAAACTTTGGTTCTTACGCTACAAAGAAGTAATTAGATTAACTATCCTACAAAAATTTAGAACAAATTTCCTATAATAGCCCTCTAATCCCTTAAAGCTTCTTACCTTGTGGACATTCTTTGGTGCTGACTATTCCATAATGGCTCTTATTCTTTGTCAGATCTACTAAAATGTCATCCACAGAGATAATATACTCTATATATTGCACTCTTCTAAAAAAAATGTGCACTTAGATAATTTGCCATACAACTTATGCTTTCACAACTGTTGTAGAACCAGTTCTAAATGTTGAAGATGCTCCTCTTTATTCTTAGAGTATATAAGAATATCATCAAGAAAGATCAAAATAAAATGATATAAATAATATCTAAACACACTGTTCATGAGATTTATGAATGTTGTTAGAGTATTTGTCAACTCAAATGGTATCACTGTGAACTTATAGTGCCCATAACGAGTTTTGAATGTTGTGTTTAGAATATCCTCATCCCTTATCTTCAGCTGATGATATCATGTTCTAATATCAATTTTAGAAAAGACTGTTGCTCCTTGCATTTGATAAAAATATCATCTATATGAGATAGCAAATACCTACTTTTTATAGTTGTTTTATTCAACATTCTATAATCTATGCAAAATCGAAAAGTGTTGTCCTTGTTTTTGACAAAGACAACTGGTGCACCCCATAGTGACACACTTGGTCAGATCAATCCCTTTGACAATAATTCTTAGAATTGAGCCTTCAATTAAACTAGTTCAATAGTTATCATCATGTATGGTACCTTAGACTGTACTTCCAATCTAGGTATGATATCGATAGAGAAATCAAACTCACGTTTATGAGGCGATCTTGGTAATTCCTCCAGAAACACATCATGATTTTTTTTAAATAATGGATAATATTCAAGAGATAGTTCCTTAGATTCTTTCATTTCATTTATCTTGATGATAAATGCTTGACATCTTTTTCCTTGATGCTTCTTGAGTTGTATTGCAAAAATCTACCTAAGCCTTAACTCTCTTTTTTTGTCTTAAATTTGTGTTTGATTTCTAAAATCTTTCAGACACTCAATCTTCTTCAGGTAGCAGTTAACCTTGACCTTATGTTTTGTAATCTATTTAAATCGTAATATCACATCATATGACCCTATTGGTGCCACATATAGATCTACTATTGTTGTGAATTCGAGTAACCTAATCTTTGCTTTGACTAAACACTTGTCAATCATGACTTTTAAATCATTCTCATATTATACCAACCATGCATTTTCCATTGCTTTGGCTCTTCTAAATAACTTACTAAGCATTTTAGAGCTATAAAACATTTTGCAGTCCATGTATCTATCAAAATAGAAATTAGATGTTCAAACAAAATACATGACAGTTTTATGGATAAAGCTTGGAATTCGGCTTGTCAATTATCAACTGTTGCATGAATATGCTTCTCAAAAGTTCTTTACTAAAGAATATGACCTTTGTTCTTTGATTTATCTTGGTTACATTCACTAGCATAATGGTCACCTTCATAAATAAAATAACTTTCAAGTGGTTCTTTCCTGTCAGTTTGTTAGTTTTCTTTGAAATTGCCTTTGAAATCATTGGCCGATTTCTTGTTGCTTGAAATATAGTTAAATTTTACATTATAATTTTTGAACTACCTCCTAGAGTCTCCACTCCTCTGCTTCCAGTTCTTTTTAAAAATTGGTTTACAACTTCCAAACTTCTTGTTAAAATTGTCCCTGATTTGTGCAAGAGACTTCAATTTATGTTTCTATTTGATTGCCTTCTCGAAGACCTGGTCCATAGTAGAAGATCCATGAACATCCACCTCTCCACCAATTTAAAATTTTAATCCTATGATGAACTTCCTAACCTTGAACCTCTTATCTACCTGGTATTGAGGTACATACTTTAAAAGTTTGGTGAACTACTCCCAATACTTATTCACTGATAAGTCTCTCTGCTTCAGATTCTAAAAATGTATAAGCTTCTGATCAAAGTATAAATGTGGAAACTACTGTGATTTGAATAATGTCACAAACTGCTCTTGTGTAGTGGTGGTTGAGTTAAAATTCATTTATAACTTTTTGTTGCCTTGTCATGTAGTTATTTCACCAACCAACTGGTGTGCTCCCTAAACTGCTTTAGTGACCTCAAAGTAGTTTCAAATCTTGAAATACTTCTCCATCTTAGTCAGCCATGTTTTAGCTCCATCACCTAAAATAGTTTCATCGAACTTAGATGGATTAACCTTTTTCATATCTGTAGCCAACTCTGCAGCTACATGAGCTCTTACATCCTAAATTTTTTTGTATTCAATGGGATGCTCTTCAGGTTCATCTTACTTTAGAATTGAAATTCGATCCTTAGTCTCATTCATGGCTACGAGAATTTGATTCAAATTTACTACTTGCTTAGCGACAAATTAGTTAGGATCAAATGGAGGTTTGTTGTCATTGACATTTGATGGACCTTCTTCGAATACTCTAGCTTTCATCATCTCTTTTTTGATAAATAAGAAGATACAAAAATATTGGTGGACTCATTTAGTCATAGAGTTTGAGTCCTTGCTTTGATACCATATGTAACATTCCCACTAAAATCTATGTAGAATAACATAATTTTTTTAATTCAATCAATGTATTATTTTATTAGATTACATCACAAGAATCTAATTAGTGATCCAATTAAAACATTCTAAGTATGATAATTGTAAAATAAAATGCGACATCTATCTGTCATTGATCACTATCATCATATGAAACATAACATAACTGAATATAAAAAGTAATTACAGATGTCTAATCACAGTTGGTACAAACATACAACCACTACTATCAATGCACAATAATAAATAATTAATTTTCATCAGAGATAATATTTCAATAATAATAAATCTATTATAATATACATGATATAAGATACAAGGCTCCACAGAGCATGAAGTTTTTGAATTCTAGTATCTATGACAATCTCAAGTGTTATCTCTAAATAAGTACTGTTGTGAGGAGGGAGAGCATCATCTGATCACTTTTTCATACCAACCATACACCATCGATCTTCCACACAATCCTCCATCAGGGAATATCCCTCCCTTCATGGATGAGTAGATAGTGACGGTGTGAAAATCCAAAGAGACAAGCTAATACATGTGTATTGTATGATTTTTAAGAACATGAAATGTGCCATAAAGAAATTTATTTTAACATGATATCACACAAAAATGTAAATCATACATATAAAATGATAATATCTAACTAATATTATGTTGACCAAAGTTTTCAATAGTTATTGATCTCTTAGATCAGTCAAATTTATACAGACCACTTGATCGAATTACCTTCATTTGACATTGTGATGCTAATAAGTTAGTGAAGTTTATCTCACTACTTACTCAATACCAACAATGTGAGATTTGATTAACATAAATATAATCAACAGATTCATACAGATTACTTCCTAGTAGCAAGCATAATATATGTTAAACACAAGAATAATCAAAATGCATACATTTAATCCGTCAAATGTATGAATGAATTACCATAATATTATTGATCACATAAATAATTAAGAATAATAATTATAGTTTATACCCACCAGGTATAATCTATAATTAGATTGCATATTCAAATTTGTATAAATACAAATGCAATATATCTTATGACAAGAATTAATATCAAAGTCCACCATTTTAGTTACACACTACTAAATTTAAACAACCAATTATAAATAAGAAAGTCATAATTCTCACAAACACAATCTTTCGTTTTAACATTTTTTATATTTTGAAGAGGTTGTATGCATGTATAAGTAGGTTTTTATTTTTTAGAAGTCTATGATTTAGTTTTGAACCATCAATAGAACTATAAATACATATAATCATCACATGCACTGCTATATATGTATAGGCACTCGTACATACTAGTACACTCATGGTACATATTGTACACAAGTTTTCAATGAAATAATGTACAATACACTAACTAATAACTCTTAATAAGTATTAGTGGTCTATGTTACAGTATACTAATCATTAATAATACACATAGTCTGTAAATATACTAACCATTAATGAAACAATCATGACATATACTAACATCTAACCACTAGATCAATATTTAGTAATACATTATGAGTTATATTATTTAGTAATAAAAGCATACTTATGAATGAAGAGTTTATATTCAACATATCAAGATGAGAAAATACAATCAATATGGTATTTAATATAACCCTTATTCCAAATGAACTCATATCTATATATAGTCGGCTTTGAGTATAATCACACACAATATCTAAAAATCCATAACTAAATATATAGACGGACTTGGCATGGTTTTCAGTTTACTTCCTTGGTTATTACCTTTTTCACAGTTCATTGTTTATATACATCGCTGTATATCTTAATATATATGACTCCACTTATAATTCCATAAATATACAGTCAATTAGTATATGCATTATAGTGAAGCAAGGAATTATGTATATCTTATAAGTATATCTCAAAGCATACTAACACGCCATTAATTAGATTTAGTCCGAGATTTAATTATATATTTTTAATTATATAAGCCATTATAATCAGATCGCTTCATATATATATTTTTAAGTTATTATAAAATGTTTGTCCAAAGTCTTACATAACACATTATATATATTAATAACCACATCACCTCATAAGAAATCTAAGACATTATTTTATCATAAATCCAACCATTCACTATACCCGATTGTATATATTATATCTGTATTCTCAACACAATTGTTTTTACTATTATACTTAGTTTTCAAACAATTTATACACGAAGTTGTGTATACACAACTATTATACGCTACCCTTTATTATATATAAATGTATTATATGATATTATACCATATCTGTATGTGTATACTATATCAGAACTATGTATACTTGTGTATTTGTGTATACACATAACTTTTCATTATATATATCCATAAATCTATAATTATGTGCACAAAAATGTTGAGTAAAACTTGCAAATACAAATTGCTATGCATGATTAGAATATATAAGTCATTATATACAATTATTGTATATAACACTCTAAATATATACATAAAAGTTCTTATACATATGCCACTGTATATTTTTTAGATATCCCAATCGTTGTACATGTTTTATGTAGATCGTTGTTGTATATACCTTATGTAATTCGCTACATATATCTTATGCAATTCATTGTATATACTTTGGCAAGAAGTTTAACCTATACAAATTGCCATACTCTCTGGATATATGGTTTAGCAGATCGCCATATATATATATATATATATATATATATATATATATAGTTTGATATGTGTGTACACACAAAGTTTGATATATATAATTATACATTTCGATATATAGTTCTCTATATATATGCATATCGCCACACTTATATATATTGTATAATCTAATTTTTTTTGTAATCTGATGTAATTCAATGCTGTGTTGATATAATTACTTTTGGATTGTTAAACATGTCCTCAGAGAAGAGACAACTTTCTAAACTTGACTAGGCATTTACCAAAGTTTAAATGCATAGTAAACATCATCGTCAGTAATAGAAATGAACAACGAAACAATTGTATGTAGGCGCTTCATTTAGGTGTAAAGTCTGCTTATATTTTATTATTATTATTTTATCATATACTGGTAGTTTACTATTTAATTTCCCAGATCGCATTTCCTATTTAACATGTTTACTATTTAAATTTAGATGAAGTTCATTAAAGTGGGGAGTTAACTACAAGGATCACCAAACTTCATATGCTACAAATGAGATTCACTTAAATATATTGTGTATATATAGTTAGAAGAGATAACTACAAGGAATCTCATATATATATATATATATATATATATATATTTGATCATATATATTATAGTTTTGTATATATTCAGATATCTAGCATGTTAAACTAGAGGTATTTTTAAAACATATATAAACATAAATAAACACCCAATAACTTGCAATCATCAACAAGTGAAAAACTTTATACAACAGATACAAAATGTATGTTCACATGCAAAAAATGTGGATAAACAGATACTTGTGATTTTCAAATTTGTGCTCTCTTTTTCCTTCATTTCGTGCTCCACTTTGTGTCGTTCTTTGCGCTCCTCCCTTCTTATCCCTTCTATACTGCATAGCTTTTTTCTCTTTTTGCTTTTATGCCCAAGTTTACTCTTTATTTATTTTATTTTTTATTAACGAACTTTCTCTTTTATTTTTTAAAGCTTCTTTTAATTCTAATTTTCTCAAAAACTTCTCATTCTTTTAAAGCTCACCTTTTTTTTTTGTGTGTTTTTTTTTTAATTCATTTTATTCCCTGTATGAGACTTTTACCTTTTTTTTTAAACTTTATAACAACAATTACCCATTAATCATTAAATTCTAATTTACGCTATTGACAACGTCTAGACTTAGTTCATAGGCTAGTCTTAGGATAACATTATAATTTTGCTACTAACTTAGTATAGGTGATCGACTTCATGACTTAACAACAATACAACTAAAATAAGGTCGATGATGTTTTTCTTAAATCCAAACCGGTAAATCAAACAATGCTATATCAAAATACAATGTCCTAACTACATAGTAGCATTCCATACTAGATCCACATTTAATATCCATAACATAATCACACAAAGTTAATTCCACATAAGCAATAAAATAAGCTAACACACAACTAACTATACGTAAACAATTATCAAAATGCAAACACCATAAAAATGTATTAACGCTAATCATTCAACTATGTATATAATGAGTGTCATTAACATGTTGTGTGCAGAGTTCTAGTCGTTCCTCTATCGTCCCTCGATACCTCCATTTATATCACCTTTTTTGATGATGTTTTCCCTTTGTCATGCTCTGAGAGATGAGTCTCTCATGTGTCAAACTCACAATAAGTAAGTAGTTAGTCCATAACATCGTAACATATCTCATAAAATACTACTGAAATAATAAATCAACATGATCACATTATAAAAAATATACAATACAACTAACTCATAGAAATGCAATCATAAAATCAAAGCGACATGCATTTGTCCTATAACAACATATGACATATAACTTGATAAAATATTAATCAAATCAAATTACCAATTATAAATATCCACGAATAATGAAGTAAGTTTGCTTAACGAGAAATCAGGTTGTAACAGAGATGTCTTCAATAAAAATATCTAAGTTAGAGGCAAAAGGAGAAAGAGTACCAGAGCCTCCATATTTTTTCAAGGGAGAAATGACTAAGTTGAAGTCTCCTCCAAAAATGCACTTATCATTCGGGTGTAAAAATTTGAGGTTTTTAATGGTAACCAACAAATCCTCCTTCCCAAACTAGAATTTGGGCCATAGATAATGACACAAATAAATCTTTGATTGGACTTAATAATGTCGAATTTGATTGCTTTTTAGTTGACACAATCATTTAGAAGAGAACCAATAATTGTCGCAGGATTCCAAAGCATGGTTAGTCCTTCAGAAGAACCAAGTGAGTCTTTTACTATAAAATTACAATTTCTTCATATGCCTTCAATGCAATTAGAGCAAAGAGATGATTAACTATTTCAGTAGCCTTTGCTTGTGTGGGGCATTAAGCCCACGTAAATTCTAAGAGATGATTAACATTGAGGGGGTTTGGACTCGTTGCTATTGGGGTAAGAGGCTCATCCCCCATAAGCTGAACTTTGTTTCTTGGCAAATTTGAGTGTAGACTGAGAGCCTTCCTCCTTTTCCCCCTTTCCTCCTTTTCAAGCGAGTTTGGATTCCAATTTTTCTTGGTGAGAGCTTCAATATGCTTAGGAAGCATTTTAGAAATCTGTTTTTGGCTTTTTTTTCAATGTTAATTTGAGCTTCTAGGTTTCTTGAATTGGAGTGAGGAGGCCTTCCCGGCTTACTTTTGCCACACTGAATAGTCTTTATAACAAGATTACAAACTTCTAACAGGGACATACTAGGGTGGTCGAGTAGTTGTTTTATCCAAGTCTGAGACAAGCCACCTAGGCTTTCCACCGGTTGCCCATCATCCTCCTGATTCAAACATTTCCCCATTTTCAAGAACCCTTGTCGGAGCTTCAGGGGGGAGGGGGTCAAGGGACTGAAACCCCTCCAAAATTTGCTCAAGGCCTTGAATGGTAGGAGGATCGCATGCAGTTTTCTTGACCATGGTGACCCCGATGAATCCCAAACAATTCGAGGTTTCAACATTCGATGCCGCCTCTTGGATGAGATTAAATTTGTTAATAGTTTGCATGACATTTGTTTCTTTAGCCTCAGTTGGCCTCCAAACATTAAATTTTCTCCCCCTGTTCTTTTTCTCTGGTTCGATGAAGCCATAATCTCCCTTATCCTCCTGCGACGCTTGAAGAGGACAATTTCTAACAAAATGTCCACGAGAATGATAATTTCTGCATTGGAAAATAACATTTTTGTAGTCTAAATATTGAAACCATTCCCTGGTTTCGGATTCAAATTGAATCAGCAGTGGAAACAACTTGGAAAGATCCATGTTAACACAAAATCTAGCATAAACTAATAAAATACCAAACATTCGTTAATTTCATCGTGCATATGAACTCCCCCAATTGATCACCAACATGTTTAAAGATTTGCTCTTCCAGAGCTCTGAAGGGAGCCCATAAAGTCGAGTCCAAAGGGGGACTTTGTTTAAGTCCACCAACTTAGGTTTAAAGCCTTCTTCACAGGGTTTTATGAACAAACCAACGCACCACAGGTACCAAGGGCCAGAAATGAAGATGTCTTCTCTATGTTTCACAATGTCAAAAAGCACTTGGAAAAAACTTGAGGAAGGAGATTAACCTGGTAAACTTTCTAATTCTTTGAAATCCATTTTTGTTAAATTGTAGCACTAGGCCAAAAACTGATGTATTTGAAAATCATGGCACGATGTTTAAAATGCCCTATCTTTGCTTCCAGATTGTTGTCCAAAAGCTGATATGCTCAGAAGCTGGAAGAATGGAGGCGCCTCCCATTTTTTGGAGAGGTGTAGCCTTCGCCCTAATTGTTTTGCTGGAATTGCGCTCAGAGATGCATCCTGTCACTCCCAAAGGTCCCCCGAATGAGGCTCCCAACAACAGATTTCATCACGCCTTTTGTCAAAAGTAGGATAATCCTAAAATATTAAAATATATATATAAACAAAAATATTATATATTATATATTATATATCAATATTTTAATATAATATACTTATATATATGATAGTAGCTATTTTATGATTTTGTATTCAATATTTTAATATAATATACTTATACATATGATAGTAGCTATGTTATGATTTTATAATCTTTTTAAAATTATTTTATTATTTCTCTAACATTTTCATGCGACTACTTTATATTTGGTAATATTTTAAATTATTTTTTATATAAAATAATTAATTTTATAATATTTTAAACTCATTTTATATGCATAAATAAATTTTAATATATTTAAAAAACATATAAATTTAAATTAATTCTATAAAATTTTAAGTTAAATAACAAAATATAGATTGAAATAAGGGTTTGACAAGATTAAGGTAGTTAGTGGGTGCCACAAAACCTCTTCAAGGTGAAACTCCTTATGTGGTGAGTATATAGTATTGACGTGGGCCCCTTCCCCTTCATAAAATATATTTAAGCATAATATTTGTTAAAACAATTTACTTGGGCTCACGATTTTAAATCCAATAAATATATATTTATCAACTTTTTAAAAATATATTTAAAAATATTAATAATATTTATTTAAAAAAAATCTAGTTATATATAAATAGATATTTTTATAAACTTTTTAAAAATATATTTAAAAATATTAATAATATTTATTTTTTATTTTCAAAATTTTATTAAAAATATTTATTTTTTATTTTTATCTTTTTTATCAATTAAGATTTGTTATTAAAATTATATGTGTTTTATGAGTATTATAAAAATTATCTAAACAAATTTATTTTTTATAAAAGAATATCCTCAAAAAATTTAACATTTTATTTTATTCATGAAATATATATAATGATACTAACTAATATACATCTATCCTAAAAAAAAAAAAAGATATTAATAAAATTTACACAGTTTTTTTTAAAAAAAAGAAAAAATTAAAAATTGGACGAGTTTTTATTAATTTACCTTTTCCAATTCTTGAATATGTGTTCAACGTAAATATAGATGAGTTCTTATTAACCTTTCTGAAAATCTAATAATTATTTGTTTGACAATGTTTTTAAATCTTTTGGGCCAACCATATTTTATATTTGTTCATTTTTTATTCTTTAATCATTAGTGATGTATAAACACGACTATATAAAATTGTAAGGATTGAAGCATCAATATTGACAAGATACTTCATTTCAATTTCCACTTTAATTTTGATTTTAAGCCCACTATTAACAAAGTAATTCACTTTAATTCGAGACAACTCAATATATATAGTAAAGAGATGGTTTGGTTGTTTAACTCTAAAATATGTCACATTTATTTTGTATTTTGTATTTTTTATATTTAAATATAATTATAAAGTATATTATTATTTTTATTTTTTCTAACATTTAATTTTATTTAAAGTTGATTTATGTATTTTTAAAAAAAAAGCGCTTTTTGGGTTAGATTCACATATATATTAGAATTTTTTTCCAATTTTAAAATTTTGTATTTATATTATATCTATTTTACATACATCAAAGTAGAATAAAATGTAGACTCTTAAATATTTATTAGCAGTTTACTATTTGATGATTATTGGTTGTAAGATACTCATGTATTTGATGATTATTGATTTTACAATACTCACATAATTGATAATTATTGGTTCTATGATACTTGTGTATTTGATGATTATTGATCCAAATCAAATTTATTAACGAAATTCTTCATTTGTTGTCGACTCTTCTCTTCTATTTCCTCTAGGTTTAAGGGTTTTGTGTTGTATGTATGGAACATACACATGTTCATGTCCATGAGAGATTTTTTTCCTCTAGGTTTGTTGGTTTTTGTGTTGTATGAAATTTACACAAGTTCATGCCCATAAGGCATCTTTTTGGGTCCCATTTGATCATGGTTTTCATTAATTCTCTTATCAATATGTTCTACTTTAAATTCAAAATAGTCTATAAATACACAAGTACTATAATACCCCTGCTAACACTTCTTTTTTTCAGATGACCTAGCTTCTTGCACCCTCTTTCATCACTTGTCATATTTCGTTGGAGAGGAATCGTTGGATTTTTCATGATGCTCGGTTGACTATTCAACACTTGTGGTGGAATATTTTTCATTCTCTTCAGGAGACTGTCTTGGCTAAATGTGACTTTGCTGGAGGAGTGGATCCTCGGGAGGTTGTTTTTTGCAATCGTCTCAACCTTTCTCTTCAGGGTGTTGCTCCTTCTCCTAGGGAAAGGAGAGTTAGGCAGACTATGCGAAGTAGTTGTAGACATCCTATGCATAAGATAAATCGGAAGGGTTGGTGGATCCCTCCTCATGGAGTCTTGAAGATTAACACTAATAGTTCTTTGCGGAGAAATCCGGGTCATGTTGACATTGACAGTATTGGTCATAGCTCAGAGGATGTTCAATTTATTTTTTCAGTTTATAAGGGCTTTCATACCAATAATTATATGGAGGCTCTTGCCATTTTGTATGATGTGGAACATTGTTGTGCGCTTGGTTGGCAAAGGATTATTTGTGAATCTGACTCTTAGGGGATGATGTCCTTGTTGAATGCGCAATAGTTTAAACATATCAGTTGGTCTTTAGCCGTGGTCATTAGACAAATTCTTGAGTGGCAAATTGCTTGGCCAAATGGGCCTCTGATCATACACAGAGTTGGAATATTATGGATAGAAATCAATTATCTTTTGATTTGACTCACATTTTGGATGACTTAGTGAATCATGATAGGGTTCTGTAGTGCTCTTTTCTTTGCTGGGTGTTTGGCCCTTCTTGCTTTGTTCTCTCTTGGTATTCAATACAATTTTTACCCCTCTTTTATTTTAAAATAATACATTTAAAAATCTAAATAATTTTCTAAAACCATAAAATCATTTTGAAATTTTTTTATTGTTATTCAAAATTACAAGTATTGAGAGAAATTAAAGAACATTAAAACATTCATTGTAACACTGAAGTTTATGTTAGTGACATCTCACATTATCCCTACAAATTACTACAATTATTAGAAAGTTCTCTTTGATATTGTACACCGTTGATACCAATACAACACAACTATTCCCTAATATGACATATGCCTCCCAAAAAAATTATGTTTTTTTTTTTAAAGAGTTTTTAGATCTAGCTGCTCATTATGGTGAGAAGAAGTAGAAAATTAGCAGATTTCACGTCTAAAATTTGTAAGAATGAAACTTGTCAAAGCATATTTCAACATAATTAGCTTGAAGCAAAATTAACAAGTATAGAATTCAGCTACATACAAGATCCACCATTACAGTCATCTAAACAAGAATTTAATATCTACACAAGCATTTGTTTTTCTATATATATTTGGCCCAACGCCCAAGCAAAAACTGAATGTTTATTCAAGAGTAAAATATGAAGAATTTGTGGGAACATATATAATAAATAGAATTATAAAGGCACAAGCAGTTTTTTAAACAATGAATAATCTCCCTAGTTAAGATTATGGCATTAAGACAAAGTTAACCTTGTTAAAAATACTCCAAACTTTTCAAGGTTGACCAAAAACAGTATTTAAAATTCCAAGCCTGATTGATTTATTCCGACCTGACAATGGGATTTCTATTTGTTGTCCATTCAATTTTGCTTCCTAAGTTATTTTCAACACTGGCATTCATGTTGTGAAATACAATGTCCATTGTACAATGAAACATAGACTCAAGAATCATCTTCCGTTTTATGTATAAAGAGGCTTGTATCTTCTTATTTTTCCTGGAAATCAAATCTATGGAACTTATAAAGTATGTTTTGTATGAATGAATTAACACCATCCTTTAGAGGAGACAGAATTAATAGCTTTCCATTACAGTAAATCAGGGAATTCCCAAAGTATAACGTCCTTAAACAGCCAGCCAAATACAAAGCACTAAAAATCATGATAATCACTTAGAGTCATTCAATAAGAGCCCAAAGTAATTTTCAAAATAATTTTCAGGTTCTGAAACAAAACATGATATGACATCTCTCAAAGTAATAACTCCCAGCAATTCATCTTGCTCAGCAACTAAATGCATTCTGTGAATATCCTTTGCCGCTAGAACTTCTATCACATCGCCAAGCGGCGTGTCCGACTTGCATGTTATGGGAGGCATCATGAGTGATGAGCCTGTAGTTGAAGCAACGGTTGCCATGAAATCCAGAGCAGTCAAATGCCTGAAGGATAAAAATTCACAACACACTATTATCAACAAGAACAAGACTTTGCAATCTTCTTTGCAATATGCATTTAGCTGTATTACAAAAATTCAACATTACCTGAACTTAGAAAAGAGTTCTCGGTGTAAGAGCAAGAACTGTATGTCCCTTATGCTTATATTCCCAATAATCTTCTTTGTTGGACCTTGTACAACTGGAAGGCCCCCGATCTGGTTTTCATGCATGCGTTTGAATGCTTCTAGTACCAGCTCATTATCACTAATGCAAATTACCTAAAAATAGAGCCATAGTAAAGAAGAGTGAAAGCACAATATTCAAAACAAAAAGACAACCATTGGTGAGTAGAGCAGAGACAAAATGCAGAAAATTGAATCATTTTAGATATATGGACAAAAAGTGAAGAAACAAAACTCGTGGAAAATGTAAGTAGTGAATTTTTTTTGAAGAAAAAAGTTAATACCTTGCTTGGAGACACGAAAGGAAGCCCCAACTCAGATATAGACTTCGCAGCAATGGCATCAAACCAATCCCGGCCCCTGCATTGTACAATTCCTCTCACAACAGCGGACTGGGTAATCATGTTCTTGACAGATGACTCATCCATTTCAATAACAGGCACACTTCTTATACGGTATTTTGAAAGCAACAGCAGCACAGTCAACATGGAATCATTTGGTTGAACGGGTAAGAATGGAGTCCATCTATAGGTTCTAACAATTGTTTGAATCTGAAGAGACAAGGTGAGAAATTTCTCAATGAATTGATCAAAAAAGGAAACAATGTCACATGTTAAAGAAAGCAACAAGAGCTCTGCCATTTAGACGATGCATTAAACATTGCAAAAGACATTGAAACCATAGATGAAATAGATATGAAAAACTGACTAAAAATTGGTTCCCGGAACCTACTTATTACATGGTAGATTCCTTTTACAAATTACACTTCCAGGAATATTAGAGGTGGTTGTAGGAAGCCAAAAAAATCATAAGCATACAATTTATCATCTATAATGAATTTCATAAAATAAAATATTTATCTTATCAATCATAAGAATTGAATTGAATTGAATTCTAGAACACAAAGCCTTGATTAATAGATCTGGCTCAATTTCGCGATTGGATTGGGCAACCCGAATAAGATGAGATCAGCAGATTGATAAAGATTCTAATTTGCTGAAATAGGAAGAAAATAAGAAGTGTGGTAAAATATTCTTTTGTCTTTAGGGGGGATTGAATAAGTTAAGTACTTTACTTCTGCAAAAGGAAGTTCTCGTATCTGAACAAGAATAATTTTTAACTTGCTATCCACTAATCTAATTTACATTTTTTGGATTTAAATGGAGAGATTGCATAGGAAAGATGGCTGAGCGGTTCAAGGCGCAGCATTGGAACTGCTATGTAGGCGTGTGTTTACCGGGGGTTCGAATCCCTCTCTTTCCGTATATTCACCTTATTTTTTTTTATCAATCTATTGAATCCCATCCCAATAGGATGATCTCATCATCACGAAATAATAACGGGGTTGTGGGATGATGAGATCATCCTATTGGGACCCATGGGATTCAATAGATTGATTAAAAAAAAAAAGGTGAATATACGGAAAGAGAGGGATTCGAACCCCTGGTAAACACACGCCTACATAGCAGTTCCAATGCTACGCCTTGAACCGCTCAGCCATCTTTCCTATGCAATCTCTCCATTTAAATCCAAAAAATGTAAATTAGATTAGTGGATAGCAAGTTAAAAATTATTCTTGTTCAGATACGAGAACTTCTTTTTGCAGAAGTAAAGTACTTAACTTATTCAATCCCCCCTAAAGACAAAAGAATATTTTACCACACTTCTTATTTTCTTCCTATTTCAGCAAATTAGAATCTTTATCAATCTGCTGATCTCATCTTATTCAGGTTGCCCAATCCAATCGCGAAATTGAGCCAGATCTATTAATCCATTTAATTTCATGATTAATACTGTGATATGCTAAAACACATTGATGCTTTATGGAAGGCCGTGATGCCTTATACTGTGATATGTTAAGACGCATTGGAATTGTAATAAACATTTAATATTTGTGGCACACAGTGAGTGTTTCAACCAAGCTTTTTGTAAGTAGGTGGGTCTTGTCCCTGTACATAAACATGCCCCTACCCTTGAACAAGCTAGTCACCAAGCTTGAGAAAGCCAAGAAAATAAAAATAAAAATTCAAATACATAAAATTCATCATCTAAAATGAATTTTATAAAATAATTTATTAAGTGAAAAAGTATTTAGATTTGTTATTTTCTTAAAAACTTAAAAACTCATGTTACCTATAAAAATTTCACATAACAATATATAATTTCACCATTTGATCACCACTTAAATATTATGTCATGTTTTAACTCAACACTATTATTATTATATGCCATAAGAATTTAGATCTTATTATTCAGTATATATTTATGTATTTATTAATATATTGGACAACAATTTAAGTTTAATATCATTTTCCCACTAAAATCAACGCTAATAATTTTTATACACTCAGTACTTATGTTCATATGAACTCGACTCTAAAACTAAACAACTTCATAATAACATATATCTCAGTGATTTACCAAAACTCAGTGCTATTAACTGCTACATAATAAGTAGTAATTATAAATGGTCAGTGACTTATTAAAAAAAAATCTAATCTCGATGATTTAGTGTAAATCTTACTTAGCGATTTATTATAAGTTTAGTGATTTAGGGAAATAATTTAGCATCTTAAAATAATCCACTCATTTTTTTATGGGGAGATTTCATGTTTAATGATAGCTAGTAAACATTGCTAATTAACCTAACAATAAATTGTCCATTATATGCTAGTATATAATAATTAGTTATCTTTATAGGTAAAATTCAATGTATCCCTAGTCTTTAAAAATAACAAGCGATTTCTTTTCTAAATCAAATATTTCCAAATCACTGGTTATTAATTTCTAAAACTATACACACACATTTCCATGTTATATATATATATATATATATATATATATGGATGGCAATAGGATTTCCTTCACCACTTTCCATTCTCCTCTCTCTACTTCACTGCAATATCTTCTATATCTCCTCATCTATAATATTTTCCTCCATACCGCACTCTTTTTAACTAATGTCTATTTTAGAGTTTGGGGTTATGTGCTTTGAGGAGGCACTAATGATGCTCCTACTGTAGAAGTTAGTTACTTTGCATCTTCCATTTATAAATATAAGGCATGACTAGCCTAAAAATCAATATTGATAGTATTAAAATCAAGAAGAAATCTCTAGAATAACTGTGGAATCTTATCTATCATCTTCCTGTGCAAAACCATTACAACTTTGACTTATACATATATAGTGTTTGTTTATGTGACCTTTCCCTTAGAGCAATATATCAATTGGATAATTTATTCATTAGTTCTATAGATTTCCACCTTAATTTTAGGTCAAAAGTTGTCAGCTACATCTTGGAATAGACCTTCACAAATGGGCTTGAAAACTAACTGCCTAAGATGATTACTCACATATATAATGCTCATCTCTTTCAAAATGGAGACTAATTTCCTTTCATATTTCATAAAAAATTATATCAAGGTTCCAATCTCTCTTAATCATCAAGCAAGATATCTCTCTTTGTAGTCACATGGCTCTATGCCCATGCAACTTCTGGTGCTGTTATTAAATTTAAATAATCATAAGCCCTATTTCTTATAGCTTGGCCCAAGAATTTGAGTATACCATCCATATTTTTTATTTTATTATACAATTTGGATACATATCCCCACTTAGATGGGATTCAACCTTTTCAGACCTTATTGAATTAACAATATGATACAACTTCTTAGTTACACTCTATACATTATCTACAATTTCTGTAGGAGTTTGAATGATGTTATCCTGTTACGAAATCTATTTAGATTGGTCATAGAGTATAAACATTTATTTTATCACTCCTCTAGTTGTATCCACAAAAATGTAGGGGTCCTCCCTATACTCATATGGGTTTGAAGGATTGAGATTTATCTTCTTTGTTAGAAGGAATATGTCCTCTCTCTGCTCCAACTCAACATTCTCACCCTCTATCACCAAAATCTTCCTCTTGACTTTCTTCAGTGTATTGGTTTTCATGTCAAAATGGAATCTCACCTTTGGTTGCTAAGTTATTATTACGTATTATCTTCCTTCTTCCTCCTAAAATTTATGAATCCACGAAGCAATATTTACTATAGTTTATTGCTCTGATTGATATGTAGATGCATATGTGGTAGGAGGAAATTGACCTAGTGGGTGCATTGAGGTTAGAGTATGTTAGGTAATAATAGAAGTTCCAACCAAATCTGTTGAAAAAAAAAGAATGGCCTTTCTCCACCTAGTGACCTTATTTTATGGTGGTGTGTCAATAACATATATGGTCTTACATGATGCCATGTACATTGAAACTGTAGAGGAATATACCTGGGTAACTTGATAAACTAACATACCTAACTATGTTGATGGTCTAGGGGGTGTAATATGTATAGCCAAAATATAAGTGGACACTAGGTATTCGAAATGCACTTGCTTTGTTGGTTTAGTGCCCCATAGATTAGTTCCATCAAAGAATGAATGGATCATAGGGGTTTAGAGAAAAAATTGCATATAGGCTATAACATATATGTAAACAACCCCAATAGGAATAGTAGTGGCAGAACCCTCAATTGGTTAGGTGTCAATAAAAAAATGCCACTCACTGGGCCTTGGGATCTCTTAACTAAGCTCTGCTGTTGTTGGTCATATTGCTTTCCTTTCCTACATCAGTAGATACACCTTTTTCCGCTACAAAGCTCTCTCGTCTCGACACCTCTCTCTCTGTATTTATTGAGTTTTAAAAACGAATCTCTCAAAATAAGTAGGAGTGACTGACTTTGTTTTTCTTTTGTTTTTTTTCCCTCACACTCACTTACTTTCTTGACTATCAATTAGAGGATATTTATATATACATATCATGGTTATGTAAATTATAGTATATTCTTTTTATAATTATTGTAGTGTGTTTATGGCTTCCCTGATATAATATGATGTTTATGTAATCTTGATAAATAATTTCATGGATATTTATCTCATATATATATTTGAAAAAATATATAATTAATATTTAAAAGATTTATATTTGTAGAAATATCGTATGGATGTTGTTTATTTTATTTTATAATTCAATTAGATTTTTATAAAGATTGTAAATAATATATCTTGTTTTTGTATTTATGATTTAAGTAATGGGAAGGCGTTGAATTTATATTTCATAATAATATAAGATAATAGTTTTGTAAAAATAAAGATCCTCTTCAAAGGTTTCATGAAAGCATTTATATATGGATTGAATTCATTATTGTATTGTGTTTTAGAAGAGAAATTAAAAAGATTCTTGTGCAATATTATTAATATATAATTTTTTTGATAAGTATTATATTTAGTATGTTATATGAATTCATGTATAGATTGTTTGATCAATGAATTACATTGAGTGTGAGAAATGATTTGGGAAATTGTTGACTATCGTGTAGTGTTCTAGTTATGTTATTCTAAACTGATATTGATTTAAAGTTGGATCTTAATGTATTATTCATGTGTACTATATATTTACACGATATTAAATATATGTATTTTGTTCATGCTTGCAATACATTTATATAAGTTACTTTACATATCAAACATCAATTCAAATATACTATAGTGGTAAAGTCAGTATGGGAATGATTTAAACATCTTTAGAGTGACAACATAAGCAAGTTTCAACTCTTGAAATGGAGGGTTTTACCATAGATAGTAGAATTGCCACTATTTTTAGGGTGATGATTGCATAATCACCCTTGAAGTTTTGTAATCGATGGTGTTTACAAGTGGCAGTTGTGTAATCTTCTAAGCAGTTTTAAAACCTCCTGTCTATAGACATCAATGCTTTCTCTATGAGACAAAGAGCTCAAAGAGGAATAGTTGCAAATGTCCCACTTCCCAAGATGGTTTTAAGTAACATGAGTTGTTAAGTTTTTTAGAAAATAACAAATCTAAATACTTTTTCACTTAATAAATTATTTTATAAAATTCATTTTAGGTGATGAATTTTATGTATTTGAATTTTTATTTTTATTTTCCTGGCTTTCTCAAGCTTGGTGACTAGCTTGTTCAAGGGTAGGGGCATGTTTATGTACAGGCACAAGACCCACCTACTTACAAAAAGCTTGGTTGAAACACTCACTGTGTGCCACAAATATTAAATGTTTATTACAATTCCAATGCGTCTTAACATATCACAGTATAAGGCATCACGGCCTTCCATAAAGCATCAATGTGTCTTAGCATATCACAGTATTAATCATGAAATTAAATGGATTAATAGATTTGGCTCAATTTCGCGATTGGATTGGGCAACCTGAATAAGATGAGATCAGCAGATTGATAAAGATTCTAATTTGCTGAAATAGGAAGAAAATAAGAAGTGTGGTAAAATATTCTTTTGTCTTTAGGGGGGATTGAATAAGTTAAGTACTTTACTTCTGCAAAAAGAAGTTCTCGTATCTGAACAAGAATAATTTTTAACTTGCTATCCACTAATCTAATTTACATATTTTGGATTTAAATGGAGAGATTGCATAGGAAAGATGGCTGAGCGGTTCAAGGTGTAGCATTGGAACTGCTATGTAGGCGTGTGTTTACCGGGGGTTCGAATCCCTCTCTTTCCGTATATTCACCTTATTTTTTTTTATCAATCTATTGAATCCCATCCCAATAGGATGATCTCATCATCCCACAACCCCGTTATTATTTCGTGATGATGAGATCAAATGACTAGTGTTCCTGACAAGTGAAACAAATCTGATATTTCTTCATTTGGTTCTTGCTCTTTTTGGGTGATCCTGGGACCTATATACCCAAAGAAATTAGCTCTGCAGCCATCATATGTTCCTTGAACCACCCAATTTTCTGTTCAAGCAAACCTTTTGAGAAAGCATAAGCCATGGGGGAAACACATTGCTCCTTCCTCCAAATGGCCAACAAGTCTAATTGCAACCGCTTGCAGATATCATCATCCTCATCTAAGATTAAGGACATAATAGTTTGCATACAAGCCCTCACATTGTCTGGATGATGCTTCCTAATTTCAGTTAAAAAGCATTGAAACATTTGAAGAATCAATTTATCACATCTGAGATCCAACAAAATGATAAATGATCTAGTTCTTGCCATGTTTTCTAAAATCTTAGCCTTCTTACCAAAAGTAGGGGCTTTGACATAATGTAACCCATGTAGGCTCTCCACAATCAGCTGTAGAACCTTTTTTAGTATGTCATCATTATAAGGTGCTACAAGTGTTGTTATCCTTATGATCTCACTGTGACAAGAAGCAACTACAAGTCTCACCTCTTCATAAGGATGTTCCACAAACCTGTGCTGAGCCAAAGTGAGCATTGAGGGCTGCAAGGCCCAGTTCAAAAGCCTTCAATCTGACTGGTCTACTTTGGACAAATATGTGTCTAATTCCTCCAACTTAGAGAGAACATCACTAGGAAATTCCGTGGATTTCAATTGTAATCCAATTACATAAAGCCGACTCCCTACTTCCCTTTCTTTTTGTAAATCCCTTAACTGATCACCATTAAAAGTATCGTTGAATTCTTTTGAGAAAATGACACTTTTCAAATCTGCCATTGTCTTTATTTTATTTATTGTAATATCCCGAACTTATCTGCCTTCGATTCTTGAATTTTTTTGTTCGTCAAATTCTTGGCATGCTGTTGTAAGTTTTGTATTTCTGAATCTTTACCCTGTTTGGAATGTTGTTTATGATGTCTACTTATGCAATTTCGGTTCCAAAATATTCTTCTAATTGAGGAATTGGTGCAATAACTTCTGAATTTGCTGATGTAAAATCAAACTACCTGTAGTTGATATTATACAATTTCTATCCTTAAGATGAAGCTAACACTGTTTGTAATTGATGTAGTTTGATGATACTGCTATACCTATACCAATACTGAAATCTGCTTATATCTTCCTTAAATGGTGACACACTCAACGTCCAATCACCAAATGTTGAAACAGGGAATACCTTGCTGTTATAACTATTGAGCAGAATTATCTTTGAATGCCCATGATAATAACACTGCAACCTTCCCCAATCACTCATGTCACTTCTTATGATGAAGGCTTCACTCTATAAGGCTGTGCTTCTTTGAATAATGACTACAAAATATATTAGCTGCGATCTTTCAAACACAAGCACCTGCCTTAAAACTGACTTTCTTTTGAACTGGTGAATATAATGAAGGATCCACGGAACACCATAGATTATGCTGCGCTCAGAAATAAGACTCCTACGATTCCTGAGGGATTTCTTCTTATGCGATCATATAATTTTTATATTTGTCTTCAAACTACATGGGACCCACACTTCTCCTTCTCACTGTCAGGGTTTGTCTCCTAGACAGAGACAAAATTCAAATTATAATTCTTTAATCAACTCTGATATCAAACGAAAGAATTTCTGAGATTCATTGAACCCTAGCATCATCTGAAAATCTTCTTTTGCAAACCAACACAGGATGGCAGGATCATGGCTCTGATACCACTGTAATGGGCACCCCTGTTACGCCCAAAACTAACCCAGCTGAAACCCCTTATGACTCCGAAACGGTTTGCTTGTATTTTTTTTTTTTGTGTTTCGCAAAGTCTTATGCATGTAACATAAGTATAGAATTGAAAGCATAGGCACTCATAGCTGAAATAACCAACACACTGTATTTCTATTGATTGCAAAATGAGTAAGCAAGTACAATGTTGGCCGTGTGATAACTCACTAAATACTCCAGTAATGGAATGAACATTGTTTCAAGCGAATATCCCTAGCGAATACCGAAGGTGCAATTATTTTGTTCCCCGTCTAGCAGAACTACGGACTCTGCACGCTGATTTCTACGGACTCTGCAGGCTGGTTTCTACGGACTCTGCAGGCTTGTTTTTACGGACTCTGCAGGCTTGTTCTACGGACTCCGCAAGCTTGTTTCTATGGACTCTGCAAGCATGCTTCTATGGACTCTGCAGGCTTGCAGGCTGATTTCTAGACTCTACAAGCTGGTTTCTATGGACTCTATAGGTTTGTTTCTATGGAATCTATAGGCATGCTTCTACGGACTCTGCAGGCTTGCAGGCTGATTTCTACGGACTTTACAGGTTGGTTTCTACGGACTCTACAGGCTGGTTTCTACGGACTCTGCAGGCTGGTTTCTACGGACTCTGCAGGCATGCTTCTACGGACTTTGCAGGCTTGTTTCTCCCGACTCTTACTGCAAATAGCGGCTATTACTAGATGCTACAGTGATGATATGCTACAGTGATGGGGTTGCTACAGTGGTGCGACTGCTACAGTGGCACAGCTGCTACAGTGGTGTCGCTGCTACAGTGGCGCAGCTGCTACAGTGCGCAGCTGTATGAGGTTGAAAGCACATACTCCAAAGACTAATCCCAAGGATTGATGTCTAGAGTGCTATAGATGGGAAAGACGTTCCCAAATGCCCAAAATAACCTGCAAACTGCAAGTACATCAATTTTTTCTTCTTATCCAACATGCCTAATGAAGCCACAAACATTTCTTTTTATTCTTTCTCCAAGGGGCGACTCAACTCACTTGAGCAACATGGGATAAAAGATGTGCAACAGTTTATATATAAAAATATTACTTATGTCTCCCTTGGGTACCATCCCCATAAAATAAATATTTAAAGTAACACTTTAATATCTTGCAATTAAGTTAAATGTTACTTTTATAACACTTCAGGAATTAAAATATAATAACAATCGGACACCGAATAGTGCAAGTGATAGTTCGCCGAAAAGCTCTCGTCGAGGAGTATAAAATCCAATCATCAAAACTAGCTCCGCTGTGTCCTGCTATCTTACTAAAAATAGTAAGTATGCCTGAAACTGAGTAAATCAACTCTGTTTTGATTCAAACTGGAAATGACTAGGCCAAAACACTTTAGGATCCCTTTAAACCCTTCATTAGCCCTTGGGACCATGTAGAACTAGGCTAACGCGCACACACACTTGGTCAACTGCTAAAGTGGGGACATTACAATTTTGATACTAACATGCCAATTTTTTAAAGAAGACCAACCAACATATTCTTGAACCATTCAGAGATCGCATGGAGATGTAAATCCAGCTTGAATTAGAAGCAATGGTCCTCATAGCCAACTGGGCTAGAAATTGTCGAAGTGAAAGCCACTTAGCTTGAGATGCATGCACAAGTATGGTGGGAGACCAAGGACAAATGAAACCATACCTACAGTGCGAAGTATGTTGTAAGGACCATATCATAATGATTTGACCTTTCATTGAGAACTCTAGAATTTCTCCTTATGCAAATGCAACCAGAGTTTTTCACCTATCTAAATAGTGTGAGGTGTCCAATGCAAATTATGGCATTCCTTGTATTTTTGTTATTGGTGGGACAAAAACTTTTGACCTTGATGGAGCACTCGTTCGATGTGTTTTTAGAACTCCTCTTTGTCCAATTCCTTCACAAGTTCACTAGTTTCTAAAATTCTGGGAGTGCGAAAAACATTGTCAAGAGGTGTCACTAGTTGAAACCCATATTATGTCTAGAAAGGATGCTGCCTTGTACAAATGTAAATAGCTCTATTACAGGCATGTTGGATGTACCCTAAGTTATCATCCCAAGTACAAGGATGAGGACTATTGAACAGTCGTAATAGCTAGAGCAGTGTGTGACTAATCACTTCAATTTTTCCATCAATCTCAAGGATGAAATGCTATTGATCTATCCAGCTGAATGTCAAAGCAATTCCCACAAATCTTTCCATAAATGACTAATGATGCTCGGATCTTAATCATATATAATAGGAAGGAGAACCCCAAAGTGTATCTAAACGCAATATTAGAAGAGTATGGTTGTTTTCGGTGCAGTGATGTTCTTACATGCAATCATGCTTGCCATCTTGGAGGAATGATTAATTACTAAAAACAGGAAGTAGTGTTGATGTTTATTCCTCGGCAAGACCCGTTAAAAAATCCATGCCAATGGACTCCCATGGCCTGGACAGAATAGGAAGAGGTGTGTACACAACTTGTCTGTGCTTTGCTAGTTTCACAATACTGTAAGGGACAAAAGACTTGATGTGAGCCTCAATGTATTTGCATGTGTGGCCAATAGAAGTGTTGCTAGAGTGCAGCTAGTGTCTTGGTGACCCCAAAATGACCATCTGATTTGGAGTAGTGTGCCTCCTAGGTGAGCCTACTACGAGGTGTAATTGAGGGAACACATGTGACCAAGCTTGTACAAAAGCTTGTCCTGCAAATAGAATTCTTCAACTTGTCCTTGAGAAAGGGCATTGTAGGTAGGTGTGAATACTAGATATACATAACACTGTAGAAACCAAATCCATAGTTATGTCTGGCCTCAAGTATCAAACATTGTTAACATCGAAGTAATTGGAGGTAGGTTGAACTAATCAGTTACTTTGTTGTCTTCCCCTTCTTGTGCTTGATCATTGGATGCAATTTTGTACTTCACCACTTCATGTGCCTTGCATTCTCCAGCTTATTTTTTGTATGAAGAAATTAAAGAGGCTTATGATCAACGTGAATGATGGTATCCTTACCTAAGAGACAGTGTCACCATTACTTTAAAACTTGGATAGTTGTGTAGATATCCTCAAAGGTAGAGTACCTTCTCACAATGTTGTTGAATGTCTTAAGAATTGTATGCAATAGTATGTCCATTTTGAGTAAGTGTTTCACAAAGTGCAAAAATTAGATGCATCAGTCTTGATTTAAAAACGTTGATTGATGTCGCACATTGTAAGGACGGGTGCAAGGTCGAGTGGTTGAGTCTTTCTTTGAGTTCTTCAAATTCCTAGTGTCACAAACATCAGATGCATCAGTCTTGATTTCAAAAGGTTGATTGATGTCGCACATTGCAAGGACAAGTGCAAGGTTGAGTGGTCGAGTCTTTCTTTTGTGGTGTCATGTTTGGAAAAGCATGTTTTCAGAAAATAATGACTTGTGTCCATCGACTAGGGGATGCGAGAAAATTCCAACAAGAACCGACGATAAAAAATTGCAAGTCCAAGAAAACTTCGCTTTTTTGTGTGGGTGTGAGGGACCAAAAATCTTGAACAATATTTATTTGTTACAAATCCATGTGAATACCTTCACAGACAATGATGTAGCGCAAGTACTGAAGCCAAGTGAGATCAAAGGTGCACTTGCCTAAGTTGAATTGCAACTTGTGAATGCAAAGTGTGTCAAGAATCATCTGAACATGTGCAATATGCTTTTGCAAACTGTGTCAAGAACCTTCTGAACATGTGCAATATGCTTTTGCAAAGTGTGTGAAGAACCTTCTGAACATGTGCAACATGTGCAATATGCTTTTCCAAAGTATTGTTGTAGAGGAGTATGTCATCTATGTAGACAGAAGAAGGTATCTGTGAAGTGTCACAAACTATCTTTCATATGGTGTGAAAGTCACAAGTACCTTGGTTAGACCAAATGGCATTAACACTCACTCACTTAGGCCTTTCATTTTCCTAAACACAATCTTCCAAATGTCTTTCGAGTTGACCAAAACTTAATGATAGCCCAAATTTTGAGATGAATCTTGCTAAAAAATTGTGCACGGTGGAGCTGATCCAAAAGATCATCAATGCAAGTTGTAGGATACTTGTTTTTCACATTGATCTTGTTGAGGGAATGCTTCAATGCAAAAATGCCACAAGCCATCCTTCTTTAGTGCAAGGAAGGATTGGACTACTACAAGGTGAACAACTTGGTTGAATCTTCTCTTAGTCAATGAGCTCTTATATTGTTCCATGAATCCCATTATTCTCATTAACTAATCTATGATAGAGAGGATTGTCGGGAAGTGGAGATCCTGAAATGCAATAGATTTGGTGCTTGATGGAACAATGTGATGGAATGCCTATGGGCTCTTCAAAGACATCTCCATATTGATATTGCATATTCTCAAGTTGAAGTTGAAGCTACATTACAAAACTAATGGATTGAGTTGCAAGGGCATGCTTCTTGGTAGCATTTCGCATTAACCCTGGAAGGACCATGAGTACAAATTTTTGTGCATGAAAGATGAGGTCTCTGCATTGCTTCCTAGACACCAATGAGATGGTCTTCAAAGGGGACTCTAGAATGTGCTAGAGACAATTGTTGACCTTGATAGACCAATGTTGTGGCTTTTCGTGTAGTATAGAACACTAACCTTTGCTTATATTAAAATGGATAAGTGCAATCCGTTTATGGTGTCATTATTTTCTAGAAACATGCTTTTCCAAACATGGAGGGAGAGATTTTGGTTTCCCTGAATAAGACTCCTTGTTTGACCAATAAGAACCATGCAAGAAACATGTGTGGTTTTGTCTATGTCTTGTCCATGCTTACATAGTGTTAACAATGACATCAAGGTGGACTTAGAGAGCCGAGTAGCTATGTTTCACGCCATGATAATATAGCCAAGTGTACATCGACAATTGTGAGTATGTTTGATGGTATATTTTTAAAGGTGTCTAAGCTTTTCGGGTGGTCTTCTTAGTCGTTTAGAGAGATTGTATCCGCTAACGAATATTTTGAATAAAATTGGGCTTAAACAAGAAAGATAGTCCAAATTAGAGACCACTGTTGTTTTCATGCATAGAGAGGGCGCAGGGGAAAGTACCCCTTTCCATATGTGGTAGGTAGTTATTAATTTAGTACATTGGTAGTAAAGTGGTAGGTAGTTATTATTTTAGTAAGCTGGTTGTAAATGTACTTTTTAAAAGTGTTTGTTAAGAAAAGAGAATGATTGCTGGACAAATCACGGCTCAAACTCCTTGTCGGAGGACAAATCCGGCTCCAAAATAACAAAATTACCCTGTCAAGGCACGGCTCAAATAACTACAAATAACCAAGCAACTACATTATTATTATTTTGTTACTATGATGTGAACATTCTGAAGCGTTCCAATAGAAAAGGGAATGATCGCAAGCGGCAAGGAAGTTGCATTTGAATTAACAAATTGAGGCTTGTCGATAACATTCGAAGTTTTATATTGTTTTTAATTTTTAAATTGAGTCGATGATTAAAAAAAGTCGGATGCAGGTTTTTCTAAAGCATTTCTTTTAAATGAGTTGCTACATTGAATTGTTAAAAAAAGCGACCTCTCCCAGCTAAGGCAAATGTTGAGATGGCTGAGTTGGTCTAAGGCCCCAGATTAAGGTTCTGGGCCCAAAGGGCGTGGGTTTAAATCCCACTCTAAATAGTTTCTTTTTTTCATGTCAAGCTGACTCAGATTTTATTTTATTTAGCGAGCAGAATACAATTTGGTCATGGAAAACAACATCGGTTTCATCTCAAGCCGACTCAAATTTTATTTTATTTTATTTATTGAGTAGAATACAATTTGATCAGCTAAAACGACATCGGGCATTTGGTCTAGTGGTATGATTCTCGCTTAGGGTGCGAGAGGTCCCGAGTTCAATTCTCGGAATGCCCCCAGGAGATTTACAACATATTGTTAAATTTTTTATTTTTTCTCTTTTCTGCCAAATCCTTTTGAAACATATAATTTATGCGCTTCAACTCACTCAGCAAAGGGCATTTGGTCTAGTGGTATGATTCTCGCTTTGGGTGCGAGAGGTCCCGAGTTCGATTCTCGGAATGCCCCGGTCAACTTGATTTCGATCTTTTTTCGTTCTTCTTTGTCGTTGCAGCAAAGCAGCTGACTGTATTTACGGGCTTGTGTAAGATGCAAAGAATTATACTCTCGGCGTCCATACTGCAAATTGCTACAACAAAGGGAATGCATTTGCAAATATGTAATTGGGCGCATTTGCCTATAGTTTGTTTTGTTAAAAGGATTAATCTTGTGGGCGAGCGTGACAAGTCATTTATTTATCTACAATGACTAAAGATTGGAGAAATGCTAAATGAATTGTCTGAAAGATTGATTTTATTTATTTATATTTATATATTTTCCGTATTGTTTAATTAGGCAAAGAGCTTTCTGCTCACCATGTACGTTTGTTTGATGTACACCCATACATGTTGGGTTATGGAATCGCCAACTTAATGAAAGGCAAGGTTACAAAAAGAAATATGCTCTTGAATTGCAAGTGCATAATTGGAAAGATGTCAATGAAAATCCACACCAAAGAAAGTTAAAAACAACCATTTCTGTTACGCGTTTAGTGTATTGGGGATCTGCAGATATGTCTGGTCGACCTATGGGGCCCATAGCCTTTGATCTAGTCATTTGATAATCTCTATATTAACATAGGGCTTGGTTGGAATAGTTGACCTAATTGAATTATGGAATCGCCATACCCTAATTATGGAATATATAGGGGTTCACATTGTCAATTACAAATTATGTTTTAATTGTAAGGATTGTGGAAATTTCCCCCTCAAATTGACTCAATCATGCATCCTACTTTTCTGCTCTTCATTTCATATATATTGTGTGGATATGCCCTATTCTACTGTTATCTGTGATTTACTATTGTCATACTATTCATGTTGTATGTTGAATTGCAATATATCAATGCCAATCTGCTCTTGTGATGTAATAAATTCATTACTACATTTTGAGTCCTCCCCATTGAATTACTGTTTGTCACTTTGTAAGGGGAGTGTAAATAACTTTCCCCATTGAATTATTACTTATAATCCTATGGTTTGAGCTTTTTGTCTATTACAAATTCCCCGAAATGGGTCTTCTGAGCTATTTTGAAGACAACAAATTACAATGTCGCAGAGATGTAATGGAGCAAAATTAACCACTTGAAGACAACAAATTACGTAGACATAATTGAGCAAAATTAACTACTTGGATGTATAGAGAACGAAAAAATATGTAATTTGTAAAAACTCACCTAAAATCACTTTCGTTCAAAAAATGACAACCATGAACAATTCAAAAGACCTTTAGAAGCCTTAAAAAACTTCTTGTAGGCAGAGTTTCGCACAAAGGATTATACAGTTACTATGAGCTCTGAATCGGCTTCGTGGTGAAAACATGGCTTAAAAACTTCCCTTCTGGTTTGTTTCTCAAAGCGACATCTTTCCTCTTATTGGCTCTTTGAAACTCCATCATCAACTTGTTTTTCATAAAAGCAAAGGTCATCATGCCAAAAAATAAAGATTGTGAGTAGGTCGATGTTTTTTGAATTCTAACCATAAAAATGGCTTGAGCATACCTAATAATATTAAAATAAACCCTCCTTTGTTTTCTTAAGGTTGTGTTAAACCTTGGTATTGAGTCTCGGATTTTGATTAAAGACAACGAGCACATTTTGGACTGGAGAACAGATTGATGACTCTTGGACTCGGGAAAAGATCGATATGATTGTTGAATAAAAAATCGTAAATTTTAATATTGATTTAATGATAAAATTGATTCTTATGCATTCTGAAAAACAACAAGATCAATAACATAGAAAATTAACCCCATGATATGTTGGCATGTTTTCAATGATATTAAGTATGATGTTGAACTCGTAAACTGGTTTATGTTATAATTGTAGTGTGTCCAAATACATTGAAAAGGATACACACTGGAATTGCAAGGTGTTCATCATGCAAAATAAATAAAGTCAATCGATCTTCAAAAAATACTATGGCACCGAGAGGGTTGTAGTTCAACTGGTGAGGATGATGATTGCTTATATCCATTCGCTAGGGTGCAAATCCCTCTAGATACCCGACACAGAGAGTCAAACGATTAAGCCCAGGGTCGTGCTCTAGGTGATTTTGACAACATGGATGCCCATTATTCGTGGATGTTTAGCCAAAATAACTCATTGATTCAGGTGTATGTTTACTTAGCATCATAAATTTGCTATATGTTTATTTCCAAAATATGTGTAGAGATAGTAACATTTTATGTAATTCAGTGATTACATGTAATGCCTTCAGGTATACAATAAATAAAATAAAATAAAATACTATGGCATTACAAAAATAACATTGCAACTTTCAAGTGGTTGATAGATATTGGAAGAGCTTATACAATGAATCAACTCATGCAAATGAATAATGGAGAGAGCCTAACACAGTAGATTATTTCAACCCAAAATAATAATATTCTATTCTCTGAATTTCAGAATAATCATTCAATATAGACATAATACAAATATATAGGAATAATGTTTCCTATAATAAGGGATTCCCAAATCCTTATAAACTTTCAACTATAAAATCCGTACAACAACAATATAATTTAACCTATGTCGTAATATTGTTTATAACAATATTCCAATTAACCAATTATTAACTACTAACAACCTATTACTATTTACCTCTCGGTAAATACTCAATTTTACACAAATGTAAAAGCTATTTCTAACATTCCCCTCCATAGTTTTTGCATGGTGCAAAAACATTCACACTCTTCTCTGCAGTATGCTCGCCTCTTGTAGCATGCCTTATTTGACTCATGACCTAAATACAAAGAGAGCCTCACTCTTCCCATGGTTTACAGGATTACCACAAACCGTGACATGAACAGGTACACCATCTACCTCCAAAAATTGACACAAACAGCGTTGTATGCCACTACATACTCATAAGTCTACATACTACTGACACAATCTTGTTGCACATGACCACTATTATGCGAAGAAAAGCATCCCACATTTATATTACATGACTGCAACAAAGATGTCACTAAGGGTCATCTCCATAAAAAATTAAGGTAGTCGTAGGATCTTTGCAGTAGCTGCTTTCTTAACTGTTGTCAAAACACTGTTCATATCATGTGGTTTTCTGGATCTACCACAAACCCTTTCAAGATCCATGAATTGACTTACATTGATGCTTTCTGTCTTTTTACATGATTTCACATCGGGGAATCATGTTTAGAATTGCACACAATTACATATCATGAACATGCATTATACCTTTGTTCTTATTTGTAAACACACACAACGAAAAAATAAATGTAACTACCACATTGAATAAACACACCACACACAAGTCACCAAAACATTGATGCAGCCCCATCGTTGACGATTGATAAGAGGACGCTAAAAGACCATCCTCCGTGTATCCTCCAGCGTCCAGTATATGAAGTTGTTCACTCGGTAAATATTTTGATGAAGCTCAACTGCATGTCGTTTTGACTGAAATAGAGTCCCCCCCAATGACTCAAAACATTGGGGTTGCCCGAAAATGCATCCGTAAGGCAATTTTTTTTTATTTTTACAATTTTAACTTTTGACTCGACGACATAATTTTTTTTACAAAGAACTATACTTTTGACGATAGACATTATAACTTTGATTTTTTATAACAATAAAGACACAAAACTGAACTTTACCAAAACTAAAAACTAATGAAATACTTTTAGAAATGTCTTTGACCATAATGACTTGACATATGGACACTAATTAAAAAACTCTCAACTAAATGATTTTATTTTTTGAGCAATACTCTAAAAATAATCTTGACAAAAAGAAAAAAACAAGACCTAAAACAACTCTTAAACCAAAGTATAAAGTCTTTTAAATGACTCATAAACAAAATACACTTTTTGACTCTTAATATAGCAAACGACTACTACAACTAACCGAATCATAAAGACATATCTATCGACTAAAATATATACAGACTCTCTTAAATGACACTCTAACCACCATACAAAATACACTAAATTGATATTGACACTTGTTATGAAAGCAAGTCTAGCTACCAAATTAATTTAACCATGTTGGCTCTCTAAAAAGAAGTTCGAATACCTATGAATAACTTTGACTGCTATCAAAAACATTTAAAACCTTATTGATTCCGAGGTGGCCACCCATATATATTGAAAAGACACTCTTGTCTATGTTTGTACACAACTCAGCGAGACTTCAATCAGAAAGCTGTTGTCCGGTAATTCTGCATGGAGAACTATTTTGAGGAGTGGAATTATACATGACAGTTCACAAGTCTGCATCTGATAAGAGTATGTAAGAATGAAATACGCTCAGATCTGCACATAAACTGGTCGAGAAGGTCCTCGTTGGCAACAAGAGAGCAGAGGGAATTTTGTTTTTTTCACTTAGCGAGTTCGAAATCAACCCACAAGGCGACTCGATAGTATTTCTACAGCTCCACACGGAAATAACAGCTCATGCTACACTGGAACGAACCACGAGAACAGTGACAACACCTTCACCACGACCAAGGGTTAAATTTGACGGTCACCCTTACCCGTCAAGAAATTTTTTTATGACGGCTTTCAAATTAATGTCACCTTGCATGTGACGTTCATTTTTTATTTTTGACTTCATAATTTTGTATAGAAACATTCACTATGACCACACACATTACCTTGAGGATGCTCTATCATTGAAAGGGCTCATGTTCTTATTTTCAATGTGAGATTGGTCTAATGGAGTTTTAATAATGTATAGGAATAAATTGAATCTTTTCTATTAAAATAGGACCTTAAAATTTCAATGCAACAAATAATTCCCTAAACTAGTGGGCGCTAAAAATTTCCTTCAATAATTTAAGATTTTTTTTTCAATAATTTAATAAAGTTTTTTATAGGTTAGTATGAATGATTTTTTTAAAGATTTTATAACTGATAAAAATATAAATCATTTGTTTACATATAATTCTTAAAATATCTTTTAAAATTTCTGAACATAAAAAATAAAAAAAAATCCATGAAATTTTTATGCTAAAAAAGCTACTAAATTTCTTAACACGAGGTGAAAAACATAGAGCATTAAATTAAACTTACTCCACCCATAACAAAATAATCTATTGAGTTTAGTATAGAGTACCTGAATTTTGACTAGGGAAAGCATTATTAAAAATTTAATCTTAACAACAAAACCTCCAAATCTCTAAGTCTGAATACCAAAAAAACTATAGTTATTTTCTGCACTTGTGCCAAGCATCAATTAAATAAGGGGTTTTAGTTAATTCGTGGCTCCTCAGGTTATAAACATATATTTTTTGGGATTTGTTTACAACTATAAATTAAAACAAATAAAGGCTTTTTAGCTACTTACCTCCTGCAAGCTTGGTTATAGTAAAGAAGAGCGATATCCGTCTTTTCTTGATCTTTAACTCTCCTCTAACGTCTCTCTTTCCTCCTCCTGCGACGTCTTAAACTTCCCAGTAATCCCCCAAACTCTTCTCCTTAACGCCCAGTTCAATCTCTTTTCTTATGCATCTTCATACAGTCATCTTCTTCTACCTTGCCATCGACCTCTGTTTCCTTGGCTCCTCCTTCCAACTATCTTGTTCTCCATCTCCCTTACTTCATCCACCTTCCCTATAACAGCACGCAGGTTTTTCCTTCATTGATTCCTGCTACAACTACCATCTCCTACCCATCGTTAACTCCAATGACCTACTCCCTAACCGTGGACCTCTCTTTTAGTTTCTTCCCCTTCATACCACCACCACATTCTTTCCTTTCTGCGTCTACCTTCTTCTCCAACAACATTTCTTCTCTTCTCCCTGATCTCCTATGTCGACCATCTCCTCCAATGTCTCCTTCACCAATTTTCCTCACTCCCTCTATACGTCTCCCGTATGCTTCTCTCTTATTCCAACACGCCTATCTTCTCCTTCTGTCCTTACTTCTCTTTCCCTGGGTCACGATACAACTCCAAAAACAACGCATTACAAATTACAATTTACAAGCTAACAGCTGCGCCTGCACCACACGGCAATGCAATTATGCATATGTTTCCACTTTCCCCTTCTCCGCGTGCCAGCGTGGGTTTGAAATCATATGATAATTTTGTCTTCAGGGTTCAGGGAGCACTTGCAACGAATTTTTTTCTCAATGATTCCCGAATCCCATTCCCAATTTCCCACCGTCCAAGACTCCTGCAAAGAAATAAATGTTGATAAATTTACAGCATGTGGACTGGGCGAAGTGAAGGCAAAAGGAGATTAGGTGAATTTAGATGGCGATTCGGTGAAGATTTACAAACTTTGGCATGCTACGGTGCTCTTCTAATAAATCTACAAGATTTAATGTTATGGGGAGTCGGAAGTAGAGTGGTAAGACTGTTGTAAATTTGAATTGATCCTTAGCAACTTCGCTGATTTAATGTCTGTTGTGCTGGCAGCGTAATTGCCAATTGGTAGCTGGGGAAAAAAATTTAAAATGTCGGATGGTTGACCACCGGTCCATCATTCAACCTCAAGGGCATATAGGCAGCCTTTAATAAAAATTTAAAATGGGTGCTTTTTTTTTTTGAACGTCAATATGACAGGGCTTTAAAAAATTTCCCTGTCCTATGTTACGTTTTTAAAAAAAAAAATTGCCAGTATTTTGCGTTTAAAAATGTAAAAAATGTTTAAACGGGGGTCAAATTTAACCCCTGACCACGACCTTTGTCCAAAATCTCATAGACCAAAATAGATCAGACACAATCACGTGCTCATTGAATACAAAATGATTCAATTTAGAATGGATTTGATATGGCTAAATGGCATTGGGATTTTCAACAATGTAGATCTTGGGTCAACACTAGTGCATAACACTTTGGTATACTGCAGTCGCACTCCTCAACGCTCGCCCCTCCAACAAGCTTGGATCACACACGGAAATGCGGAGACAACAAAGAACTACACAGAATGCTATTACAAAAGAATAATTTAATTTATGTGAAATCAAATAATCTATAAAGACTATTAATGAATAGCATTAATCGGACAACAAAGAATCGCTGAGTTGCCCTATAGACATATTACTCCTCCATTACAGAGATGAGACCCAATAATTCGCTCTGATACCAATGATAGATATTGGAAGAGCTTATACAATGAATCAACTCATGCAAACGCATAATGGAGAGAGAGGCGAACACAGTAGATTATTGCAACACAACATAATAATATTCTATTCTCTGAATTTATGAATAATCGTTCAATACAGACATAATACAAATATATAGGAATAAGGTTTCCTATAATAAAGGATTCCCAAATCCCTATAAACTCTCAACTATAAAACCCGTACAACAATAATATAACAACAACAATATAATCTAACCTATATCGTAATATTGTTTATAACAATATTTCGATTAACCAAATATTAACTACTGACAACCTATTACTATTTACCTCTCGGTAAATACTCAATTTTACATGAATGTAAAAGCTATTCCTAACAGTGGTACATCTCAAGTAACATATTCTTGCATAAGGGAGATTCCATGTACTCGAATGTGCATTAGTTCGAATGTGCATTAGTGTGTCACTTTGAGTTCTCTTCCCTATTTTTTATTTTTTTATAGAAAAGCTATTTTATTAATTAGAACTAAAATTACAAAATTCTGTCATGCTATGCAGAAAAGCTATTAGTTAATGTGTCACTTTGAGTTCTCTTTCCTATTTTTTATTTTTTATAGAAAAGCTGTTTTATTAATTAGAACTAAGATTACAAAATTCTGTTATGCCAGGCAGAAAAGCCTATTAGTCCAAGCCTGAGCATTGGAAATCAAAATGAGAAAATTAACACCAAACATCATCTAAAGTTATTTAAATCTAAGGAGAAAATATGACTCAGATCTTCTTGATGTTCAAACAAGTTGGCACATCAAGATTTTTGATTTGTTTGTTTTCAAATACGAGCTACATAGAATGAGCGAGCAGACTCCACTGCACATGACATTCACGGTCATCACGGGTGTCAACATTGTGACGAGAAGAACAATGTTTTCCCTTCCCTTTGTCTTTCTTTGGGGAAAGAGCTATCAGTTGATTGCTTTCTGGTGGCTTAGGTGAAGGTTTATTTTTGTGAGGTGTTTGTTTTTGCAAAGCAATTTTTAGTCTTTGATTGAAGGCTTGTTTTGTGCAAGGGGCTAGGCCTTCTTGCTGCATCTTGGACTGCTCCTCGATCTTGACAGCATGTTGATAGGCTTGCCCCAATGCTTCACAAGGGAGGAATTCAAAGGCAAGCTTATATGTAGTAAAGAAGACTGCTAGTATGTATACTTCAGAATTTTCTGACACTCATTTCATAGAGGTTCAAGCATGTGTAGATTTCATAACCCCTTTCTATGTGGTCTAGCACAGATTGATGCCTCTTTTGTCTCAACATTTTACACGTGATAACACTAAAGAGGGTACTATTCTCCGTGTGCAATGTCAAAAAAAGTTAAACTAGGTATCAATAGGTTCATATTCACTCTCTTTCTTAGCACTATGAGATTTCTGCCAGTAGAGCAAAGTCTTGGACATCTTAAGGGTTGCAAGGGTGATATTTTCAGCATCTCTGAATTGACGGTGTAATACACCTTTAATTTTCAACGCCAATCATCCAATGCCTCAACCTCAATTTTTCCTTGGAACACCAGGTTGTCAAAATTGACTTGCACCTTGAAAGAATCTGGTGTTGGAATGAGGGACTGCTAGTAGTTTTGGGCATTGTTGGACCTAGTTGAAACATTAGACCTTATGAAATTGTGAAAATAGTTCGTTCCTTCATTGCTCCAAAGGTTCTTGGATGAGATTTTGGAATTCTACTGGAGCTAGTTTCTTCGCATCCTCAAACATCTTCCCCTGCTATTGTCGTTCTTCCAGGTATTCTAAGATAAAGCCGAGTTGTAAGCCTTCCTTACAATACTAAGAATAGGGAATCGTCCACAACCAGGTCCAATAATGGACTGAGTGAAGACCAACGAGTAGGGTAGATATATAAAGGCAGAGAATTCTCTAAAACAAAATGATCTGTGTTGAGCTCAAGAGTGACACATAGGATAACTGACAAACCAACTAATAGACGGATCTAACCGGCTAACTTAAGAGTTATGTTTAACATGCAATGGAAATGGAGAGCAAATGCGAAAACACCATTACACATTCAATGAAAACAGGGGATGGAAAAGAAAGCTCGTCTATTCCTCAAGAACAGGATAATATACATTTTTGTACAATGCTAGACTTCGAAAAAAAGTATTTCTGTGAGTTGAATGGAGAGATGGACTGTGCGACGAGGAAATGTAATACGTGAACATGGAGTTTGTACAATGTCCAACCTGATAGCAATCATTTGTGGACTATAACTATCGATCACATAGATTAGTTACAAGATGGAAGGTTCTACAGATACAAGAACCATTTGAATTCCAACGCGTTCGATTTCCTCAACTGATTCTAGATCTGAAGGATGGATTCATGAACTCTCCAGGCGTCAAAGATGTCTCTTGGTGGTTACTTGAAACGTGTGCCCCTTCGTTATCTCAAGGTATTGTCTTCTTGTGCATGTGACACCCATGAGGTCATATGGACTACGAAGTGTAGTTCAGCACTGAGAAATTTCCAGCAGACTGGAAAATGGAGTCATTTGGAGTGGACAAAGTAACTTGCCCCGGCTGCAAGTTAAGAATGATGCACTATGAATCTTACAAGAAGATTTCAGGAGCTGCAAACCCAATCCAGATGGGCCTGGATTATCCTTTCCTTCTGATAAGCTCCGGTTTGAGGTTTGGTTCTAAAACCATCTACAGAACCGAAGAACAAAAATATAAATCACCAAAACACACGGTGAGTTTCCCCATATATACTTAGGGTCACTCATTGATGCACATGCTAGCATCTTATTTAATGGGTCTTGATTCGCATACTAACATCTTATTTAATGGGTTTTAATTAATGGCTCTGACATCTAAATTAGGATGATATTGAGTTCTCATTGAAGTGGCTATGTTACAATGTCCTGCACAGTTTCAATGCAAGAGGCAGACTATTCAGGCCTCCCAAAAGGAAGATGAATTAGTGGCTCTGACATCTAAATGAGGATGAAATTGAGTTCTCATTGAAGTGGCTATGTTACAATGTCCTGCACAGTTTCAATGCAAGAGGCAGACTATTCAGGCCTCCCAAAAGGAAGATGATTCTAAACTCTCAAAACTTGAGCATGCCCATTGCAGAGTGATTTGCCAATAAAATGTGGGTTTTGACCAAACTAAGGTCTCAATAGCTGATCAAAAGAGTGTGAAGGTTGTGTGCTTGAACATGTCTACAAAATATGCTCCAGTAAATCTACAAAATATAATCCAGTCAAATCAGAAGTAAGGTCGCAAGAAATTGTTCATATATTTGAAGTAATATAGGAGCAAAAGAAACAGGATAGGACTCAATATCCCATCTTCACCATTCTCCCCCACTGCTTCACTAAAACAGAAGATTAAGGCTGCTGAAAACCACAAAATTTGCTGTTAAATTCCAAATTTGACAAGTGTAAAATAATAACATAATTCATGTGGTCACCTCTGTGAGCATTCTCATCGTGCAGTATTTTAGATTTAGTTCTAATCTATGCTGCTGTATACCGGAAAATGTTTCTACTGGCAGTAGTTAAGCAAGGTAAACAATATTTCAACTGAAGAATTCCTGTAATATCATCACTATATTTTATACGTGGCATTTTTATAATACTATAGATATATGTTCTCACTGCAGTATCGTTTAGCTTTGTATTCAGACTGTTTCTACTTTCTCTAAAATATAATCTCTATAATTTTGGTTGGACTGCGGCTTCTTTCTCTACAAAGTAAATCCTTAAAAAACTTTGGGCACATCAGACCTATGTCAAAGATATTTCGAGTGAAGATCCTGCGAAAGAACTTATGGTGTGTGTTTTTCAGATGACATGTCTGACATCTTAGCTGATAGTTGTTCTTTTGCAGGAAAGTCTTGTGTCTGACATAAAGCATGCCTATTTCCAGGCATTGACACCAAAATATTAATAGGTATGTCTACTATAATTCAAGTGGTATACTCACTTGTATAACCTCAGTTTTAAAGGTCTACTGATAATTTACAGGTGACTGCATTTAGGCTTCTTCTGGTATCGCCATAAATAGTCATGCTTATCAAAATTTCCATAGTGGATATAAGCTTTAAAAGACATTTTTTTCTCTACAACATTTTAATCAGAAATATTGAAAAAACATATTACAACATTGCAGCTTTCAATTCCACAATTCTGGAACTTTTGTGAACAGTGCTAAGAAATCTACAATTTAGGACCATAGAGATTTTCATTGAAAGATCAATGATCACATAAAAATTCAAAAAATCCCTCGACCACTTAGAATTCGAGGAAGACCAAAAATCATAGCCATATGCTGCGGTAGGATTCCCCAAGTTTTCGTGAGCCAGTCTAGTCTGAACTCAAAGGCTAATGATATGCTGTAAAAGGAAACTGGGCAGGATCGTTTTTCCTATGAGAGGGGCTAGGAACTTGATCAAAGGATTATAAAAATGCCTGAGACTGGAAGATTTTATGTCTGTTTTCGTAAAACCAAACAGCCAAACAAGATGTTAGGTCCACTAACTATTATACTTTCAACTGCAGAACAAGTATTGAAATTAGGGACGCAACTAAAAAAACAAGTGGAGAGAAATTCAACCTAACAGTATGAAAGTCAGAACCTAATTGGATTTGGGGCTGCTTCCCATTAAAAATGAGGCTGAGCCAGCTGCCATAAGCTATGACATGGTATGAAACAACAATGGCAGGGAGTAATAGATTTCTTATGTGCATGCTAGTTGTCAATGCCAACAAAAAAAATGAGAGTGGATACCAACACTATCATAGCGGAAAAGAATTCTCTTTGTGATATGGATGCCTTTGCTTGAGAGTTAAATCAGTTTACCATAGCGAGAGACAATGGTTTCTAGATGGACACTAATGGTTATCCATCAAATAGTTTCAAGACCCCTTTAGCCAACTCGTTAGCTGCCTCAACTGTGATTCTTTGAATGTGTACAAAATACATATTTTTGAGAATCGTCAGCTCCATGGAGATAAAAGATTCTAAACTTTTGTTATTCCAAGATTGGGTTGTTAATTTGACCAATTGAAAGGTAATGCCTGAGTCGTCCTCTATCATAATTAGGGTAATTATTAGGTTCCTAAAATGTTGTAATACCCAAAGCAAAACCTAACATTTACTGGCATTGTTAAAATTAATTCAAATGTTTGCTTTGAAGGCCCTTTTACAAGTTCTCCTTTGACATCAAGGATAATGCCACATAACCCGACTATCTAGATTATTTGGCATACCCTGTTAAACGAGCAATGGGGGTCAAGTTTGGGAAAGATTGCAAATCTAGACAATGTATTTTGGCTGGGAAGTGCCAATATTTATAAATTGTAAGCGAGTAGATCCAACATGTTGTAGCTAATGGGTTTTATATAGGAGTACTACAATTTTGATTTTTATCTAGGCCAGGGTGTTTGAAGCCAAAATGTTAAAGAGATTTGGATTCTTTTTTGACATTTCTATTGCATTCAAGTCAAATAAGCAACAGACGAAAATGAGAGACCAATTGTATTTATACAGAATCAAAATTAAGTTTAGGCCACGAGTTGATTGACTATCTAATCCGAATACGGTTGGGCCATATATAGGGGTTGCACGAATGACCCAAAGTCGGACCTATCAATGAATCTTTAACTCTAGGTCTTTTCCAATTTGATCCAAGTCTTACGGATTAGTGAAGAATTTTCCTCAGAAGACAGACTAATCATATAAATCTTCTGCAGACTTTATGGAATACGTGGATTCAAAATGAATGTCAGATTGATTTCTTTTCTCACTGGTGACCATTTTGGTCCTGCAGGACCAAAATCGGTCCCCCCTTTTTTCCCCTGCTGTTTTGAACCAGTCCAAATTTTGATTCTTTGCACAAGTCCATTTCTACGGACTCTGCAGAGAATTTCTACGGACTCTACAGGCCCATTTCTACGGACTCTGCAAGCCCATTGCTACGGACTCTGCAGAGAAGTTTTCTATGGACTCTGCAGGGAAGTTTTCTACGGACTCTGCAGGCCCATTTCTACAGACTCTACAGGCCCATTGCTACGAACTCTGCAGAGAAGTTTTGTAAGGACTCTGCAGGGAAGTTTTCTACGGACTCTGCAGGTAGAGACGAGTTCCCGACACTTAGGGCGCAAAATGGACCATTTCAGGTGCCCTCGTGGAGGGCAGTTCGGGACTCAAGTGCCCTTGCGGAGGGCAGGAAACATTTGCAAAGAGGCCACAGAGAAAAGCCAAAAAGGTAAGTTTCCTTCGGAAATTTGTTTAAGGCAAAGGAAGTACCCTTCGGAAAGGTCGTTTCCAATTTTCCCGAAGGGCACTTTTCGAAGGCAGTCGAGAGAAAAGACAAAGGCATAATTCCTTCAGACAAAAAGTCCGAAGGAATTCCTTTAGACAAAAAGTCCGAAGGAATTCAAAAGGGCTATGAGTAAGAAAGACCGAGACAAAAGCAAGAAGTGATTTCTTTCGGACTTTTTGTCCGAAGGAATTCCTTCGGACAAAACGTCTGAAGAAATTCGAGAAAGCTGTGGGAGAAGCCCGAGAGAAATTCCGAAGGCCAAAGGCAAAGTGGTCGAAACAATTCTTGCGGACTTTTTGTCCGCTGGAAAAGTGGCCGGGAGAAATTCCGCGTGAAAAAAGTTTCCGCGGGAAAAAACCCAAAGAAAGTCTCCAAAGGAATGAGCAAGACAATTCTGAAAAAGTCCGAAGGAATTCAAAAGGGCTATGAGTAAGAAAGACCGAGACAAAAGCAAGAAGTGATTTCTTTCGGACTTTTTGTCCGAAGGAATTCCTTCGGACAAAACGTCTGAAGAAATTCGAGAAAGCTGTGGGAGAAGCCCGAGAGAAATTCCGAAGGCCAAAGGCAAAGTGGTCGAAACAATTCTTGCGGACTTTTTGTCCGCTGGAAAAGTGGCCGGGAGAAATTCCGCGTGAAAAAAGTTTCCGCGGGAAAAAACCCGAAGAAAGTCTCCAAAGGAATGAGCAAGACAATTCTTGCGGACTTTTTGTCCGCGGGAAAATTAGCTGTGAAAAAGTCCGTGGGAAAATGTCCGCGGAAAAATAGCCGAAGAAAATAGGCCGCCAAAGGACCCCGAAGGGCAGATGCCCTTGCGGGGGACTCTCGGCCAAAATGAAGGACACTTCTCCAAAAGCCGAAGGGTCACCTTCCCTTCAGGAGGGTTCAAAACAAGAAGCCCGACAAAAAGGGAGGCGACAAGAAGCCGAGAGAAAGAGAAAGGCCGAAGAAAGTCCAAGGGGTGACGGGCCCGAAGATGTTAAAATCAAGCATGACAAACTAGCCGTTGGTTTTCAAACAGTGACGGGCCCACGAATGTCAATTTTAAAGTGGTGAAATAGCCATTGATTTTGAAAAGCTTAAAGAAGAGCCCAAGGAACGCAGCGACCCACCAAAAAATAGCCTCGAGGGCCTAAGGAGCCAAAAAGAGACAAAACTAGGAAGAGACAAAGTGCAAAAACGGACAAACAAGTCCAGGTGGCAAAGAGAGGTGTCGACTCAAGGATTTACTCCTGCAGTTGGAACAGTGCTTGCCAAGTGATCAAGCGGCGCGAACAGTAAGCGGCACGACCTGTTTTCTCCATTGCATTAATGAGCATACAAACCCGCGTGATATCTGGAAAGAGCAGTCTTGTTTGCAGAAAAGAGGCGCGGCTCGAGCTTTCACATTAATGTTTGAACACCAAAGTCAAGACCGGCGATTACACAACATGGTTCCAGCATGCCTCTTCTAGAAGAATGACATCAGCAACAGTGACTTCCTCTTCCCGATGCTCACAAACGCACATGGGCCACTTGCAAAAGGAGTGCGAAAGTCTTTTCCAGGAAGCGCCAAGTTCTCTTCTCTTTCTATATATTGTAAACTTCTCATTTTGAGAATGATAGATCTCTTAGCCTATAAGGCAAAGCTCTGCCCAAAAATCTCTGGGTTTGTAAGGCAGAACTCTGCCGGATTTTACCTTGAATCAAGAATTAGCAATTTTTACCTCCATTTGAATTTGCACTCACGCATATGTCTATGTTTTCTTTTGTGTTAAGTCATTTTCTTTTATGCTTTTCACAGAATGATTCCAGCATGTCTAGTGCATTGTGAAGTTCTTCTGCAGGTCTGCCAAAAGTGTCTACAGCAGGAATATAGGCGCATGTGAATAAGCTGCCAGAGTGTGTCTCAGAACACCTTTGATAGTTCTTCCTCCATGTATCTCTACGGACCCCTGACTCAATGATACAAAAGAGTTTCCCACATCAGATGAAGTGTATGGGAGCTTCTTCTTGGTGAAAAGTGTTTGTTTGGGATGAGTGGATCAACTTTTTAGTTTAGGTTTAGGTTCTGTTTTCAACATCCTTCTCCCTTTTCATCCCCCCCTTTTTTCATTTATTTGTTAGCAGTAGGAAGTCCAGGACCTAAAAGATACATCAGAGGGAGCTAGCCCTTATCTAGAGACTCTCCCCCCAACTTCGCCGGTCCCACAGGTGAGAGGGGAGCTTCCATTGTTGCGTGTGGAAGGCAGGAGCTCGGCCTCCTGCCCAGGGTGCAATCCACTGCGTCAACACTCACTAAAAGTCATCCTTTCTTCTACAGTATGTTATTTTTAACAAAAATGACATGGTTGTAACAGCATAAAGGCCTTAAATTTTGGCTGGGACTTATTGCTTCATAGTCTCTGCCAAATTTCATTGGTCAGAATGAAGTCTTCATTATTTTCCCATATACTATATGTTGATCGAGTGAAGCAATCACCACTGTCATCTACTACTCATCGTAGTTGAGCATGGCCTCTTGTTAGGACCATTACCCTTTGTCAAAACTCTTCGATTAACTCCTTAAACTGGTTTCAGCACACTTGACAGGTTAAGAGAATCAAAATTCCATGTCACTACTCCAATTTGTTGGTTTGGCTTTATATAATCCTCAACTTTGGTGTCATCCTTTTTTTCCAACTTTGATTAGTGCTACTGAAAGATGGGGTTATTACTAAGCCTCGAACAGTAATCCCATTTGTCCCTCCACAAGTGTTCACTACTAGTATCTTTAAGCTCCTACAATAATCTGATTCTGAGTTGATCTATACCTTGCTTGATGTGCTTCCAGATGTTAGAGCTTTTTTCTGCCAAAATGCTCTTGAAAATATCTTGTTTTTTTGGTCTTGCCACATATTTTAACCTCAGCATCTTGCCCCAGTATTGCTTTTTCTCTATGTAGCCTCCGCCCGTATGAGATTTGTGGATAGATTCCAACCTAATAACATGCCATGAGAAAACTTGTACCAAAGATGTCACTGCACTTGTTTAAGTAATATCTGAGATGTGTAGAAAACATACATGTTTCCAGGGAAGGGAGCCCATATGCCATATGATATACATTTTCCATAGAGAAGATGGGATTGGGGGCAACTAAATGTGGCTGATAAATTTCAGGTGTCTTCTTAAATCTACTGGAGTCCCCCTTGGTGTACCCCATGGGCTTACCCTGTAGACCCCCAAAACACAAATATATTTTTTATAGGTAACAGTGTTGACATATTTTCACCATGTATTTTCCTGATTAAGTGAGAATGGTGCAATTTTTGTTCTTCACTGTTTGTATTTTTCCATCTCCCTGTTTGAACCGCAAGATGATGAGAGCTTAGTCTGAATTAGTTGATCATGTCTTTTTTGCATTGATGTTTTCTCTTCGAGGTAATTTTTCTCTTTGTAGGTGATCAATGAGTTTAATCTCACATTGGTAGAATCTCATCTTCCCCCTAGGACCCTGCCAAAGCTTCTCTATTGCTCTTTTTTTATGCCATGTCCAGAATGGTTGGCGGTTCTTCAAGCATAAAATCTCTTCAATTCTCAAATGTTTAATCCATTTCATGCCATCTTGGTACTATACCTTCTCATGAGTTGTAAGTATTGCTTGGCATGGTGATCTGTTTGTATCCATGTGCCTTAATTTGATTAAATATGTTAGAAATTGACATAATGCATCTCCCTCTTAATGGTACCATACCAGTATCTGCTAGCATCATAGATTGAGGGGCTTGCATTTTTACGAGATCTTTCAAAAATTTCTGAACTTTCTAACTTTCTTCCAAGATTCTTATTTGAAGGACCTGGACTCCAAAAAGTACAGCCGTTTAAAACTATAGTATGTACCAATGCTTTGCAAAGGAACTTCCTCAATTTCCAAAGTCCAAAATTGGATTCATCTGCACTAGTTTAGCATATAATAAAGGGTTTTCATACTCTTATTATACATTTCTCAACAAGAATCCCAATTATAGATGGAATCAAGTTCAAGGCCCAAGTATTTATAAGAATGAGCTCCCTCTAATTTCTTACCCTCGAATGTGATAGTTATATCTTTATCCCAGGAACCTATCACCTTTACTTTGTTTTATTTAACATTTTATTAGCTTTCATTCCATAGTAGTTACAAAAATTTCTTAAAGATGATGCCTATGTAGACGATCTTTGTGTTTTGCCAGTGGTACAACATCATCTGCATAAATCAGTAATAGCAAAGCATATACTGCCATACGTAGTCCTCCTGCCCCCTCCTTTCTGATCCAACCTTCTAATTCATCTATAAATAAGCCAAATAATGTGGGTGAGCAGGGACTACTTGTTTCACACCAATATTGTTGTTGATTCTATCTTTCACTCTTTCGTTTCTATCATTTATTGGTATTGTCAATTCTGTCAGAACCTTTTCGTATAGGCACAAAGTTGCTCATCTCCACACTCAACTGGAACTTCTAATTTTTCCAGTCTTTCCCAAAGTTTTATTAATGGGGCCATATCAAAAAATTTAGCAATATCTACAAAACATAGATAAATATTATTACCTTCCTCCATGCTTTGTCGGAAACAGCTCTAAGAGTAACCAAATGGTAAATGTTAGAATTCTTAGGCTGAAAACCCCGTCTGCACATTTACTTGTTTCTCCCAAGAATAATCACAGACAGCATTACAAAAAGAATACTAACCACGAAAGTTCTTGTAAACCGTCAATTATGAAAACATGTATTGTTATAGTAGACATTGTTTTGTTAGTTTTTTGTCAGAATTTAGTTAGTGATTAGCAAAACCCTTAGTTATGATCGTTGGGTTCACCCACAACCATTAGGTCTTGTCTTTCAAATAGCAGTTTGTATGTTAGGGTAGGGGCGCTTGTATTAGATCCTCCTTGTACTCGTGTGAATTGTATGGAGACTTATCTTTTATGAATACAAGCTGCTATTGTTCTATTGTTCAAACTACTTTTCTGTGTACGATGCTATTGATGGTCTAGTATCTCAATAGACACCAATCATATCACATTTTAGTGCCATTGCCTTAAATAATGTTGGCTCAAGTTAAATTCACTTTGCAAATCTATGTGATGAACATAATTGTGAAACACAACAACAAAAGATATTATAACGGCACAAAGAGTTCACGAAAAAGAGGAGCAACACGGACAAGCACTAATTCATGCCTTTGACTTTGAACAAAGGTAGGAGAAAGACGCACAATCAAGGAGAGGACTAAGAAGTTAAATGGTCTATTTGATTGGCAGAACAAGAAAGACGACAAAGGCTGTGACAAGCAACAAATTCAAAAAACACATCAAGGGAAGTACAAAAATTGAGGCCAAAGCATGTAGCCACAGTGCAAGCCAAGGCCGAAGTATTCAGCCAAACTGGTGGACCCCTATGCCACTTTCCATAAAGAGTGGGTAGAGATTTACATAGCCCCTTTCGAAGGAAGAAAGTGTGGACTTTGTTGACTAGTTTGAGTTGGAGGGTGCTGCAAGGGAATCGCATGAAAGTTTGGGGCAACCTGAATGACAAGTTGGAATGCATGAAAAGGGACTCGACAACATGTAAGATAGTTGACAGATCCCTTTCAAATGAAGGGTCGAGCATGGGGACATGTCTAATAGTGTGCTAAGAAAGCACATGAACTTTCGATGCTAACCTTCTTAAGAAGGATACTTGTATTCAATAAACCATGCCAAAGTCATGGTTACCTCGTCAACTCCATATCCAAAAAATCAAAGTTGCCAAAGTTTACCGTTGACGATCATTAGATATAATACAACACTATCGTACATGCATCACTATCTGGACTGCCAATGAGCAAACAAATAATCGGACATGGTTAAGATACTTCCTTGCTACACTTATGGGAATGGCCATTGATTGGTACACCGATGCATCAATTACTAACAAAGAAACATGGGCAACATTCAGGTGAACATTTTAAAAAGAGTTCAAACTCCTAAGGAATGACAACAAGATTGTCACAAAGGTCTACAACACTAAGGAAGGAAAGCATGAGACTATTTGGGCTTACAATAGGAATTGCTTGGCAAATTTGACAAGGAACCAGCCAATGGCTGAAAAAGAAGTGGTTCATTGAAGGTTTAGTACCCTCATTGCAGAGGATGATGAAAGTGGTCACACCATCATCTTATGAAGATGCATGCAATCGAGCCATGGACATTGAAAATGATAAAAAGAGACCATTACAATTGAAAGAATGTGAACAAGATGACCCTAACTCTAGTAATGATGGTGAACATGGTGTAGATACTAAAATTTGGTATTAAGTACTTGACAATAACAAACTTGACATACATTTTCCATGCATGACTTAAGCACATATAGTCCTAATCCCCCATTCTCACACTTACATGCTATCTTATGAGTTGACCCTTCTGTTATGCAGTTCCACACCTACAATAACTTCAATGTCAATTTCAAACCTAAATATTTTGCACAAACATCTCCAGACCTTCAGTTTAGTCCACCTGTACATAAGTCAGTGTCATCAGTTTCGATTAGTATCGTTAGTCGATACTGACCCGATTTGGTTCGGCTTGATCCCCTCCCAACAATGGTTAATTTTTAAAATGAAACATTTCCTTAGGGTTGGCTCATTTCCTTAGCATGTCAGTGGCATGAAAAATTACCCAATTGGACCCATATATAAACAAATCAAGGTTTCATTCAAAAAGGGACTTGGCACTTATCTAGTACACATCTATACAATATTGCACATTGAGCAAATCTACAGGTTTCATTCAAAAGGGTTTAGGGTTTTAGGGTTTAGGGTTTGTAGGTAAACCCTAAACCCTAAACCCAAAACCAATGTATCAAATACACATGAATACTATTCTTATTCACAACCAATAAATGTCAACACTCACATTAGGATTGAAATGGCTATATTTGATGCAAGCTAAAGTGAACAAAACAAATTAATATATCTCCTTTGTATGCTTTCCATACAAAGAAAAGACAATCAAGATTCAAGATAACGGCAATAGTACTCACCAAACGGCAAGTTATTCAAAGATGATGACAAAAATAAAGTATGAACAATCAAGGATAGTAGAAAAAAAGGCAATAAGATTACATAATTTCAAGGACAAGTCAAGGGATACCGACTTCAATCCTGACGATGATGACTTATTTAATATATCTCCTTTCCATACAAAGAAAAGACAATCAAGATTCAAGATAACAGCAATAGTACTCACCAAACAACAAGGTATTCAAAGATGATGATAAAAATAAAGTATGAACAATCAAAGACAGTAGAAGCAAAGGCAATGAGATTACATAATTTCAAGGACAAGTCAGGGAATACCAACTTCAATCCCAATGATGATGACTTATTTAATATCTCTCCTTTCCATACAAAGAAAAGACAATCAAAATTCAAGATAAGGGCAATAGTACTCACCAAATGGCAAGGTATTCCAAGATGATGAAAAAAATAAAGTATGAACAATCATAGACAGTAAAAGAAAAGGCAATGAGATTACATAGTTTCAAGGACTAGCTAAGGCATACCGACTTCAATCCCGATGATGATGATGACTTATCTTGCGATTCATGAGCACTATGATCGAATATCCCAAAAATACAAAAAAAATAATAATCAAGAAAATACAAAAATATTCAAAATATTCAAAAAATAAAAAATCGAGAATTGAGCATGACATGATTACTAAAAAACACTATTTACACATGTTATCACATGTTTAGTAGATGGCATATTCTTTTCATACACATGCATTTCACAATATATGAGTGTGATGCAAGACATACAAGTGATGCAGACATAAAGATGTTGGACTTTCCTCTACCCAGTGGCCATGCTAATATTGAAGGCATCTTATTCCACAGGTTTCACTATTACAAGTTATTACAAGTTATATCTTTCTTATGACCTTTCTACCATGTTGATCCACCTAGATTTCTTACACATCTTGCTAGTTACTCATATCTCATATAATGCTACATGGATATGCTATTATACTATGATGTGACATTGATATATATGGATGGTGTAGATTAGTTTACTTAAACTATGATGTGATATTGACACATATGGATGGTGTAAACTAGTTTAAAGATGCTCCATTGATGATGTTACTCTCTTACAGGATAGACTACTTTGTATTTGATTATTGTGTTGGGTCTTTTGGCCTTGTTTGCGACATCTTTATGACCCTTGTGTGTGGCCCTTTGGCCTTGTTTGCAACATCTTTATATCCCTTGAGTGTGGCCCTTGGCCTTGTTTGATGTGACATATTTGTTGTCCCTTGTTTGCAACATATTTATGTCCCCTTGTGTCTGGCCCTTGGCTTTGTTTGTTATTTGTTGTGACATCTTATGTCCCTTATATGAGGTCCTTGGCCTTATGTGTGACACTAACACTTGTTCTTGTTGAGCTTGTTGACACTAAGCGGTGCCATGATCTATATCATGCACTTTTATTGCGTAGTCTTATTCAATAATCATAATATTGTATGTTTCATTGATACATCTATCTAGACATGACACAATATATCCTGCATTACATATTTTACATACATGCCTTGATTGACATATACATTACTATGATAACATACTCTTCCTCTGTTCACATGATATTACATGATGTCATCTTTATACATGACATGATATCTTTATACATGACATGATGCAATTAACTCTTCTTTGAGATGAGTAACTTATAGGACACATCGCTCATCTTAAAATGGGACATTACATTAGAGACAAAAGCCTTCATGAACCAAAAATCAGATTAGAATACATATTTTATGAGATTCAAAATGGTTTAGATATCAGATCGTTCAGTTACATGACAAATATTGAAACATCAATACATTATGGGGGCATATGCCATGCATATGCACTCAATTTACAGACTTCAATAAAGATTCATACACACTTTGGTGCATATGCACGCAATTTCTAGGAACAAAAATTACAAGTTTCCACATACACATACATTTGAGATATATGTTCTTAGATTCAAAGTATAGATGCATAACATTCTATATCAGTTGGTACAAATTTATGAGGCATGATACTAGTTCATGCACGTATATACACATTTTCAAATTCACGAGGCATGATATTAGTTCATGCACATACACAACACAACTTACAGTTGAATGAAAAATGGTTGTCATTCCACTTCACATTTATCTGATCTGCAGTCATGATGGGGGCATGAACACTATTCATTATCTTTCGATTATCCATTTATTCTACATTGAGTGAACTTGAGAGAAACTATACAATCAAACTTGCATTCATGATGGACGCATGGACATTGTTTATTTCCTTTCGATCATGCATTTTTGTTTACATACATCAAAATTGAGAGAAACTATACAATTGAATTTATAAACCATCTGCAATGGTTGATTCAGTTTCTTGTACCGAACCCATCATGTGGTTCCCTCTATATCTGCATAGTTATTTGGGTTAATACATTGTGTAATTCTCCTCACATTCATGAAGGTTGGGAAATGTCTCCCAAACCTAAGACCCTGCATAGTTACACAAATTTGGGGCACAGTAACCCCATCTTTCCATGTGTTTTAGCAATGAAACACAAGTTTTTCCAATGCTTCAACAAGGAAGCATCATCTCCAACAAGTTGCAAGGACAACATGGTTTTCACCAACACACGTGTATTCCTTCCTTTGCTCTTTAAATTTTCAAAATTTTAATTTAAAATTTAAAATTGTCAATTTATGGATATTGAATACACATGATTGCAGGTTAAGTGACTTGCACAATTGGACTTTCATATCAAAGACACAGTGAGTTGTACACACTCATGTATATCTTTATCTTTTTACCCTAGCAATTACATTACTAAAAAAAAAGTGGGGCATTTGTAGATACTATAATCTGGCATTAAGTACTTGATAATGTCAAGCTTGAAACACATTTACAATGCAAAACTTCAACACATAGTCCTAATCCTCCATTATCTCACCCCTACATGTTATCTTATGAATTGACCCTTCCATTTCCTTGTTACACACCAACACGAACCTCATTGTCTATTTCATATCTACTAAGTATTGGATCTTCAGTTCAGTCCCCCTGTACACTAGTCGATGCTGTTAGTTTTGGTTAGTATCATCAGTGGATACTAACCCGATTTGTTTTGAATCGACCCTCTCCCAACAACGATTAATTTTAAAATCAAAAAATTCCTTAGGATCAACTCATTTCATTGTTTTTCTAACATTATCGATTGGACTTGTAAATAAACAAATCAAAGTCTTGTTCAAAAGGGGGCTTGGCACTTATTTGGTACACATCTATATACTATTGTAGACCAAGCAAATCTGCCATATTCTTTCCAAATAAAAAATGTATCACTAGGAGTAGTCACACGCCAAGTTTAGAGCACACTAAAGCCAAGTCAAAACAAACATTGTCAAGTATCAAATCAAATCATTAGCTGCATATATATAACGAAGGAGCACATTTGGACAATCACACTAAGTGGGATAAGTACATGTGGCTTAATTTTCCTCCTCAGAGTATCAAATATGAAGGCAATGGTCAATCATCAAATGGGGGCAATTGAGGTTAGCTCAATTCGTTACACTTTGTCGACTTTTGCAAGTTTTTAGTTTTCACAAGCACACCTAGGGTTTCAAGGTGAAAGAGGCTAATTTATAGAATTGTGTGCGTCATCCATGTTTGGGATTGCACATACAAACTATACAAAGATAGGTGAAGGTGACCGTACAGTCACTGTCCTTCATTTTTGCATAGGGTAATATATCAATCGGTGATATTGGCCCAGATTGACAGAATTAACCCTGCCTAAAAAGAAGTACAAATCCTAAACTAGACAAATCACATGCTTGCTTTAATCTAATTTCCATTTAGAGAATAGAGCCACAATCAGATAGTTAACCAACAAAGCTAAGTACTCATCTTGTTGTTGTACTTACTATATTTAGCATATGCCACTTGTCAAATCACTGCTATCAGTTTCAATATTTTACATTTAGACATGCTTGAATGCCATATCTTAATATCTTAATTACATTTCAAGTTTCTATCCTATAAGGGTTTCAAAACCAAATTAGGATAAAACAACTAGATTAGTGTGAGACTCAAGAAAAGAAATGCTCCATATGATGAAAGAACTAAAGGGAGACAATAAGTTATATTTATCCCAAGCACCTATTACCATTACCTTTGCTTTGTTTAATTTTTTATTAGCTTCCATTCCATAGCAGTTAATTTTTTTTCTTAAGGATGATGCCTTTGTAGATTATTTGTGTTTTGTCAGTAGTGCATCATATGTATACATCAATAATAGCAAAGCATATACTGCCATACATAGTCGTCCTCCCCTCACCCCCCTCATATGCATAAACCAATAATAGCAGAGTATATACTGCCATACATAGTCCTCCTCCCCCTCCCAGCCCATTCTTCATGATCTAATCTTCTAAAAAATGTGGGTGAGAGGGACTACCTGTTTCACACCAATATTGTTGTGATTGTAAGTTTCACTTTTTTGTTTCTATCATTTATGGGTATTGTCAACTTTGCTAGAACCTTTTCATATATGCACAAAGTTGCTTGTCTCCATTCAACTAAAACTTTCATTTTTTCCAAACCTTTTCATATAGGCACAAAGTTGCTTGTCTCCACTCAACTAAAGCTTCCAATTTTTCCAGTCTTTCTCAAAAATTTATTCATGTGACTGTATCAAAAACTTTAGTAAAATCTAAAAAACATAGATAAGTACTATTGTCTTTCCCTATGCTTTGTTGGAAACAACTCTAAGAGTAACCAAATGGTAAATGGTTGAATTGTTAAGTTGTTTGTCGGTTTTCTTCTCCCAAGAATAATGCCAAACGGCTATGCAAAGAGTCTACTAACCAAGATAGTTGTGTAGTTTTATTTTCCCCAAAGGAATTCAATAATGGATAAAATAGAAGAATTTGAATAATACTACTTGCTCCATTATTGAATTTTCATCATCATCATCATCATCATCATCATCATCTAGTATTTCATTAATATTTCAATGATATTAGGCAATTTGGTTCCTTGTGATTGTTGATTAAAAGAGACACAAGATAAAAGTCACCACTGATTAATGAACTCAATCTTCTCTACTGCTATAACTTCTTGCATGGCTTCATGAACAATGGTGATCATAACATATTGTGTTTATTTTTTATGTTAGATTTTAACAGTCCCATGTAGGATCCTTTCGAATTTCATTACAACATACATTTTACTCGCATTGCTAGCAATTTGCACATCGATGCAAGAAAGTTACACAATGAATAAATCATTATCAAAATCTCCAAAAAATTTGACTATGTCCTTGAGGAGAGATTCGCATGCCAATATGATCAATCCACTTGCTTCTTTTGACCACCACATAATTGAGGCAAGCTTTCCCTTGTATAGTTGCATGGAGCAATTGTGATTTTTGGGTTACCTACACTAAATTGACTAATTGTAAAGTAATAAGATATATTTTTTTCCACATTGAACGCTTCTAAAAGTTTTTCTCCTCTTAAGTACATTTTGTTGTCGGCCTTAGATGGTCGATGCATTATATTTTGGAGAAATATTGGCATCATACATAACTTTTGAAGATAGTGTTTTGAACTTTCCCAAATCTTGTACACAACTGTAGTTATTCAATAAATTATTTTAATTCCACTGATACTTGATGTGAACTAATCAAGCCTTTCATCAAGGCTTCCTTTATATTAACTCATCTTTACGTTTTCGTTATAATTCTTGTAGTAACTTAATATTTTTTATTGGCATTTGGTCCTAAAACTAAGGATTCATCATGTTTTTGGCATTCAAGAAAATTAATGAAAGCTAATTATTCTTGCAAAAATAGTCAGCTAAGGAGGACGAATGTCACAATACCAAGTAACAAGTTGGATAAAGATAATGGACTAGTCTACTGCAGACAAAACTGGTAACGAAATAAGTCACATGAGGATGGATTGACCTACAAAATAATGGAAAAAAGCATAGAATGCTTCAAAAGAGGCGAGACAAGTGCAAGGAAGGAGATACAATAACAAAAGTAGATAGTTGCAAACACGTAGGACAAGAGGACACAAGTAAGCTCAATGCAACACTAGATACAAGGGTGGAAGTAACAAGCAACATAGATGCTCATGGTAAATGATAGTTGTTGCAAACCAGACTGAATATGAGATGATAAAAAAAAAAAAATTATATTAATGTCCATGAATGACCAAAAGGTCATTCAGACTTGGGAATACGACTAGTTACAATAGAAAATGCTAGTGTAAGAGGACCCTAGGAACAACGATTAACTATATAAAAGAAGACAAACAAAAGTGTTGAAAAATTAAAAAAAGGGTAAACCCAATATAGTAAAACCCCAACCCATGTGGTTAGGGTACCAATAAAAATAGCCATGTAGGAGGAGAAAGAACCCCCAAAGAACATGGGTTGATAACATCTTTCCTCAGAAAGATTGGATGGTAGTCTCATCAAACATCTTTGACCATGCCTAGGCCAGAGGAATCATTTGTGTCATTATCTATCACTACGAAAGGGCCAATAAAAGATCTGATAATGTTCATTGGCGAGTGACTAGGACTGAGGTGGCTAGGTTGGGTGATCCTAGAAGGAATCAAAGCACTCCCCCTAGAATTCCTCCTAACATGCAAGGCCGAAGAAAATCTTGTGGCAGTAAATCAACTCATAATGTGTGCTTGTCCCTGTGGCCCAAGAAGTGATCATGAAAGAGTAGATTCACAACACTGAGAAGTGCATCCATGACACTATGCAAGGGTGGATCCCTATCATCGAGAGATAATGCATTAGGGTAGCTTAGTTTTAGTGTTGTGCAGAGATGAGTGTTGCCTCACTGACCTACCCCCCTCAATGCGTGAAGAAAAAATATCCAAAGGGCACTAAATGTTGCCAATCTCTATGATGCGCTAAAAGAAAGAGGAGATCAACCTAGGAGCTCTAAGGGGCTCACTATAGGGCCCTGTGTTGAAGGGCAATAACCCCTTGAAGAAAAATATTTAAGCATCATTGGTCTGAGTACTAAAAGAAAGTGGATAGTGTTATTCAAGTCTATAAAGACAGTGTTATCTCCCCTAGATCTCATAATAATTAGGGCAACAACCTCTTGAAGAAAAAGGGCTAGGCATCATTGGTCTAGATACTGAAAGAAAGTGGATCGTGTTACTCAAGTCTTTGTAAAGAGAGTGTTATCTCCCCTAAATCTCATAATATATATGGCATCTAAAAATAAGTGTCTTTAGTCTCCACCTCATGTAGGGATCAAAGATTACAGATCCAGTCCCCACATGGAATATGATGATTAGTCTCAACTTGAAACTGGTGTGAGTACATCCTCAACTAGCAGATGGGAAATATCAAGTCGTGAGACCAATGATTTTGGAGATGGTCAGGGCAACAAATGACCCCATCTACCACCTGCATGAAATGCTTGGCGTAAAACCAAAGCTTGGGGATGAGCAGATGAGGAGAGGTCCAAGTGACCTAGATGTAGTCCCTGTAGATATCCTCTTTGACAACTCTAATGATGACCTCCTTTATGGGAAGAATCTGAGGAGGGGCATCCAAAGAATTTCTTAAAGGTAACCTATCAATAGAAATGTCGATAGCTTGGAGTAGAAAATTAATTTCAAAATACCATCAATGTTGATGTCTATTAGGGATTAAAGATGCAATTTTATTTCAAGAAAATAGGGCTAAGCATGAATACCTCCCACGGCCTGACGTTGAATCCCCACAAGGTATTGAGTCTATGAATTTATAAAGTAAGCCTAAAGTCGTAGAGGTTGGGTGGCAAATTCAGCTTGGACAACACAATGAGAAACAATCTGTTTGCATCAAATCATTCGCTGAATTATGAGAGTTTGGACCCTCTCAATACAAACCCAATCAACAAACCCTAAACTAGGTCCTCAAAACTTAGACCCATGCAAATCAATAGGCTTGATGACTGCATTGAAGATGCATATCTTAAAAGAAATATCCTAAAAAGGGATCTAAAAACATTGGTACTTCAATATAGAAAGGGAGGCATATCCCTTGCAAAGGCATGATTGAGAGGCTAGCTTCCTACTAAAAGATGGTTAAAAAAACTGTTGACGCAGTGGATTGCACACTGGGCAGGAGGCCGAGCTCCTGCCTTCCACACGCAACAATGGAAACTCCCCTCTCGCCTGTGGGACCGGCGAAGCTGGAGGGGAGAGTCTCTAGATAAGGGCTAGCTCCCTCTGATGTATCTTTTTGGCCCTGGATTCCTACTGCTAACAAATAAAATGAAAAAGGGGGGGATGAAAATGGAGAAAGATGCTGAAACAGAACCTAAACCTAAACTAAAAAGGGTGATACACCAAAAAGTTGACCCACCCAGCCTGAATATACACTTTTCACCAAGAAGAAGCGCCCATACACTTCATCTGATGTGGGAAACTCTTCTGTATCAGTGAGTCAGGGGTCCATAGAGATACGAGGAAGGAACTACCAAAGGTGTTCTAAGACACACTTTGGCAGCCTATTCACATGTGCCTATATTCCTGTTGTAGACACTTCTGGCAGACCTGCAGAAAAGAAACTTCACAATGCGCTAGACATGCTGGAATCGATCTGTGAGAAGCATGAAAGGAAATGACTTAACACAAAAAGAAAACATAGACATGTGCTTGAGTGCAAGTCCAGATGGAGGTAAAAATGCTAAGCCCTGATTCAAGGTAAAATTTGGCAAATATCTGCCTTACAAACCCATAGATTTTTGGGCACAGCTTCGCCTTAAGGTTGTGAGATGGATCCTTCTCAAAATGAGAATTTTTACAATATATAAAAAGAGAAAGAGAACTTGGCACTTTCTGGAAAAGACTTTGGCGCTCTTTTTCCAGTGGCCCATGTGCGTTCCGAGCCTTGGGAAGAGGAAGCCGTTTGATTGTTGGCTCCTGCTTTGACTCTGGCATTCCAACATTAATGCAAAAGCATGGCCGCGCCTCTTTTCTACAAACAGACTGCTCTTTCTAGATATTTACGAGGTTTGTCCCCTTATAAATGCAAAATGGAGAAGACAGGCCGTGCCATTTACTGTTTGCGCCGTTTGGTCACCATCTGGCAATAACTTGCCTCCCCTTTGCCACTTGGACTGCTTTGTCTTTTCCTGCACTTTGTCTTCTTCCTTGCTTTGTCTCTTTCTGGCTCCTTCAGCCCCCCGGGGCTATCTTTTAGCGGGTCGCTGCATTCCTTGGGCTCTTTTCTGGTTGGCGCTTAAGCATTTTAAAATCAAACGACTATTTCACCATCTTAAAATTGATGTCCGCGCACCCGTCATTGCTTGAAAACCAACGGCTAGTTCGACATGCTTGACTTTGACGTCCTCGGGCCCGTCACCCCTTGGACACTCTTCGGCTTTCCTCTTCGGCCTTTTTTGCGGACTTATTCCTACGGACTTTTTTCCATTCCATTTTCCATTCCAAATTTCTTCGGACTTTTTGTCCGAAGGAATTATGCCTTTGCCTTTCGACTGCCTTAAACAAAATTTCGAAAGCAGCTTTCTTTGTGGCCTCTTTGAAGTGTTCCTTGCTCTCCGCAAGGGCTCTTGAACCCAGAACTGCCCTCCGCAAGGGCACTTGTCCTTCGAGAGACTTGAACTTTTGATTGAACCACTCCTTCGAACCAAGCTGATGAACCAAGATTTGAACCGAGCGTTGAACCAAGCTTTGAACCAAACCGGCCGAACCAAGTCGTTGAACCGACTAAGTGAACCGAGTGATTGAACCATCTGATTGAACCGAAGCATTGAACCAAGCTGATTGAACCAAGCTGACGAACCATTTGATTGAACCAAAGCGATGAACTTTGCCGATTGAACTAAAACATTGAACCAAAGCGTTGAACTAAGCCATTGAACTGAAGCATTGAACTGGTTCAATGGTTCAACGGTTCAAAGATGCTAACTTTCCTTGTGAATTTATTCAGACAAGAGTCCGAAGAAGCTTTGTAAAACCTTGCACTCTTTGACTAGTTCTTCATTTGCCGAAAGACATCACCTGCAGAGTCCGTAGAAATGGACTTGCAGAGTCCGTAGAAAACCTCTTTGCAGAGTCCATAGAAACTTCACCTGCAGAGTCCGTAGAAAACCTGCAGAGTCCGTAGAAATCCAAGCTCTGCAGAGTCCGTAGAAATGGACCTGCAGATTTTGTAGAAAACCTGCAGAGTTCGTAGAAATTTGCAAGACTCGTGCAAAATCAAAAGTACTGGCTCAGAACAACATTAAAAAAAGGGGGGACCTATTTTTTGGCCTGTTGGGCCAAAAATGGTCAACAAAAACTAGACCCACAAGTAAGTGTAGGCCAATGTGATATCCCAAGGTTCACTTTTGTGGAAGAACTAGAACATGGAAAGAGATCATTTGTAGGTGTTGAATATCATGACCTTAGTTTTGCTAAGATTGACCACCAATTGAAAAAGCTCACACAAACGCGCAAGAATATCAATTTGTCTTTGTAAACCATATAGGTAGAATGAGAAAGGACAATGTCATCGGCAAAAAGAAGTGTAACTATCACCACTTCATGTGAAATGCAACCATCATCTGCATGAGTATGTTGTAGATAAAAATACTCAAGCTTGTTGATTTAAATGTTGAAGAGGGTTGGTGAGAGAGATCATCTTTGCTTGACCCTAATGGTACTCTTCACAAAGCTAGAAAGACCACGAGAAATACAAAACTACTCGAAAACTATCTCATAGAACCTCCAAGAAGCAGTAATGAGAGAATCCAGAATGCCAACATCACACAAATTCTAGAAAAGATGTCTCAAAACCAATTCAAAGGCCTTTCGGAAGTCTACAAAACAACAAAAGACTTTGCAAGACCCATGACGAGCCTCCTTAATGATAACCCAAAGTGTAAATGTAGTTAACTATTTGGCATTCTCTCCTAAAGCCAACTGGCTTGCCCGCTTGCTCTAAGATTACCTCTCTCCAAGTGCTCTGAAAACTGCATGTCTGACACAGTGGCATAAATTTTGGCAAATGTATTACCATTCATAATGGTCATGTAGTTGTTAGGGTTGGAGCTATCCTTGGAATTGTGAATGGGATAAAATATGTGTTGGGACTAAGAATGCAGAAACCCTAAGCAAACCTCCTCATTAAAAAGGTTGGCCAATGGTAAGGCAAGGGAATCACACCATATTTGAGGAACTTAGCCCGAAGGCCCTTGCAATCTATGGCTTTGCCGGTACATAACTTTTGAATAGCCCTCCTGATTGTATTGGCAGAGAAAATAGTAGAACATAGTGGTGGAACAAAGACAATGACAACAAATTGCTCTAGATGTCATATAGAGAAGCTAGCATAGGAAATCCATGACTTTGGGTCAATGTCAAAAGCAGGGGTTTTCCTCGGAAGGGGAGTGCGCCAAAAGGTCTTAGGGGAACGGTGGAGGGCAGCAAGGAGAACAAGTTGTCTCGACATAATAAACTCACATTTCTTTCATTGGAGAAGACATTGATAATCTCTACGATTGGAGGGTATGGAGGGATGGTCATGTGCTAGGGAAAAATGAAGTTTCTAATGCGAGGACTTACACTCGTCATTGTACAAAGGTTCATAGGGTGGGACCCATGGGAAAGAGATGAGTTAGAGTAGTGCACATAGTAAGAGTAGGAGTAAAGGGTTACGTCCCAAAGGGCATGGCATAAAAACTCATACATAGAATCTATAGTGGGAATAAGAAGGAAATAGTATCCATATATAAGTTGAGAGAGTCGGGGAACATAGTCAATGGCTTTGTATTAAAACCCGTGAGTACCTAGCTGATTTTTGTAAGGTAAATGGAATTTTTTTTGGAGATGGAAAACCCTTTGACTTACTGCGGTCGGGTCAATACCCGTTAACCATAGTTTTCAGCATAGTAACCGCATTCGCCGAATTTAATTGTAGAAGTTCAAAATTCGCCGATCAAGAAGAAAATCTTTGAAATTCATTCAAATTCGTGATTCAATATCCAACAAACTTTTCATAGTTTATTTCAATCAATTTAGGATAAATTTTGGAGTCAGAAAATTTGGACAGATTCTGTTCTATTTGAAAATGACATGAAAAACCAGAGTCTGATTTTCCTTGTATGCTTTTGTTTTGAGTCAATGTGGAATTTAGGAAAGCAAAATATCATTAAATCATTTTGCGGAAACTTTGATGAGATATTTGGCGGAAACTTGAAAGTAATTTTGACATGTTTATTTATACAAAATGTGGTCTTTTTTTAATGGTGGGTTGGTATATTTTAAAAAATAAGTATATTTCTATCAGCTGAATTTAATCACGAATTTTATCTCAAATTTTTTAGTTTCGATTTTTTTTCAAATTTTTTCCTCGGCGAATTCGAACACGAATTCAAATGCGGTGACTATGGTTTTCAGCAATTACTTACTCGCCAAAAATCCGTGGTTAATGGGTATCAACCTAGAAGTGAAAAAACATATTAATTAGGGTGAAATAATACATAATTATGCTATTTTTTTGTCATGATTTTTTGCTTTGAACTTTCTGTCGGAGATATTATCATTGTTGTTTGATAATGTGAAGAAACAAACCCTGCATCCATAATTATGGTCACGATTTGGGCTTGCAACTTTGACACCAATGGTGCTCGTGGGTTTTATTACAAAGGGTCAAACGTTTCATAATGTCTATCACTGAGTTTTATATCCACTATAGCCTTTGTTATTTTTCAATATATTTGCTATTATAAACACTTTGCCTATGAAGCTCCTCATTTTATTGCATTGCCAAATTAAAGCATGTAAGAAAAACCCCAAAATTTGAAAACAAAGCTTGCTAGAAAAATAACATATTTATGTTTTTGATTGTTCATTTGCCGTTAAAGCTCACTGCTAAGGTTGCTAAATATTAAGACTTGCTAAGGTTGCTAAATATTAAGACTAGCTACTTTGAATGGTTTGAAGTGTGAATTTGAGAGGTAAAGATTGGCTATATCTAGGGTTTAACCCTTTTTTCCCCCATTTTCTTTCAACTTCTTCCAGGGTTTTAATTTCTAAAACCTAAGATTTTAATTTTTTTATAAGTTTGTTTTATAAGGTTTCAATGTTTCAACTTCAAAAATGGCATTTGGTTCTTGTAGGCCTAGGAAGTCTGATGACCCTGCATGGAGGCATTGCTAAGACTGATGAGACTATAAAATGGCTCATTTTATCCATGTGATAACATCCATTTTCCTTGAATAAAAATTGGATCTAAGTGTAATTTCTGAACTTATGATTTATTTAGAATGAAATAGAGAACTAATACTTGGCTATTTCTTTATAAATCGTTGTCTTCTTGCTTGTTGATTCTTGTTACTAAATCTTTGAAAAACCCTGTTAATATGTGTATATGCAGCCCACAATAAGCCATATTAGACATGAGCATGAGGTATCAACCAAGTATCAGCTTCAAAGTGAGCTACAGGCACTCTGGACATAGCTACAGACTCACTCAAATTTACTATGGACTCACTCAGTTCATATCTACGGACTCAGCCAGTAGCTCTATATCCATATAGTTCGTTAATTTAAGACCAGTTCGAAGCATCAAATACCAAGGGACTCCATCATAGTCATCAACAATTCAAAGAATGCAACTTGGAGAAAATCTATGAACTCTACAGGTTTCATATCTAGGAACTCTGCAGGACTGAAATCTACAAACTCTGCAGGTTGAAACATCTATGGACTATGCAAGCATATCTACGGATTGTGCATATCTACAGACTGTGTGCCCATCTACGGATTCTTTTCTTAGACTCTTCAAGTTTATTGTTTGCATCTAAATTTAAATTTGTGTAATTTCATTTCATAAATAATTCTCTTCATATTTCATGACGATTGAGCTTACGTTGTAAATAGATAATGTCTCTCTCCATATTTTGTGGAAGATTGAAATAAGCTAAAATATCTACGTTGTTATGTTTCTCTCCATATTTGGCGGAGAGCATTTAGGATTATTATTCTTGAATAAGGAGTTGGTTGCAAGCATGAGATTATAAATGCAACCTCCCACACCATTGTAATCAATCTTTATCAATAATACATTCTGAAGCTTTGTAACATAAATCCAATGTTCTGATTTAAATCCTCTTTCGAGGAATGAGCTGACCACTCATTTCAAAGAAGATGGATAAATGTATTTTTATTTATTTCTTTGTTATGTAATTATGTTTTTAAATTGTTATCTTTTATTTTTCATGTAAACCTTTATTTTCTGTAAATTTGTTGTGAACCTGCAGGTGTTTTCTGTGTTTATCATTTATTTTCAATTCAACAATTTACTTTTCTTTATTATCAATTCAGAAATTTACTTTCATGCAAGTGTGATTTACTTACCTGCAAGTATGATTTACTTTCTGCAAGTGTGCTTTTCAATTCTAGTAAGTGTGATGTACCTTTCAATTCCTACAAGTGTGCTTTCAATTCCTACAAGTGTGGAGTGTCGTAGAAGGGACCGGTTGCTAGAGATCTCTTTCTCCTATTGCATTAGCCTTGGACACCAGCCCTTGATTGACAATATTAAATGATGAATTAACGACTCATCAAAGATGACCTAGAGAAAACCCTGTTACGAATTCAAAGAGCCAAACACAAATGAGTTTGCAGTGCACATAGAAAATTTTAATCACACAAATATAATATTCTGCTCTAATTCTAATTAATAATCATTCAGAACACATTACAAATATATAAGAATATGATTCCTATAATATCTCCACTAATTTCTCTCACCCGAAATCCTATGATCATTCAAACCACTAAATGCGATATATTGTTATAACAATATATCTCAACAATAGATATTCCAACCTATATCATAATATTGTTTATATAACAATATTTCAATATACAAACTAACTATATTTACCTATCGATAAATATCAACTTGTAAATACTCAAACTTACTCAATGTAAAAAGATAATCCCTAACCCTCCCTCCATAGTTGTTACATGGTGCAAAAACATTCACTCTTATCTACAATATGCTCACCCCTTGTCGCATGCCCTATTTGGCTCATTACCTTGATATAAAGAGAGCTTCACTCCTCCCATGGTTTTACAAGTTTACCATAAACCTTGACATGAACATGAACACCATCTACCTCTAAGAATTGACACGAATAGAATTGTATGCCATCGCATACTCCTAGGTCTGCATACTACTGACGCAATCTTGTTGCAACATGACCACTACTATGTGAAAGAACGCATTCCGCATTTACTTTACGTGATCGCAATGAACGTGTCATTGAGGGTCATCTCTATAAAGAAGTAAGGCAGTCGGGGGTCTCTGCAACAATTGCTCTCCTAACTATTGCCAAAACACTGTTCACCTCCTATGGTTTTTTGGTTCTCTACCACAAACCCTTTAAGATCCATGAACTGACTTACATTGATGTTTTTCTCCTTTAACAACGTTTTCACCTTAGAGAATTATGTTGAAATTTGCACACAAATTACAAATCTTAAACAAGCATATTCTTCTGTTCTTATTTCAAACACACAACAACAATGAAAAATCACACCACACAAAATGTCATCACATCATTGGTGTGGCTTTGTCATTGGTGACTGACGAGAGGTCGTTGAAAGACCTCCAACCTCCGTGTATCCTTCAACCTCTAGTATCTTGCTGCTTACTCAGTTGATATCTCGATGTAGCTCAAGTACATGATTTTTGAAGGGAATAAAATCCCCCCACAATATTTGACTCAAGATGTCGGGATCGCCTAAAAATGCGTCCATAAGGCAATTTTTTTTTTGGTTACAATTTTGACTTTTGACGCAAGACGACATAAAAGATTTTTACAAAGGACTATACTTTTGACGATAGACATTTCAACTAAAATGACTTTGATCATATTTTATATGACATATAATAACTTATAATACCAAATGACTTAAATATCATAGACTAAAATAATACCTATACGTAAACCAAATGACACCCACTAAATAGACATGGAGAAAAACAAAAACTTGACGTTTGATACAAATGACTCTATATAAAATAACCCTATATGGACGATTAATTGTAAAACTTTAACGACTTTACCAAACTTTAATAAATACAAATAGAAACATGACATTAAGACCCATTTGGACATAAAAACAAATTTAATAAAACATTCAAACTACTTGACCATACATAAGAATTGACACTAGGCAACTTTAATACTTGGAATGAACGACTTAACATTAAAGATACATACCAAACTACAACAAAAACTCACAGATACCATAAGAAGACTGGTATAATACAGTTATGACTCGAATAGATGGTCGATTCATCAATGGAGCACGAAGATGGAACAAAATTCCATCCACAATCGTGTATAGTGTTGAAATATGATCTAAACATCATCCATTCAAGTTGTTTAACGCTTCATTATAAGCTGTTAACACCTCCATGAGAGTGACGGGTTTTGATTTTCAGATATAATTGTGCTATCGGGTCTCACAAGATCACCAGATACCATGCAAAAAAACAAACCAATGCATAGAACCGTTGAATTAGGTGGCGCATACAAGTAGATCTGGATTCAGGTCGAAGCCAGATCAAATTCAATTTAGATTTGAAGGTACGTCCATGGCTATTATGAAGTACAGGCACAAAATAGTCTACAGATATGCACAATGTGGAATCTGAGGCGGATGGTGCGACAACTACAATAGATTGATCCAATTGTATTAGAAACCAGATAAGAAATATATGGCGCAACTTCTGTATGGTACTCCCTACAGTCTTTGCATGGAAACTTTGCCAAAATTTTGATGCCGAATGCCAAAGGATGCAAATAACAACAAAAGACATGAATTTATGGCTGATCTACTTCTTTACAATTGGTAATGTCATTGCAACCTTGCGTGAATGTTGTGAAACACAGATCTGCACTTGTTAATGGTTAATCAAAACACTTTCTATAACTAAGCCTACAAAACTAGTCTATTATGCTCTCTCATAAACTCTTTGTGGCTCTCATGTATCGGGACAACCAGAAATTGTAAATGCCCCTCACACTGCTCAGAATCTCACCATGCTCTAATACCACTATTATGAATTCAAAGAGCCAAACAAAAAAAAGTTTGCAATGCACACAAAAATTTAATCACACAAATATAATATTCTGCTCTGATTCTAATTAATAATTATTTGGGACATATTACAAATATATTAGAATATGATTCCTATAATCTCTCAACTAATTTCTCTCACGCGAAATCCTATGATCATACAAACCATTAAATACGATATATTGTTATAACAATATAAACAATATATCTCAACAATATATATTTTAACCTATATCGTAATATTGTTTATATAACAATATTCCAATATACAAACTAACTGACTAACTATATTTACCTTTCGATAAATATCAACCTGTAAATACTCAAACTTACTCAATGTAAAAAGCTAATCCCTAACAAAACCCTATCATATGCAATTATTGTGGGTTTAAGATGAGTGCAAAAGTTAATCGCTTTAAATACCACATAACACAAAATCCAGGTAATGGTGTGTGGTTTTTCAACAAAGTGCCACCTAAGGCTCAAAGAGAAATCATTGTCCTAGCTACATGCGAGGTGGAAAAAAAAAGGACTATTGAAGCACTTGTAGCTGTGATAAATAAGGGGCAATGGGAGTTGATTCTGATAAGTTAAGAGCCTCTGGTTCTTTTGTTGCCCCAAGGGTAGTTCAAAGATGGGGTTTAAGATAATTGTAGACATCAATTGCCTTAAATACCACATAGCACAAAATCTAGGTAATGATGTGTTGCAGTGTGACAAAGCATCCCTTGAGGTTTAAAGAGAGATGGTTGCTAACCTAGCTACGTATGATGAGGAAAAAAAGAAAGAAAAAGAATTGTTGAAACACTTGCAACCATGATGGATAGGGGGAAGCGACAGTTGATTCTGATGAGTAGGAGCCTTTGACTTTTCTATTGTCCCAAGGGTAGTTCGGGGATGGGGCTCATCTATTGGAGATAGTTCAGGTTCATCTTGGACGTTTTTTTCCTTGAAACACCCCTATGGTAACCTTCACTTGAAGGTACGTCTTGGAACCAAGAATTTTAGAATGAAGTAAGGGTGATTGTGGCAAACTTCTGGTACTACAACATACAATTCAATTTGACAAAGAGAATTTGGTAACTGCATTGACCGTTATTGGGAAGGGGTTCAAGATCCCCTACATAATTTGAAAGGCCCATAGTTGGAGGACGCCATAAAAAATACACAATTGTTTTAGATAAGCAAAAAAAAATATGGTGCAAGAAGGGCTGCAACACTTTGTTTGATTGGTAGGTGGATGGAAGGAACCCCACCTTTTAATTTTCTAGTGGCTTCAAGTGGGCAGTTGGTGTTCTTGAAGTCAATTGATACCTCCCAACAAGTGAAAAATGCAAACATTTTGTATGATATGTTGGACAAGGTGGTCATGGAAGTGGGTGTGGAAAACGTCATCCAAGTTGTAACTGATATGCAACAACATAGGTAGTAGCAGAGAGACCTCTTAAGAAGAAACACCATTCACTTTTTTTAGAGACCTTGCTCAGCCCATTGCATTGATCTCCTATTTGAAGACATAGGAAAGATGACAAGGGTGAAAAATGTGCCTGAAAAGATGAGAAATATCACAAAATACATCTATAATCATCCTTGGGTACGAAGCTTGATGAGAGTGCACACCAACAAAAAGGAGCTTGTGCAACCACAAGCCACACATTTTGCTACAAACTTTGTCACATTACATTGCAACCTTACATCTCTTAAGCAAATGATTGTGAGTATATGGTGATTAGAGTCTCCCTATTGCAAGAAGTTACCCCAAGCAAGATAGTCATGAAGTAATTGACTTGGATGATATCGATCTAAATGCATATTGGATTGTTGAGTCTAAGAATGTGCAACTACAGCCCATGTTTGTTGAGGTCGTCACAAATTTCAAGAGGGAAGTAAAAGAGATAGCGGTAGAGGAGTTGGAGATGATTTTATGGTGCATTGATGATAGTCTATGAGCATTGTACTCTTCGTTCTGTCTAAAACTGAGCATTGTAATTATTTTTGGTTGAAAACTAATAGAAAATATACTTGTATGTTTTCTAAATTCATTTCATTTTTAATGTGTTTTACATGTTATTTTAGTTTATTTTATGAATTTATATATTTTTTAAAGTGGCGATAAAGTTGCCGAATAACTGTCAACTCCCAAATACAAGTCAAAATTTTGGGTTGTTAAGTACGAACTTTTAAACCATGGTCAATGATGTACTATCATCAAAATAGATTGTGGTGTGGCGAATGTTGGGGGGCATAGAGGGACGCAATGGGGGATAAGAGTAAGTAGTAGCATGGAGAGTGAAATTCAAGGCAACATGGTTGGTAGGTGGGAGCTGATAGGAAATAAGGAAGTCTCGGATGTGGAGCATGAGAGATCTACAAATAAGAACATAATCCACTATGCTTTCTCCCCCCTCATGGGGGAAATAAGTGAATCTACTAGTATTATGGAAACAAGGAAGCCCGTTGAAAATGTGGAGACTATGCGATTCCCCCATCTAGAGAAGTTGCCTTATTGAAATCATTAAAGCCAGTTCCTACATTCTATAACCTTGTCCTTGCCTAGATCAAAATTGTTATCCATTTCTTCATTATTTGTTGTTCCTTCTCCTCTGTAAATCATCTTTTCTAACAATCTCGTATCAATGTCTTTGGTATCCTTGTCAAAACTGCTAATCATGATATTTGCTACATAACTTTGTAATTTCTTTTCCCCCCAATCAATGAACTTGTATTTTTTGAGTTTCCTATTGTCTTTGATTAAGATCTACCATATTTCATTGATTTCTTTTATGAGTTAAGCTTTCTATGTCCTTAAGAAAAATTTGGTCGTGATTCTTCAATTTTTTAGCTCGTCATTTTTCTTTATCATTTCTTGTTGTAAGTTTTCTGCTTTTCCTTGATGGTTTTTTATTTTCCATTATCTAATTCTTTGTAGTTTGTCAATATCATGTTGTGGTAGTACTATCACACCATTCATCTTTTTCTAATTCTTGCTTGAACTATCCTAGGATTTGATCTTCATATATGCTTTGGTTCATCATCTCTTTTTGCTATGATCACGATATTTGCTTCCATCTAAGTGACCTTTGGTTCATCATCTCTTTTTGCTATTCTCATGATATTTGCTTCCATCTCAATGACCTTTTCCATTAGAGAGAGAGATTTACTTAGATCCTTTCGCTGTATTCATAGTTTATTGATATCGATTACTACATCATGGGCGAACATGTGTGCAATATTATCGCAAAAGTTAACAATACGCCTATAGTATACCTTAAGAACCAAAAAAAAATGTTTGACATATTAGCTGATACGGTTTCATTCCTAGACCTAATTGCTCAATGCAAGCATATTACCAGTGGGAAAATGATTATTCCTTGATGAAATAGAATGGTTTTGTTTTGATGTGAACATGGCAATTTTTGAAAGAAATTCAACCAGCATGTTCTTGAACCATTCAGAGATTGCATGGAGATGTAAATCCACTCTGAATGTGGTTGGATCATTCAACCTTTCTTTAGAAGCAATGGTCATCATAGCCAACTGAGCAAACTGGGCTAGGAATTGTCGAAGAGAAAACCACTTAGCTTGAGATGCATGCCCAAGTATGGTGGGAGACCAAGGACAAATGCAATCATACCAGTAGTATGAAGTATGTTGTAAGGAGTAGGAGCATATCATAGTGGTTTGATCTTTCACTGCGAACTCTAGAATTTCTCCTTATGTAGATGCAACCAGACTTTGTCACCAATCTGAATAGTGTGAGGTGTCCAATGCAAATTATGGCATTCCTTATATTTTTGTTATCGGTGGGACAAAAACTTTTGAGCCTGATGGTGCACTTGTTGGATGTGTTTTTATAACTTCTCTTTGTCCAATTCCTTCACGAGTTCACTAGTTTCTAAAATTGTGGGAGTGCGAAAAACAATGTGAAGAGGTGGCACTAGCTGAAACCCACATTATGTCTAGAAAGGACGCTGCCTTGTAGAAATGTAAATAGCTCTATTATAGACATGTCGAATTACGCTAAGTTATCATCCCAAGTAAGAGAATGGGGACTATTGTATAGTTGTAATAGCTAGAGAAATGTGTGACTAATCACTTCAATTTTTCCATTAGTCTTAAGCATTTCCCACCAATCTTGCCATAAATGACTAACGATCCTCGGATCTTAATCATATATAATAGAAAGGAGAACCCCGAAGTGTATCCAAACGCATTACAAGAAGAGCATGGTTGTTTCCGGTGCAGTGATATTCTTACATGCAATGTTGCTTGCCATCTTGGAGGAATGATTAATTACTAAGAACAGGGAGTAGTGCTGATGTTTATTCATCGGCAGATCCGTTAAAAATTCCATGCCAATGGACTCCCATGGCCTGGACATAACAGGAAGAGGTGTGTACACACCCTGTATGTGCTTTGCTAGTTTCACGATGCTGCAAGGGACACAAGAGTTGATGTGAGAGACTTCAGTTAGTGTCTTGGTGACCCCAAAGTGACCATTTGATTTGGAGTAGTGTGACTCCTAGGTGAGCCTACTACGAGGTGTGCTAGAGGGAACACATATGACCAAGCTTGTACAAAAGCTTGTCCTGCAAATATAATTCTTCAACTTGTCCTTGAGAAAGGGCGTTGTAGGTAGGTGTGAATACTATATCTACAGAATACAGTAGAAACCAAATCCATAGTGATGGGTGGCCTCAAGTATTGAACATTGTTAACATCGAAGTGATTGGAGGTAGGTTCTTCAATAAATAAGGGGACAACTTCATTAAAAAAAAATCCCTTTAATCTTGTTAATAATGCTAAAATCACACCAATCTTCCTCTGCAACATTATACCCATCTCACACTAGGGAAAAGGATTTCACACAACGTGAATTTTTAACTTGACTTAAATTTTATATATGCATTACTTGCCAAATGCAAATACCGTACTTTCCCTATTTATAAGGGGTGACATAAAAAAACTAAATAACTTCTCCAAACCCTAATTAACTCATTTAATCTAAACAAGGCACTGCCAATTCCAATGGGAATTAAAGAAAAAAGATCATCAATAACGTCAAATCAAACCCAACCAGCAAATAGTTTTATAATCAAACCCTCAATTCTCAAATCCCGACAAGGTTGACATCAGCAAAACCCATTTAAACCAACCCATCACAACTCATTTAACATGACAATAAAACTTCAAGTGACGTTACCTTCAATCTTTATATTTTTAGCCATAAAATTGACTACATTAATTGTAACTTCTTCTTGTCTACAAAAAATTGTCACGGTGCTTCAACAAATCAACAACAATCTTGTCAAGGATGCTTCACCAACATGCTTGGCAAGTTCTGCGATTCTTCACAATTTAGCGACACTTCACAATTATGCAGTACTTGTCACCTCTTGCAATGCTTCATCATTAAGTTGTGACTGACAAGTCTTGCAATGGTTGTTAAGCATGTAAAGCTTATCAAGACGTGTGATGCATCATGCAATGATTTAAAAATCTATCTTCCTCGATCTTCAATGCTTCTGAAGCATGTGTTGCTTCTCAAGCATGAATTGTTATTCAGGGATAAAAAGCATTTGAAGCTCCCATTGCTTTTGTAGACAGACACTGCTTATGCAGATGCCATGCTTATGCAAATCTGTTGTAACAATATTAAATTTGCCTGAATTAATCAGTTACTTTGTTGTCTTCCCCTTGTTGTGCTTGATCGTTGAATGCAATTTTTGTATGTCGCCACTTCATGTGCCTTGCATTCTCCAGCGTATTTTTTGTATGAAGAAATTAAGGAGGCTTATGATCAAAGCGAATGATGGTATCCTTTCCTAAGAGATAGTGTCACCATTACTTCAAAACTTGGACAGTCGCGTAGAGCTCCTTAAAGGTAAAGTACCTTCGCACAATGTTGCTGAATGTCTTAGAATTGTATGCAAGAGTATGTCCATTCTGAGTGAGTGTTTCACAAAGTGCAAAATCAGATGCATCAGTCTTGATTTCAAAAGGTTGATTGATGTCGCACATTGCAAGGACAGGTGCAAGGTCGAGTCTTTCTTTGAGTTCTTCAAATTCTTAGTGTTGCAAACACTTGTGTTCATCGACTAGGAGATGTGAGAATTCAACAAGAACCAATAATAAAAAATTTCAAGTTCAAGAAAACTCCACGTTTTTGTGTGGGTGCGAGGGACCAACAAATCTTGAAAAATATTGCTCTGTTACGGATCCACATGAATACTTTCATGGTCAATGCTGTAGCCCATGTACTGAAGCCAAGTGAGATCGAAGGTGCACTTGCCTAAGTTGAATTGCAACTTGTGAATGCAAAGTGTGTCAAGAACCTTCTGAACATGTCCAATTTGCTTTTTCATAGTATTGTTGTAGATGAGTATGTCATCTATGTAGACACAAGTAGGTATTTGTAAAGTGTCGCAAAATATCGTTCATATGGTTTGTGAAAGTTGCAAGTACCTTGGTTAGAACAAAAGGCATTACCAACCACTCACTTAGGCCTTTCATTTCCCTTAACACAATCTTCCTAATGCCTTTGGAGTTGACCAGAACTTGGTGATAGCCCAAATTTTGAGATAAATCTTGCTAAAATATTGTGCAAGTTGGAGCTGATACAAAAGATCATCAATGCAAGGTGTATAATACTTGCTTTTCACACTGATCTTGTTGAGGGAATGCTTCAATGCAAAAATGCCACAAACCATCCTCCTTTTGTGCAAGGAAGATTAGACTACTACAAGATGAATGACTTGGTTGAATCTTCCCTTAGTCAATGAGCTCTTATATTTTTCCATGAATCCCATTATTCTCATAAACTAATCTATGATAGAGAGGATTGTTGGGAAGTGGAAATCTCGAAATGCAGTAGATTTGGTGCTTGATGGAACAAAGTGATGGAATGTCTATGGGCTCTTCAAAGACAATCTCCATATTGACATCGCAGATTCTCAAGTTGAAGTTGAAGCTATGTTACAAACCTAACGGATTAAGTTGTGAGGGCATGCTTCTTGGTAGTGCTTTGCATTAACCCTAGGAGGGCCATGAGTACAAATTTCTGTGCATGAAAGATGAGATTTCTTCATTGCTTCATAGACACTAATGAGATGGTCTTCAAAGGGGACTCTAGAATGTGCTAGAGACAATTGTTGATCTTGATAGACAAATGTTGTGGCTTTTCGTGTAGTATAGAACACTGACCCTTGCTTATATTAAAATGGATAAGTGCAATCTGTTTGTGGGGTCATTATTTTCTGAAATCATGCATTTCCAAACATGGAGAGGGAGAGATTTTGGTTTCCCTGAATAAGACTCCTTGTTTAACCAATAAAAACCATGCAAGAAACATGTGTGGTTTTGTCTATGTCTTGTCCATGCTTACATAGTGTTAACAATGATGACAAGGCGGACTTAGTTCACGTCATGAGAGTATAGCCAAGTGTACATCGACAATTGTAAGTATGTTTGATGGTATATTTTTAAAGGTGTCTAAGCTTTTTGGGTAGTCTTCTTAGTCGTTTAGAGAGACCAATGTTGTTTTCATGAAAGAAAGGGAGTAGGGGAAAGTACCTCTTTCCATATGTGGTAGGTAGTTATTAATAAAGTTAGCTGGTTGTAAATGCACTTTTAAAAAAGTGTTTGTTAAGAAAAGAGAACGATTGCCAGTGGCAAGGAAGTTGGCATTTGAATTAACGAATTGAGACTTGTCCGTAACATTTTTTTTTAATTTTTAATTTGAGTCGATGATTAAGTAAAAATAGAACGCAGGTTATTCTAAAGCATTTCTTTTAAATGAGTTGCTGCATTGAAGTGTTAAATCAATGCGAAAACCACATGCAACCTTCAAAAAAGCAACCTCTCCAAATAAGGGCTAACGTTGAGATGGCCGAGTTGGTCTAAGGCGCCAGATTAAGGTTCTGGTCCGAAAGGGCGCGGGTTCAAATCCCACTCTCAACAGTTTTTTTTCCAATAAAAAAGCCGACTCAATTATCATTTTATTTTATTATTTAGTGAGTATAATACAGTTTGGTCAGAGAGGATGGCATCGGGCATTTGGTCTAGTGGTATGATTCTCGCTTAGGGTGCGAGAGGTCCCGAGCTCAATTCTCGGAATGCCCCTCTGGGATTTCAAACATATTGTTGTTTTTTTCGCTTTTTTTTTCTGCCAGATTCTTTTGAGAGATATAAATTATGCATTTCAACTTGCTCAGCGAAGGGCATTTGGTCTAGTGGTATGATTCTCGCTTAGGGTGCGAGAGGTCCCGAGTTCGATTCTCGGAATACCCCAGCCAGCTTGATTTCAGGTTTTTTTCTTACTTCTTTGTCGTTGCCGCGGAGCAGGTGAATGTATTTACGAGCTTGTGTAGGATGCAAAGAATTATACTCTCTGAAAATTTGAAGATAATAAATCGTCCATACTGTAAATTGCGACAACAAAGGGAATGTATTTGCAAATATGTAATTTGCGCACTTGTCTATAATTTGTTTTGTTAAAAGTATTAAAATCTTGTAGGGTTAAAAGTATTAATCTGGTAGGCGAGCGTGCCAAGTCATTCATTTATCTACTATGACTAAAGATTGGAGAAATGGCTGATGCATTGTCTGAAAGATTGATTTTATTTATTTACATATATATTTTTCCGTATCGTATGTACGTCTGTTTGAGGCACACCGATACATTGTGGGTCATGGAATCGCCGACTTAGTCAAAGGCAAGGTTACAAAGAATAATATACTCTTGAATTGCAAGTGCATAATTGGAAAGATGTCAATAAGCCGAGAAAGTTAACAAAAAAACCATTTCTGTTAGGCGTTATGCGTTTGGGGTCTTGAGATATTTCTGGTTAACCTATGGGGCACATAACCTTTGATCTAGTCAACTGATAATTTTCATATTAACATATGGCTTGGTTGGAATAGTTGACCTAATTGAATTATGGAATCGCCATAGCCTAATTATGGTATATATGGGAGTTAGTGTTTAATATTGACTAACCGTCATATTACAAATTATGTTTTTATTGCATGGATTATGAAAATTTCCCCCTCAAATTGACTCAATCATATATCCTACTTTTTTGCTCTTCATTTCATATATATTGTGGGGATCTGCTCTATTATACTATTACCCGTGAGTTACTATTATTATCCTATTCATGCTATATGTTGAATTGCAATATATTAATGACAATCTGCTCTTGTGATATAATAAATTCATTACATTTTGAGTCCTCCCCATTGAAGTACTACTCGTCACTTTGTGAGGGTAGTGTAAAATAACTTTCCCCATTGAATTACTACATATAATCCTATTGTTTGAGCTTTTTGTCTATTACAAATTCCCCAAAATAGGTCTTCTGAGCTATTTTAAAGACAACAAATTACGATGTTGCAGATATGTAATGGAACAAAATTAACTACTTGAACACAACAAATTACAATGTCGCGGAGATATAATGGAGCAAAATTAACTACTTGAAGACAACAAATTACAATGTTGCAGAGACATAATGGAGCAAAAGTAACAACTTGGATGTATAGAGTAACTCTATACATCCATGCAATTTGTAAAAACTCACCTAAAATCACTTTCATTCAAAAATTGACAACCACGAACAATTCAAAAGACCTTTAGAAGCCTTAAAAAACATCATTCTTGTAGGTAGAGTTTCATGCAAATGATTATACGGTTACTATGGGCTCTAAATCAGCTTTGTGGTGAAAACATAGCTTAAAAACTTGAAGCATCGACTTGAGTTATGAGTAAAACATTGAAGGGGTCTCAAAGTCTATGTTCAACAGGTATAGTTTTAAGAACAACTTTATAAAAGTTTTTATTATATCTCGGCCAATCCTATATGACAAGTATATTTCCATTGGCTAGTCTTTGGCAAAATTTCCTTGCTAGTGTAAATTGATTGGCTATTACATTGGTTCTTTAAAAAAACTTCCCTCTGAAAAATTAAATGTAATATTCAAAGTAATATATAATAATCACATCCACCGTCCCCTCTGCTTTGTTTCTCAAAGGGACATCTTGCCTGTTGTTGGCTCTTTGAAACTTCATCGTCAACGTGTTTTTCATAAAAGCAAAGGTCATCATGCCAAAAAATAGAGATTGCGAGTAGGTTGATGTTTTTTTTAAATTCTTGCCATAAAAATGGCTCGAGCATACTTATAAAATTAAAATAACCCCTCCTTTGTTTTCTTAAGGTTTGAGTTAAACCTTGGTATTGAGACTCAGAGTTAGATTAAAGACAACGAGCACATTTTAGACTCGGACTCGGGAAAAAGATCGATACGACTTTGTTGAATAAAAAATCGTAAATTTTAGCATTAATTTAGTGATAAAATTAATTCTTATACATTCTAAAGAACCATAAGATCAATAATATAGAAAATTAACCAAAAAGTGATTCTTATCCCCATGAAATGTTGGCATGTTTTCAATGATATTAAGTATAACATTGAACTCATAAATTGGTTTATGTTATAATTGTAGTGTGTCCAAATACATTGAAAAGGATACATGCTAGAATTGTAAGGTGTCCATCATGTAAAATTAATAAAGTTAACTGATCTTCAAAAAATACTATGGCATTGAAAGGGTTGTAGTCCAACTGGTGAGGATGATGGTTGTTTATATCCATCCACTAGGTTACAAATCCCTCTAGATATCCGACATAGAGAGTCAAGTGGTTAAGGCCAGGTTTGTGCCCTGGGTGATTTTGACGGCATAGATGCCCCTTATTCATCGCTGCTTAGCCAAAGGAACTCGGCATTGTAAATCTGCTATAAGTTTATTTCCGGAATATGGGCAGAGATGCCGACATTGCAACTTTCAAGTGGTACCACATCACAAGTAACATACTCTTGCATAAAGGAGATGACATGTACTCGAGTGCGCATTAGTGTGTCACATTGAGTATTCTTTTCTTATTTTAAAGAAAAGTTATTTTATTAACTAGAACTAAAATTACAAAATTCTGTTATGCCAGGCAGAAAATTTATTAGTCTAAGTCCAAGCCTGAGCATTGGAAATCAAAATGAGAAATTTAACACCAAACATCATCGTTGAAAACCAAAATGAGAAAATTAACACCAAACATCATCGAAAGTTAATTTAAATCTAAGAAGACAATATGACTCAGATCCTCTTGATGTTCAAACAAGTTGGCACATCAAGATTTGTGCATTCTTCGTTTTCAAATATGAGCTACATAGAATGAGCGAGCATTCTTCGTTTTCAAATATGAGCTACATAGAATGAGCGAGCAGACTACACTGCACATGACATTCATGGTCATCACAGGTTTCACAATGATTTTCCCTTCCCTTTGTCTTTCTTTGGGGCAAGAGCTATCAGTGGATTGTTTTCTGGTGGCTTAGGTGAAGATTTATTGTCGTGAGGTGGTTGTTTTTGCAATGCAATTTTTAGTCTTTGATTGAAGGCTTGTTCTTGTGCAAGGAGCTAGGCCTTCTTGATGCATCTTGGACTGCTCCTCGATCTTGACAACATGTTGATAGGCTTGCCCCAATGTTTCACAAGGGAGGAATTCCATGGCGAGCTTATATGTAGTGAAGAAGACTGCTAGTATACTTAAGAATTTTGTGACACTCGTTTTTGTAGAGGTTCAAGCATGTGTAGATTTCATAACACTCATTTCTATGTAGTCTAGCAGAGATTGATGCCTCTTTTGTCTCAACATTTTACACATGATAATACTAAAGAGGGTACTATTCTTCGTGTGCAACATCAAAAAAGTTAATCTACGTATCAATAGGTTCATATTCGCTCTCTTTCTTAGCACTACGAGATTTATACCAATAGAGCAAAGTCTTGGACATCTTAAGGGTTGCGAGGGTGATATTTTCAGCATCTCTGAACTGATGCTGAAATTATTGACGGTGTAATACACCTTTAATTTTCAATGCCAATCATCCAATGCCTCAACCTCAATTTTTCCTTGGAACACTAGGATGTCAAAATTGACTTGCACCTTGAAGGAATCTGAATCATCCAATGCCTTTAATTTTCAACACCAATCATCCAATGCCTCAACCTTGATTTTTCCTTGGAACACCAGGATGTCAAAATTGACTTGCATCTTGAAGGTATCTGAATCATCCAATGCCTTTAATTTTCAACACCAATCATCTAATGCCTCAACCTCGATTTTTCCTTGGAACACCAGGATGTCAAAATTGACTTGCACCTTGAAGGAATCTGGTGTTGTAATGAGGGACTGCTAGTAGTTTCGGGCGTTGCTGGACCTAGTTGAATTCAACATTAGACCCTATGAAATTGTACAAATAGTTCCCTTCCTCTATTCCTCCAAAGCTTCTTGGATGAGATTTTGGAATTCTACTCGAGCTAGTTTCCTCGCATCCTCAAACATCTTCTCCTGCTATTGTCATTCTTCTAGGTATTCTAAAGACAGTGTCGAGTTGTAAGCCTTCATTACAATACTAAGAATAGGGAATCGTCCACAACTAGGTCCAATAATTGACTTAGTGAAGACCAACGAGTAGGGTAGAAATTTAAAGGCAGAGAGCTCTCTGAAACCAAATGATATGTGTTGAGCTCAAGAATGACACACAGGATAACTAACAAACCAACTAATAGAGGATCTAACTAGCTAACTTAAGAGTTATGTTTAACATGCAGTGGAAATGGAGAACAAATGCGAAAGCACCATTACACATTCAATGAAAACTGGGAATGGAAAAGAAAGTTCATCTATTCCTCAAGAACATGTTAATATACATTTTTTAACAATGCTAGATAATATACATTTTTGTACAATGCTATACTTAGAAACAAAGTATTTCCGTGAGTCAAATGGAAAGATGGACTGTGCGATGTGGAAATGTAATACACGAACATGGAGTTTGTACAATGTCCAACACGATAGCAATCATTTGTGGACTATAACTATTGATCACATAGATTAGTTACAAGATGGAAGGTTCTACAGATACAAAAACCATCTGAATTCCAACGGGTGGGGTCGTGAACTCTCCAGGCATCAGAGATGTCTCTTGGTGGTTACTTGAAATGTGTGCCCCTTCGGTGTTTCAAGGCACTGTCTTCTTGTGCATGTGAGACCCATGAAGTCATATGGACTACGAAGTGTAGTTCAGCACTGAGAACTTTACAGCAGACTGCAAAGTGGAGGAGTCATTTGGAGTAGACAAAGTAACTTGCCCCGGCTGCAAGTTAATATTGATGCACTGTGAATCTCACAAGACAATTTCAGGAGCTGCAAACCCAATCCAGATGGGCCCGGATTATCTTTTCCTTCGGATAAGTACAGGTTTGAGATTTGATTCTAAAACCATCTACAGAACTGAATAACATAAATATAATATCACCAAAAAACACGGTAAGTCCCCAGATATACGTAGGTCACTCATTGATGCACATGCTAGCATCTTATTTAATGGGTCTTGATGCACATACTAACATTTTATTTAATGGGTCTTCATGCACATACTAACATCTTATTTAATGGGTTTTAATTAATGGCTCTGACATCTAAATTAGGACGATATTGAATTCTCATTGAAGTGTAATGGCTCTGACATCCAAATTAGGATGAAATTGAGTTCTCATTGAAGTGGCTATGTTACAATGTCCTGCACAGTTTCAATGCAAGAGGCAGACTTTTCAGGCCTCCCAAAAGGAAGATGATTCTAAACTCTCAAAACTTGAGCATGCCCATTGCAGAGTGATTTGCCAATAAAATGTGGGTTTTGACAAAACGAAGGTCTCAATAGCTGACCAAAAGATTGTGAAGGTTGTGTGCTTGAACATGTCTACAAAATATGCTCCAGTAAGTCTACAAAATATACTCCAGTCAAATCAGAAGTAAGGTCACAAGAAATTGTTCATAAATTTGAAGTAATATAGGAGCAAAAGAAACAGGATAGGACTCAATATCCCATCTTCACCATTCTCCCCCACTGCTTCACTAAAACAAAAGATTAAGGCTGCTGAAAACCACAAAATTTGCTGTAAATTCCAAATTTGACTAGTGTAAAATACTAACATATTTCATGTGGTCAACTCTGTGAGCATTCTCATTTTATGATATTTTAGATTTAGTTCTCATCGTATGCTGCTGTATACCGGAAAATGTTTCTACTGGCAGTAGTTAAGCAAGGTAAACAATATTTCAATTGAAGAATTCCTGTAATATCATCACTGTATTTTATAAGTGGCATTTTTATAATACTATAGATATATGTTCTCACTGCAGTATCGTTTAGCTTTGTATTCAGTCTGTTTCTACTTTCTCTAAAATATAATCTCTATAATTTTGATTGAACTGCATCTTCTTTATCTACAAAGTAAATCCTTAAAAAACTTTGGGCACATCAGACCTATGTCAAAGATATTTCGAATGAAGATCCTGCCCAAGAACTTATGGTGTGTGTTTTTCAGATGACATGTCTGACATCTTAGCTGGTAGTTGTTCTTTTGCAGTAAAGTTTTGTGTCTGACATAAAGCGTGCCTATTTCCAGGCATTGACACCAAAATATTAATAGGTATGTCTACTATAATTCAAGTGGTATACTCACTTGTATAACCTCAGTTTTAAAGGTCTACGGATAATTTACAGGTGACTGCATTTAGGCTTCTTCTGGTACCGCCATAAATAGTCACTCTTATCCAATTTTCAATAGTGGATATAAGCTTTAAAAGACATCTTTTTCTCTACACCATTTTAATCAGAATAATTGAGAAAACATATTACAACATTGCAGCTTTCATTTCCACAATTCTGGAACTTTTGTGAACAGCGCTAAGAAATCTACGATTTAGGACCATAGAGATTTTCATTGAAAGATCAATGATCACATAAAAATTCAAAAAATCCCCTGACCACTTAGAATTCTAGGAAGACCGAAAACCATAACCATATGCTTCAGTAGGATTCCCTAAGTTTTCCTGAGCTAGTCTAGTCTGAACTCAAAGGCTAATGATATGCTGTAAAAGGAAACTGCGCCGGACTGTTTTTCCTAGGCGAGGGGCTAGTAACTTGATCAAAGGATTGTAAAAATGCCGGAGACTGGAAGATTTTATGTCTGTTTTTGTAAAACCAAACAGCCAAGCAAGATGTTAGGTCCACCAACCATTATACTTTCAACTGCAGAACAAGTATTGAAATTAGGGATGCAACCAAAAAAACGAGTGGAGAGAAATTCAACCTAACAGTATGAAAGCCAGAACCTAAGGGGATTTTGGGGCTGCTTCCCATTAAAAACGAGGCTGAGCCAGCTACCAATACCATAAGCCATGACATAGTATGAAACAACAATGGCAGGGAGTAATAGATTTCTTATGTGCATGCTAGTTGTCAATGCCAACAAAAAAAATCAGAGTGGATACCAACACTATCATAGCGTAAAAGAATTCTCTTTGTGATATTGATGCCTTTGCTTGAGAGTTAAATCAATTTACCATAGCAAGAGACAGAGGTTTCTAGATTGACAGTAATGGTTATCCATCAAATAGTTTCAAGCCCCCTTTAGCCAACTCGTTAGCTGCATCAACTGTGATTCTTTGAATGTGTACAGAGTACATATTTTTGAGAATCGTCAGCTCCATGGAGATAAGAGATTCTAAACTTCTGTTATTCCAGGATTGGGTTGTTAATTTGACCAAATGAAAGGTGTTGTCTGAGTCGTCCTCTAATTAGGGTGAGGATTAGGTTCCTCAAATGTTGTAATACCCAAAGCAAAACCTAACATTTACTAGCATTGTTAAAATTAATTCAAATGTTTGCTTTTAAGGCCCTTTTACAAGTTCTCCTTTGACATCAAGGATTATACCACATACCCCGACTATCTAGATATATTTGGCATACCCCGTTAAACGAGCAATGGGGGTCAAGTTTTGGGAAAGATTGCAAATCGAGACAATGTATTTTGGCTAGGAAGCGCCAATATTTATAAATTGTGAGCGAGTAGATCCAACATGTTGTAGTTAATGGGTTTGTTATAATAGAGTACTACAATTTTGATTTTTATCTAGGCCAGGATGTTTGAAGCCAAAATGTTAAAGAGATTTGGATTCATTTTTGAAATTTCTATTGTGTTCAAGTCAAACAAGCGACAGACGAAAATGAGAGGCCAATTGTATTTATGCAGAATCAAAATTAAGTTTAGGCCACGAGTTGATTAACTATCTAATCCGAATATGGTTGGGCCATATATAGGGGGTTGCACGAATGACCCGAAGTCATACCTATCAATGAATCTTTAACTCTAGGTCTTTTCCAATTTGATCTAAATCTTATGGATTAGTGAAGAATTTTCCTCAGAAGACAGATTAATCATATAAATCTTCTCCATTCTTTATGGAATACGTGGATTCAATATGAATGTCAGATTGATTTCTTTTCTCACTAACAGTCAGACTTTCTTCTGCAGTATGTTAGTTTTAACAAAAATGATATGGTTGTAACAACATAAAGGCCTTAAAATTTGGCTGGGACTTATTGCTTCATAGTCTCTGCCACATTTCATTGGTTAGAATGAAGTCTTCATTATTTTCCCATATACTATAGTTTGATTGGGTGAAGCAATCACCACTGTCATCTACTCCTCATCATAGTTGAGCATGGCCTCTTGTTAGAAACATTACCCTTTGTCAAAACTCTTCAGTTAACTCCTTAAACTGGTTTCAGTACACTTGACAGGTTAAGAGAATTAAAATTCCATGTCACTACTCTAATTTTTTGGTTTGGCTTTCTATAATCCTCAACTTTGGTGTCATCATGTTTTTCCAACTTTGATTGGTGCTCCTGAAAGATGGGATTATTACTAAGCCCGGAACAGTAATCCCATTTGTCGCTCCACAAGTGTTCACTACTAGTATCTTTAAGCTCCTACAATAATCTGGTTCTGAGTTGATCTAAAGTTAAACCTTGCTTGATATGCTTCCAGATGTTAGAGCTTTTTTCTGCCAAAACAGCTCTTGAAAATATCTTGTATTTCTGGTCTTGCCACATATTTCGACCTCAGTATCTTGCCCCAGTATTGCTTTTTCTCTATGTATTCTCTGCCCATATGAGATCTGTGGATAGATTCCAACCTAAGAACATGCCATGAGAAAACTTGTACCAAAGATGTCACTGCACTTGTTTAAGTAATATCTGAGATGTGTAGAAAACATACATGTTTCAAGCGAAGGCAGCACATATCCCATATCATATACATTTTCCATAGAGAAGATGGGATTGGGGGCAACAAATTTCACGTATCTTCTTATATCTACTGGAGTACCCCTTGGTATACCCCATGGGCATACCCAGTAGACCCCCAAAACACACATATTTTTTATAGGCCACTGTGTTGATATATCTTCATTACACATTTTCCTGGTTAACTGAAAATGGTGAAATTTGCGTTCTTCGCTGTTTGTATTTTTCCATCTCCCTGTTTGAAATGCAAGATGATGAGAGCTTAGTCTGAATTAGCTGATCTCGTCTTTTTTGCATTGATGTTCTCTCCAAGGCAATTTTTCTCTTTGTAGGTGATCAATGAGTTTAATCTCACATGTGTAGAACCTCATCTTCCCCCTAGGATCCTGCCAAAGCTTCTCTATTGCTCCTTTTTCATGCCATGTCCACAATAGTTAGCGGTTCTTCAAGCAAATCAACCTCTTCAGTTCTCGATTTTTTAATCCATTTCATGCCATCTAGGTACTATACCTTCTCATGAGTTGTAAGTATTGCTTGGCATGGTGATCCGTTTTTATTCATGTGCCTTAATTTGATTAAGTATGTTGGAAGATGACATAATGCCTCTCCCTCTTAATGGTACCATACCAGTATCTGCTAACATCATAGATTTAGGGGCTTGCATTTTTACTAGATCTTTCAAAAATTTCTGAACTTTCTAACTTTCTTCCAAGATTCTTATTTGAAGGACCTGGACTCCAAAAAGGACAGCCGTTTAAAACTATAGTATGTACCAATGCTTTGAAAAGGAACTTCCTCAATTTCCAAAGTTGACAATTCGATTCATCTGCACTAGTTTAGCATATAATAAAGGGTTTTCATACTCTTATTATAAATTTCTCAACAAGAATCCCAATTATAGATGGAATCAAATTCAAGGCCCAAGTATTTTATAAGAATGAGCTCCCTCTAATTTCTTACCCTCGAATATGATAGTTATATCTTTATCCCAAGTACCTATCACCATTACTTTGTTTTATTTAAATTTTTATTAGCTTTCATTCCATAGTAGTTACAAAACTTTCTTAAGGATGATGTCTATGTAGACTATCTTTGTGTTTTGCCAGTGGTACAACATCATCTGCATAAATCAGTAATAGCAAAACATATACAGCAATACGTAGTCCTCCTGCCTCCTCCTTTCTGATCCAATCTTATAATTCATCTATAAATAAGCCAAATAATATGGGTGAAAGGGGACTATTTATTTCACACCAATATTGTTGTTGATTCTAATTTTCACTATTTCATTTCCATCATTTATTCGTATTGTCAATTCTGCCAGGACCTTTCTGTATAGGCACAAAGTTGCTCGTCTCCACAATGAACTAGAACTTCTAATTTTTCCAGTCTTTCCCAAAGTTTTATTCATGGGGCCATATCAAAAAATTAGATAAATATTATTACCTTCCGCCATGCTTTGTTGGAAACGACTCTAAGAGTAACTAAATGGTAAATGCTAGAATTATTAGGCCGAAAACCTCATCTCCTCATTTACTTGTTTCTCCCAAGAATAATCGCAGATAGCTTTATAAAAAGAATACTAACCATGATAGTTCTTGTAAACCATCAATTATGAAAACATGTATTGTTATAGTAGACATTGTTTTGTTAGTTTTTTGTCAGAATTTAGTGAGTGATTAGCAAAACTCTTAGTTATGATGGTTAGGTTCACTGCTAACCATTGGGTCTTGTCCTTCAAATAGAATTTTTTATGTCAGGTTAGGGGCACTTGTATTAGATCCTCCTACTCATGTGAATTGTATCGAGACTTATCTTTTATGAATACAGGTTGCTATTGTTCTATTGTTCAGATTACTATTCTGTGTACGATGCTATTGATGGTCTAGCATCTCAACAGACACCAATCATATTACATTTTAGTGCCACTGCCTTAAATAACGTTGGGTCAAGTTGAATTCGGTTTGCAAATCTATGTGCTGAACATAACTGTGAAACACAACAGCAAAAAATATTATAATGGCACACAAAGTTCACAAAAAAGAGGACCAATGCGTACAAGCACTAATTCATGCTATTGACTCTGAACAAAGGTAGGAGAAAGACACAATCAAGGAGAGGACCAAGAAGTTAAATGGTCTATTTGATTGGTGGAACAACAAGAAAGATGACAAAGGCTGTGACAAGCAACAAATTCAAAAAATACATCAAGGGAAGTACAAAACTTGAGGCCAAAGCATGTAGCCACAGTGCAAGCCAAGGCCAAAGCATTCGACCAAACTGGTGGACCCCTATGTCACTTGCCATAGGAAGTGGGTAGGGATTTCCATAGCCTCTTCCGAAGGAAGAAAGTGTGGACCTTGTCGACTAGTTTGAGTTGGAGGGTGCTGCAAGGGAATCACATGAAAGTTTGGGGCAACTTGAACGACAAGATGAGTGCATGAAAAGGGAATTGACAACATGTAAGATAGTCTATAGATCCCTTCCCAATGAAGGGTTGAGCATGGGGACATGTCCAATAATGCTAAGAAATCACATGAAAGTTTGATGCTACCTTCTTAAGAAGGATACTTGCATTCAATAAACCATGCCAAAGTCATGGTTACTTCATCAATTCCATATCTAGAAAACCAACATTGCCAAAGTTCACCGGTGACAGATTGGTAGATCTAAGACAACACTATTGTACATACATCACTATCTAGATTTCCAATGGGCAAATAGATAATCAAATGTGGTTAAGATGCTTCCTCGCTACACTTTTCGGAATGGTCATTGATTGGTACACCAATGCATCAAGTATTGACAAAGCAACACGGGCAACACTTAGGTGAACATTTTTTAAAAAGAGTTCAAACTCCTAAGGAATGACAACAAGATTGTCACAGAGGTCTATAACGCCAGGCAAGAAAAGTATGAGACTATTCAGGCTTACAATAGGAATTATTTGGAAAATTTGACAAGGAACAAACCAATGGCTGAAAAAGAAGTGGTTCATTAAAGGTTTGGTACTGTCATTGCGGAGGACGAAGTGGTCACACCCTCATCTTATGAAGATGCATGCAACCGAGCCATGGACATTGAAAATGATAAAAAGACACCATCATGCTTGAAAGAATGTGAATAAAATGACCCTAACTCCAGTAATGATAGTGAACATGGTGTAGATTCTAAAATCTGGTATTAAGTGCTTGACAATGACAAACTTGACATACATTTGTCATGCATGACTTGAGCACACAGTCCTAATCCCCCATTCTCACACTTACATGGTATCTTATGAGTTGACCTTTCTATTCTATGGTTCCACACCTACATTAACCACAATGCCTATTTCAAACCTATTAAATACCTACACAGACATCTCCAGACCTTCAATTCAGTCCACCTGTACATAGGTCAGTGCCATCAGTTTCGATCAGTATCATTAGTTGATACTGATCCAATTTGGTCGGAATCGATCCCCTCCTAACAATGGTTACTTTTAAAAATCAAACCTTTCCTTAGGGTTGGCTCATCTGCCTAGCATGTTGGTGGCATGAGAAATTACGCAATTGGACCCATATATAAACAAGTCAAGGTTTCATTCAAAAAAAGACTTGGCACTTATCTAATACACATTTATACAATATTGCACATTGAGCAAATCTGTAAGTATCATTCAAAAGGGGACTTGACATTTATCTCGTACACATCTATACACTATTGCACATTGAGCAAATCAGCCCTATTATTCTCAAATTATGAATCTATTACTAGGAGCAGTCACAAGCCAATTCTGAAGTACACTAGAGCCAAGTCAAAATAAGTATCATCAAGTATCAAATCCAAATCATTAGCTGCATACATATAGTAAATGAGCACAAATGTACAATCACACTAGGTGGGAAAACTATGTGCAACTTGTTTTTCCTCATAGAATCAGATACGTAGACAACGGTCAATCATCAAATGGGTGTGTTGGGGTTAGCTCAACCCATTAGACTTTCTCTTTTTTTGCAAGTTTCTTGCTCTCACAAGCACACCTAGGGTTTCAAGGTGAAAGACATTGATTTATAGAGTTGTGTGCATCATCATGGTTTGAGATCACACATACAAACTATATAGAGACAGGGGAAGGTGAATGTACTATCATAGTCCCTCATTTCCACACAAGTCAATGCCAAGCCATGCATAATATTGACTGATGATACTGAACTAGATTGATGGAACCAACCTTGCATAGAGATGTACAGTGCTTGACCTAGACAAATCACAAGCCTACTTTAGTCTAATTTCTACTTTCAAAATACAGTCACACACAGTCAACCACAAAAGCTAAATACTCATCCCTTTGTTGTACTTATTATATTTAACATATGCCACTTGTCAAATCATTGCGATCAGTTTTAGAATTTTATATTCAAATGTATGCTTGAATGTTATATATTAATATCTGAATTACATTTCCAATTTCTATTCTATTAGGGTTGTAAAACATATTGGTGAACCCGTACACATATCAAACCATGCCAAACTGTAAGCTTCCCTTAGGATTTCATCTTTTTAGGGTTTCAAATTTCATCATTGGATTTTATTTTCAACTCTGATTTATTATTATTCTCTAATAATACACATTAATCATGGTTGTATTGACCGGACATTACTGATTGGCACAAGGTCATGAAGCTACTCTTTTCATATTGTTTTATATGGATAGTGTAATTATTTGGATCAAATATGTAAGCAAATGGGTCAAAAGGATCAAATCTAAAAATACTAGTGAGGCTAAAATTAATAATAAACAACACAAGCTTTCCTCCAATCCTATTTTTGTAACATCCAATCCAAGTTGCCTTTCGTTACCACTTGACACCAAAGGGCATGCATGGCTCCTTTGTTCCTCCTCCCCTTAGACCTTGAGGTTGTACTAGCTACCATCTCGATCCCATTATTCGACCATGGATTATTTTGAATTATGCGGTCCATAGGGTGCCCCATCATACATAACAAAACGAAGGTAGTGTTGATGCAGTGGATTGCACCCTTGATAGGAGACTGAGCTCTTGTCTTCCACGCATCACAAGAGCAAAACATATGTTATTTATTACATGTTTGGTAGATGGCATATTCTTTTCATACACATGCATTCCACTATAAATGAGTGCGATGCAAGACATACAAGTTACACAGACATAAAGATGTTGGACTTTCCTCTACTCAGTGGCCATGCCAATATTGAGGGCATTTTAATCCACATTATAGGTTATATCTTTCTTATGACCTTTTTACCATGTTGAGCCACCTAGATTTCTTACACGTCTTGCTAGTTACTCATATCTTACACAATGCTATATGGATATGCTATTATACTATGATGTGACATTGATACATATGGATGGTGTTGACCATTTTGGTCCTACAGGGCAAAAATTGATCTCTTTCTTCCCCTACTGTTTTGAGCCATTAGTCATGAATTTGGTTTGCACAAGCCTTTTGGCAAAGAGATGGGCCAGTTCAAAGAATGCGAGGCTTTTACAAAGCTCTAAAGACAAAGTGCCTGAAAGGATTTCTTCGGAGATTTTGTTCGAAGAAATTCACAAGGAAAGAGACTGAAATTTGGAGGCACATTTCCTAAAAATTGGAAAAAGTGGTTCAATGTCGGGGTTCAATGATATGAAACGAACTACACAGACCGACCAATAGTCACATGATTTTTCCAGGAGCTTTGAACTTAGAAATATTGAAATATTGAACCGTTGAACCATTGTTGGTTCAAGCGGTTGGTTCAACCAGTAGGTTCAATGATACATTAAAATTCACAAGAGAACTGAGTGAACACGACTCTTTGCAGAACATAGAGTATTGAACTATTGAACTGTTGAACCATTGAACTCCGAACAAGGGTTTAGGTTCAATCGAAAGGTTCAAAGTCATAATTGAAAACCGGAAATGGCTTAAGCAGTTCGCAAAAGGGGCAACATAATTTCTTCGGAAGGCAATTATGGACCCAAAAGTGCCCTTGCGGAGGGTAGGGAACTTCACTTACGAAGGAATAAAAGATAAGGCCGAAAGGTAAGTTTTCTTCGAAAAAATCCAAAGGCACAATTTCTCCGGACAAAATGTCCGAAGGAATTGAGAACTGAAGTAGCCCGAAGAGCAGGTGCCCTTGCGGGGGACTCTCGGCGGACCAAGAAGGGACACCTTCCTTTCGAGAAGGATCAAATGCAAAAGCCTGAAGGAATTGGAAAGCCAAAGAAAATGCCAAAGTGATGACGGGCCCGAAGACATCAAATTCAACGTAGCGAACTAGCCGTTGGAGGTTCAAACATCTGGTGACGAGCACGCGAACGTCAAATTTAAGGCGGTGAAATAGCTGTTGGCTTTCTAATGGCGACGGGCTTACATACATCAACTTTACGGTGATGGAATAGCCGTTGATTCTCAAATGTTTAAAAATAGGCCCGTGCATGTTAGCAGTTGAAGAAAGCCCGAAAGAACTCATAAGTGAAGGCCACAAGTGAACTTAGCGACCTGTTCAGAAAGGAGCCCAAGGAGCCAGCAAAGGACGAGAAGATAGCCCGAGAACTCAAATTGCCAGAAAGAGACAAAAATATAGCAAGGAAAAAGGGAACAAAACAGAGAATCCAGAACATGGCCACGCACACATACGACAACATTTGGAATGTTCCAAAAGATGCACCCAACCAAGCACAGACACGAATCAGATCAGCCCAGGTGGCAAAAGGTGTCGGCAAGAAGTTCCTAAATGGATGAAAAAGTCTCCACCAAGTGGCTATCAAGGGGGGCGTGGGCATTCGATAGAATGGCTTGTTTTTTTCTCATTTTGCATTAATGAGTAGGCAGTCGCGTGAATTTCATGGAGAAGCGGCCTGGCCATTCAAATAGACAAAGTGACCCATGCTCTTATAGCGACATTTAATGTGATTTAAACGCCAAAGTCAAGACTGGTGACTGCCACAACATGGTTCCTTCAACGACTTCCTCTTCCTAATGTATTCAATGCAGCATGGGCCACTTGTTTTGAAAGGCGCCAAAGTCTTTTCTTTTATGCTATAAATTGTAATCTCTCATTTTGTAAAAGATCTATCTCTCAGCTTGTATGGCGAAGCCTTGTAGGATTTTACCTTGAATTAAGACATAGCATTTTTACCTCCATTTTGAGTTTGCACTTTTGCATGTCTATGGTTTTGTCTTGTGTTAAGTCATTTTCTTTCATGCTTTCACAGAATGATTCTAGCATGTCGAGTGTATTGTGAGTTATTTTGCAGGTCAGCCAGAAGTGTCCACAATAGAGTATAGGCGCATGTGAACAGGTTGCCATAGTGTGTCTTAGAACACCTCTGGTAGTTCTTCCTCTCTGTATCTCTAGAGGACCCCTAGCTCACTGATGCAGAAGAGTTTCTCGTGTCAAATGAAGTGTATAGTCAGCTTGTTCTTGGTGGAAAGTGTATGTCAAAGCTAAGTAGATCAATCATTTTTTGGTGCATCATTGTATTAGTTTAAATTCTGTTTTTAGTAATCCTTCTCCCTTTTCATCCCCCCCCATTGTTAGCAGTAGGAAATCCAGGACCACAGAGATGTATCAAAGGGAACTAGCCCTTATATAGAGATTTTTCCCTCAATTTTGCCAGACTCACAGCAAGAGGGGAGTCTCCATTGTGCCGCGTGGAAGACAAAAGCTCAGCCTCCTATCAAGGGTGCAATCCATAGAGTCAACAGATGGTGTAAACTAGTTTACTTATTCTATGCTCCACTAATGATATTAATCTCTTACATGATAAACTACTTTGTGTTTGTTTATTGTGCAGGGGCCTTTAGCCTTGTTTGCAACATCTTCATGACCCTTGTGTGTGGCCCTTTGGCCTTGTTTGCAACATCTTTATATCCATTGAGTGTGGCCTTTGGCCTTGTTTGATGTGACATATTTGATGTCCCTTGTTTGCAACATATTTATTTCCCCTTGCATGTGGTCCTTGGACTTATTTGTTGTTTGTTGTGACATCTTCATGTCCTTTGTATGAAGCCCTTGACCTTATGTGTGACATTAGCACTTGTTCTTGTTGAAATTGTTGACACTAAGTGATGTCATGATCTATATCATACATTTTTATTGCATAGTCTTATTCAATAATCTTACTACTGTATGCTTCATTGATACATCTATTTAGACATGACACGATATACCCTACATTACATATGTTACATACATGCCTTGATTGACATATACATTACTATGATAACATACTCTTCACTTGTTCACACGCTATTACATGATGTTATCTTTATACATGGCATGATACAATTAACTCTTCTTTAAGATGAGTGACTTATAGGACACATCGCTTATCTCAAAAAAAGGCCTTATAGTAGAGACATAAGCCTCCATGAATCAAAAATTAAATCAAAATATAGATTTTAAAAATTCATAATGGTTCAACTATCAGATCATTCAGTTACATGACAATATTGGCACATCAATACAAATTATGAGGGCATATGCCATGCATATGCACTCAATTTACATAGACTTCAATAGAGATCCATACACACTTGGATGCGTATGCACACAATTTTTAGGAACATAAATTACAAGTTTCCACATACACATACATTTGAGATATATGCTCTTAGATTCAAAGTATAAATGCATAACATTCTATGTCAGTCGACACAAATTCAGGGGGCATGATACTGGCTCATGTATATATATATACACATATTTAAATTCACGAGGCATGATATTAGTTCATGCACATACATAACATAACTTACAGTTGAATGGCAAATGGTTGTCATTCCACTTCACACTTATCTAATCTGCAGTCATGATGGGGGCATGAACACTATTCATTCTCTTTCCATTATCCATTTATTCTACATCAAGCAAACTTGAGAGAAACTATACAATCAAACTTGCATTCATGATGGGGGCATGGACATTGTTCATTTCCTTTTGATCATGCATTTTTGTTTACATACATCAAACTTGAGAGAAACCATACAATTGAATTTATAAGCCATTTGTGGTGGTTGATTCAATTTCTTGTTGCGAACCCATCATGTGGTTCCTTCTGTACCTGCATAGTTATTTGGGTTAATACATTGCGTAATTCTTCCCACATTCATGAGGGTTGGGAAATGTCTTCCCAACATAAGACCCTACATAGTTACACAAATTTGGGACACGATCACCTCATCTTTCCATGTGTTTCAGCAAAGAAACACAAGTTTCTCCAATGCTTCAACAAGGAAGCATCATCTCTAAAAAGTTGCAAGGACAACATGGTTTTCACCAACACACAGGGGTACTCCTTCCTTTGTTCTTTAAAATTTAAAAAATTTAATTTTAGATTTAGAAGTGTCAATCTATGGACATTGAACACACACGATTACATGTTTTTCTATTCAATGACTTGCACAATTGGACCTTCATACCAAAGACACAGTGTGTTGTATACACTCATGTCTATCTTTATCCTTTTATTCTAGCAATTACATTACTAAAATAAAAGTGGAGCATTTGTAGATACTAAAATATGGTATTAAGTACTTGACAATGACAAGTTTGACACACATTTACAATGCAAAACTTCGGCACACAAATGTAGTCATAATCCTCCATTCTTTCACACTTACATGCTATCTTATGAGTCGACCCTTCCATTCCGTTGTTACACACCGACAAGAACCTCACGGTCTATTTCGAATCTACTAAATATTTTATACAAACATTCTCTCGATCTTAGTTCAGTCCCCCTATACACAAGTCAATTCCGTTAGTTTCGGTCAATATTGCCAGTGGATATTGACCCGATCTGGTCGAAACTGACCCCCTCCTAGCAACTATTATTTTCTAAAAACAAATATTTCCTCAGGGTCAGTGCATTTCCTTACTTTTTAAAATTATCGATTGGACTCATATATAAACAGATCAAAGTCTCATTCAAAAGGGGGCTTGGCACTTATTTGGTACACATCGATACACTATTGCGCATTGAGTATTTTGCCATATTCTTTCCAAATTAAAAATGTATCTTTAAGAGTAGTCACATGCCAAGTCTGAAGCCCACTAAAGCCAAGTCAAAGCAAGCATTGTCAAATATCAAATCCAAATCATTGGCTACATACATATAACAAAAGAGCACAATTGCACAATCACTAAGTGGAAAAAATATATGTGGCTTGTGTTGACCATTTTTTGCCCAACAGGCCAAAAATCGGTCCCCTTCTTTTGCTGTTGTTCTGAGCCAGTTCATTTCTTGATCTTTCACAAGTCTGGAAATTTCTACGGACTCTGCAGGTCTAGTTTCTACGGACTCTGTAAAGAGATTTCTACAGACTCTGCAGATATGGATTTCTACGGACTCAGCAGTGAAGTTTTCTACGGACTTTGCAGGTCCATTTTTATGGACTTAGCAGGTGTAGTCTTTCGGGGCATGAAGAACCAGTTCAGAGAGTGCAAGGTTTTACAAAGCTTCTTTGGACTCTTGTTCGAAGAAATTCATAAGGAAAGAGAGCTAAAATGGTTCAAAGACACTTTTTCTTAAGGTTGGAAGAGTGGTTCAACGACATAATCTTTCCAAGAGTTAGCATCTTTGAACCGTTGAACCGGTTCAATGCTTCGGTTCAATGCCTTGGTTCAACGCTTTGGTTCAACTGCATAGTTCAATCGGCAAAGTTCAATGTTTTGGTTCAATCAAATGGTTCGTCGGCTTGGTTCAATTCAGTTGGTTCAATGCTTCGGTTCGCTCAGTCGGTTCAACGGCTAAGTTCATCCGCAAAGTTCAACGGCGAGGTTCAATCAAATGGTTCGTCGACTTGGTTCAAGGCTTGGTTCAACTGTTTGGTTCAAACATTCAGTTCGATGCCTTGGTTCAACAACTGTTTGAACCATTGAACCGGTTCAATCAATTGGTTCAACGGTTGGTTCAAAGGAGCGGTTCAAGCAAAGAGTTCAAGGGAGCCTCCCGAAGGACAAGTGCCCTTGCGGAGGGCACTTGGTCGACAAAAGCACCATTCGGAAGGGTCGATTTCAAGAAAGCCGCAGAGGTAAGTTCTTTCGAAATTTTGTTTAAGGCAGTCGAAAGGCAAAGGCATAATTCTTTCGAATTTTTTGTCCGAAGGAATTCCTTCGGACAAAAAGTCAGAAGGAATTCGGAAAGGCTGCAAAAAAAAATCCCAAAAAAGACTAAGGCACTGAATTCTTTCGGACTTTTTGTCCAAAGGAATTCCTTCGGACAAAAAGTCCGAAGAAATTCGAAGGAACACCGTGGAAAGAAAAGCCGACGGAAATTTCGAAGGCAAAGCGGCCGAACAATTCTTGCGGACTTTTGTCTGCGAAAAAAGTCCATGGGGAAAAAGCCCGAAGGAGCAACCCGTCGAGGCGCTGAAGGACCCCAAAGGGCAGGTGCCCTTGCAGGGGACTCTCTTGCCAAATAAAGGACTTTTCTCAAGAAGCCAAAGGGTCACTTCCCCTTCGGGAAGGATCGACAAAAGAAGTCCGCAGAAAACGCCGAAGCAAGAAAGTCCAAGGGGTGACGGGCCCAAGGACGTCAAAGTCAAACACGGCGAACTAGCCGTTGAAAATTCAAAAGCAGTGACGGTTGCGCGGACGTCAAATTCAAGGCGGTGAAATAGCCATTTGTTTTTTAAAATGCTTGAGCGCCAACCCGAAAAGAGCCCAAGGAACGCAGCGACCCGCCAAAAGATAGCCCCGAGGCCAAAGGAGCCAGAAAGAGACAAAACCAGGATAAGACAAGGCAAGGAAAAGACAAAAGTAGTCCAAGTGGCAAAGGGGAGGCAAGTTATTGCCAGATAGTCACCAAACGGCGCAAATAGTAAACGATGCGGCTTGTTTTCTCCAATTTGCATTTATAAGCAAACAAGCCGCGCAAATGCCTTGAAGGGAGCAGTCTGTTCGCAGAAAAGAGGCGCGGTCTATGTTTCCTCATTAATGCTGGGACGCCATAGTCAAAGCAGGAACCAACAATCAAACGACTTCCTCTTCCCAAGGCTCAAAGCGCACATGGGCCAGCTTGCAAAAAGAGCGCCAAAGTCTTTCCTCGAAAGCGCCAAGTTATTTTCTCTTTCTATGTAAAGTCATTTTCATTATAAAGAAAGTCATTTTCATTATGTAAAGTCATTTTCATTATGCTTTCGCAGGGCGATTTCAGCATGTTTAGTGTAGTGTGAGTTTCTCTTTTGCAGGTTTGCCAGAAGTGTCCCTAGAGGAGTGTAGGTGCCTGTGAATAGGCTGCCATAAGTGTGTCAGAGGATGCCTTTGGTAGTTTCTTCCTCCTTGTATTTCCACAGACCCTTAGCTCACTGATGTAGAAGAGTTTCCCACATCAGATGAAGTGTATAGGCGCTTCTTCTTGGTGAAAAGTGTATATTCGGGTTGGGTGGGTCATCATTTTGGTGTATCACCTTTTTATTTTTAGGTTTAGGTTCTGTTTTCAGCATCTCTCTCCCTTTTCAACCCCCCTTTTTTACATTTATTTGTTAGCAGTAGGAGAAACCAGGGCCTAAAAGATACATCAGAGGGAGCTAGCCCTTATCTAGAGACTCTCCCCTCCAGCTTCGCCGGTCCCACAGGCGAGAGGGGAGTTTCCATTGTTGCGTGTGGAAGGCAGGAGCTCGGCCCCCTGCCCATGGTGCAATCCACTACGTCAACAACTTGATTTCCCTCCTTGTAGTATCGAATATGTAGGCAGCGATCAATCATCAAATGGAGGCAATTGGGGTGAGTTCAATTCATTACACTTTCTCGATTTTTACAAGTTTTTAGCCCTCACAAACACACCTAGGGTTTCAAGGTCAAAGAGGTTGATTTCTAGAATTGTGCATGTTATCCAGGTTTGGGATTGCACATACAAACTACACAAAGATAGGTGAAGGTGATCGTACAATCATTGTCCCTCATTTTCCCACAGGGTAGTATCAACCAGTGATACTGATCCAAATTAACAAAATCAATCCTGCCTAGAGAGAAGTACAATTCTAGACCTGGACAAATCACATGTTCGCTTTAATCTAATTTCCATTTGGAAAATAGAGTCACAATCAGGTAATCAACCAACAAAGCTAAGTACTCATCCCTTTGTTGTACACATATGCCATTTGTCAAATCATTGCAATCAGTGTCAATATTTTACATTTAGACACCCTTGAATGCCATATCTTAATTACATTTCAAGTTTCTATCCTATTAGCGTTTCAAAATCAAATTAAGATAAAACGCTTGGATTAGTGCGAGCCTTGAGTAAAGAAACGCTCCATATAATGAAGGAACTAAAGGGAGACCGTAAATTATATTTATCCCAAGCACCTATTACGATTAGCTTTGCTTTGTTTAACTTTTTATTAGCTTCCATTTCATAGCAGTTAATTTTTTTTCTCAAGGATGATGCCTTTGTAGATTATTTGTGTTTTGTTAGTAGTACAACATCATATGCATAAATCAGTAATAGCAAAGCATATACTGCCATACATAGTCGTCCTCCTGCCACCCCCCTCATATGCATAAACCAGTAATAGCAAAGCATATACTGCAATACATAGTCCCCAGCCTCTCTCCACCCCTTCTTCATGATCCAATCTTCTAAAAAATGTGGGTGAGAAGGGACTACTTGTTTCACACCACTATTGTTGATTGTAAGTTTCACTTTTTTGTTTCTATCATTTATGGGTATAGTCCATTCTGCCAGAACCTTTTCATATAGGACAAAGTTGCTTGTCTCCACTCAACTAAAACTTCCAATAGAACCTTTTCATATAGGCAAAAAAGTTGCTTGACTCCACTCAAGCAAAACTTCCAATTTTTACCATCTTTCCCAAAAATTTATTCATGGGACCGTATCAAAAAATTTAGCAAAATCTACAAAACATAGGTAAATATTGTTATCTTTCCCCACGCTTTGTTGGAAACAGCTCTAAGAGTAACCGAATGGTGAATGGTTTAATTATTAGGTCGTCTGCCGGTTTCCTTCTCCCAAGAATAATGCTAGGTGGCTATGCAAAAAGTCTACTAACCAAGATAGTTTTGTGGTTTTATTTGCTTCAAAGGAATTCAATAATGGATAAAATAGAAGAATCTGAATAATACTACTTGCTCCATATATTGTATTTTAATCATCATCATCATCATCATCATCATCATCATCATCATCATCATCTAGTATTTCATTAATATCTCATTAATATTTTCGTGATAGTAGGCAATTTGGCTCCTTGTGATTGTTGATTAAAGGAGACAAGATATAAGTCACCGTTGAATAATGATCTCAATCTTCTCTGCTACTATAGCTTTGTGCATGGCTTCATGAACAATGGTGATCATAACACATCGTGTCTATTTATTTATGTTAGATTTTAGCAGTCCCATGTAGGATCCTTTCAAATTTTTTTACTACATATATTTTACTCGCATTGCTAGCAATTTGCATGTCGCAAGAAAGTTACACAATGAAGAAATCATTATCAAAATCTCCCCAAAAATTGACTGTCCTTGAGGAGAGATTCGCATGCCAATATGATAAATCCACTTGTTTCTTTTGACCGCCACATAATCAAGGCAGCGTTTCCCTTGTATAGTTGCATGGAGGCAATTGTGATTTTTTGGTTACCTATACTAAACCGACTAACTCTAAAGTGATAAGATATATTTTTTTCCACATTGAATGCTTCTAAAAGTTTTTCTTCTCTTAAGTTCATTTTGTTGTCGGTCTTAGATGGTCAATGCGTTATATTTTGGAGAAATATTGGCATCATACATAACTTTTGAAGATAGTGTTTTTAACTTTCCCCAATCTTGTACACAGCTGTAGTTGTTCAATAAATTATTTTAATTCCACTGATACTTGATGTGAGCTAATCAGACCTTCATCAAGGCTTCCTTTATGTTAACTCATCTTTACGTTTTCCTTGTAATTCTTGTAGTAACTTAATATTTTTTATTGGCACCTAGTCCTAAAACTAAGGATTCATCATGTTTTTGGCATTCAAGAAAATTAACGAAAGCTAATTATTCTTGCAAAAATAGTCAGCTAAGGAGGACAAATGTCACAATACCAAGTAACAAGTTGGATAAAGATGATGGACTGGTTTACTGAGGACAAAATTGGTAACGAAATAAGTCATATGAGGATGGAATGACCTACAAAATAATGGAAACAAGTATATAATGCTTCAAAAGAGGTGAGACAGGTGCAAGGAAGGAGATACAATAAAAAAAGCAAATAGTTGCAGACATGTAGTACAAGAGGACACAAGTAAGCTCAATGCAAAACTATATACAAGGGTGGAAGCAACAAGGAACATAGATGCTCATGGTAAATGACAGTTGTTGCTGCAAACCAGACTATGAATACGAGATGAGAAATAGAGAAATTATATTAATGTCCATGAATGACCAAAAGTAGGTCACTGGAACTTGAGAATACTAGTTACAATAGAAAATGCTAGTTTAAGAGGACCTTAGGAACAATGATTAACTAAATAAAAGAAGGCAAACAAAAGTGTTAAAAAATAAACAAAAAGTAAACCCAACATAGTAAAACCCCCAACCCATGTGGTTAGGGTACCAATAAAAATAGCCATGTAGGGGGAGAAAGAACCCCCGAAGAGCATGCACTAATAAAGTCTTTCCTCAGAAAGACTGGATGGTAGTCCCATCAAACACCTTTGTCCATGCCTAGGTCAGAGGAATCATTTGTGTCATCATCTATCACTATGAAAGGGCCAATAAAAGATTTGATAATGTTCATTGGGGAGTGTCTAGGACTGAGGTGGCTAGGTTTAGTGATCCTAGGAGGAATCAAAGCACTCCCCCTAGAATCCCTCCGAACATGCAAGGCCGAAGAAAATCCTGTGGCAGTAAATCAACTTGTAATGTGTGCTTGTCCCTATGGCCCGGGAATCGATCGTGAAGGAGTAGATTCACAATGCTAAGAAGTGCATCCATGATACTGTGTACAGGTGGATCCCTGTCATCGAGAGATAATGCGTTAGGGTAGCTTAGTTGTAGTGTTGTGCAGAGATGAGTGTCGCCTCCCACCCCTCGATGTGTGAAGAAAAAATATCCAAAGGGCACTAAATGTCGCCAACCTTTGTGATGAGCTGAAAGAAAGAGGTGATCACCCTGAGAGCTCTAGGGGCTCACTATAGGGCCTTGTGTCGAAGGGTGACAACCTCCTGAAGAAAAAGGTTTAAGCGTCATTGGTCTAGGTACTAAAAGAAAGTGGATAGTGTTATTCGAGTATGTAAAGACAATGTTATCTCCCCTAGATCTCATAATAATTTGGGCAACAACCTCCTGAAGAAAAAGGGCCAGACCTCATTGGTCTAGGTATTGAAAGAAAGTGGATAGAGTGTTACTCAAGTCTTTGTAAAGAGAGTGTCATCTCCCCTAAATCTCATAATATATATGGCATCTAAAAATAAGTGTTCCTTAGTCTCCACCTCTTGGAGGGAGCAAAGACGATAGATCCAGTCCCCACATGGAATATGGTGATTAGTCTCAACTTGAAACTGGTGTGAGTACATCCTCAACTGGCTGATGGGGAATATCAAGTTGTGAGACCAATGATTCTGGAGATGGTTAGGGCAACAAATGACCCCATCTACCACCCACATGAAATGCTTGGAGTAAAACTGAAGCTTGGGGATGAGCGGATGAGGATGAGTCCAAATGCCCTGAATGTATTGCGTGTAGATATCCTCTTTGACAACTCTAATGATGACCTCCTTTATGGGAAGAATCTGAGGGGGGGCATCCAAATAACTTCTCAAAGGAGGTAACCTATCAATAAAGATGTCAATAGACTAGAGGAGAAAACTAGTTTTAGAATACCATCAACATCAATGTCTATTGGGGATTAAATATGCAATCTTATTTGAAGAAAATAGGTCTAAGCATGAATACCTCCCACGACTTGACGTTGAATCCCCACATGGTATTGAGTCTGTGAATATATAAAGTAAGCCTAAAGATAGTCTGAAGTCATAAAGGTTGGGTGGCAAACTCGACTTGGACAATGCATTAAGAAACAATCTGCTTGCATCAAATCATTCGCTAAATTACGAGAGTTTGGACCATCTCAATACTAACCCAATCAATAGAACCTAAAGTAGGTCCTCAAAACTTAGACCCATACAAAGCCATAGGCTTGATGTCTGCATCGAAGATGCACATCTTAAAAGGAATATCCTAAAAGGGGATTTGAAAACATTGGTACTTCAATACAAAAAGGGAGGCATATCCCTTGCAAAGGCGTGATCGAGAGGTTAGCTTCTTACTAAAAGATGGTTCAAAAAACTAGACCCACAAGTAAGCGTATGTAATGTCCCCTTTTTGAGCAAGCATCAAAGTTTAGTGGTTTAGCCTATCATCAGGTCCTCATAGGCTAATCAAGGTGATTAGAGGGCCTAATGTTGGAATTTGCTAGTTATCCAGTTGGCAGTTGGCAATGTTTTCATCTCCTGATCCTTGGCATATTTTGAGGCGATGTTATTTAGGGTGTTTTGGCTACGTTTTTATATACTTATTAATTATAGTAAGTCAGTTGGATGATAGAAGTCAATATTACTATTTTTAGTAAGGCACCCTGGTGAGCAGTGAGTTCAGTGGGCTATCCCTTGGGGCAGACGGAATTGATTTATGAGATTTATTAATGGAGTTTTAATTATTATTGAAGTAATGCTTTAATAATAATTAATTATTATAAAGTGCACATCATTAAATGTTTTATTGATTTTATTAAAAGGGGATTATTTAATATTATAAAGTCAAATTATAAAGCGAGGACATTAAATGACTTTATTATAAAAAGCTATTTAATGTTATAAAGTCAATAACTTAATATAAAGATTTGGGCGCCCACTTTGAGGAATAAAATAAAGTGCAAATCAAATGATTTTTATATTATTAAATGTTTAAAAAGGGACCTCATTGGAAATTGTGCAAATTGGGGAGAAGTATATAAAGTCATGAAAAACAAATGAAATTGATTATGATTGATTATTCATTCAACTTGGCTTTGTACTTTGGCATTTTGGAGGTGGAAACTAGGGTTTTCAGTTGCAAACGAACTGGGAGAGCATAGCTTCTTTGTTTTGAGCTTTCTGAGGGTGTGAAAGATCATCTAAGGTTTGCTAATTGGTGGCTTTATCTCAGAAGTCACATTGTGCATTATGTTGTCCCTCAAAAATGAGTGACACTTTTGGGACAACCTATGAACTGTTTTGGTTCAACAGACCAAAATCTTCTCCCCTTTTCAAAAAATTGTTCTGAGCATTTAAGTTCTTTATTTTTCAAAGCTTTTCTAGAAATCTACGGACTCAACATGCTTGAAATTAGCAGGTTCAACAGGTTCATAGGCTTCTGCAGGCGAGTTCAATCAAAAGAACAAGTTTCCAACACTTATTCATTTTCAGGATTGGTTCAACGCCTTGGTTCAACCAAAAATGTTCATCGGCAAACTTCTAAGCAAGGATTGAACTATTGAACCATTGAACCGTTGAACCTTGAACCAAAAAGGTTCAAGGGTTCAATGGGTTCAAAGGTTCAACATCATCAACAAGAGTTAAGTGCTTTGTCAAGGTTCAAAGTTCAACCATTTCAAGGTTCCATGGCTTCAAACACTTAACAAAAAACAAAGGCTTGAACCGTTGAACCATTGAACCTTGAACCATTTTGGTTCGACGGTTCAACGACCAAATGGTTCAACACGTTTGGTTCAAAAGATCAAAAGGACTTAGCCAAATAAAGAGATTGAACAGTTGAACCAAGCTTGATTCAATCGGTCGGTTCAATCAGCAAGTTCAAGGGGTTGCCCCAGGGCCGAAGAACAAATGCCCTTGCGGAGGGTAGGCAACATTGGTTCAAGGGTCAAAGAGAAGACAAAAAATATACGATTCCTTCGGACTTTTTGTCCGATGGAAAATGATTAAGGCAAAATTCCTTCAAAAGGAATTCACTCAGGAAAAAAGCTCGAAGAAATTGAAACGTTTGAAATAGCTAAGGAAAAGAAGCGAAGCTTTCCTTCGGACAAAATGATTAAGGCAAAATTCCTTCGGACAAAATCGGGAAAAAAGCCCGAAGAAATTGAAACGGCTAAGGAAAAGAAGCGAAGCTTTCCTTCCGACATTTTGTCTGAAGGAAAAGCCCGGCGAAAAAAGCCCGAAAGCCAAAACCCGCCGAAGAAGCAAGAACCCGTTTGAAAAGATCAAACCTCAAAGTGCAGCGGAAGCCGCCACGTGTCCCTGTTGAGTCGAAGCGGAAGCTGCCAAGTGTCGTCTGTCGGGACACAGTTTCTAATAAGTATCAAAGCTGCAGAACATGCCATGTGTTCCGTTATAACTCAGTGGAAGCCGACAAGTGTCAACATTCGCAGTTTCTTCCTTTGTTTCATAAGGACTGTGGTGGGCCCCGGGTGAGTTACTAAGTTTAAGCGGAGCGCGACAAGTGTCATCATCCGCATGAATCCAAAATAAGTCCCGAATGCTTCTACTGTGTTTCTAGGAGCTTGGCAGAAGTCACCACGTGTCATCTTCCGCAAAACTGTCAAAAGGTATTCAAAGCTTCGCGGAAGCCGCCACATGTCTCGTTAAAACCCAACAAAGCACGACAAGTGTCTGCGTCCGCATTTCAAGTTTCTTATAAAGCTTATTTCACTAAGCTTCTCTCAGATTTTCGGGGAGGGCGCCACGTGGCAACTGCAGAAGGTTTTAATATGTGTTTCTAAGAAGCAACAAAAAATGTTACGTGTCACTTGCTGAGATCAGCGAAAAGCGGCCAAAGCAAGCGGGAAAGACACGAAGAAATTGCTAGGGAGGATGACAGACCCAAAGGCGTCAAATTTGCGGCAATAAAATAGCTGTTGATCTTTGCAGGCTTAAGCGCGAGTTCAAATGCATTCAAAGGCCAAAACGCCAAAGGGAAGAACCGCTGATGGAAGAGCGTAAAGACTCAGAAAGGGGGAAAGATAGCCCGAGGGCTCAAATCGTAGCAGGAAGAGGGAAAGACCAAAATATCTTCAAGGGAGTTATTTCCAGTAGGTGAAACAGTGGATCAATTAGATTTCTAAAGCACACCAAATCAAGGACACGGCTTGTTTTTCTTCATGGAAGTAATGGCTAATTGGACAGCTGCACAGACATCAGAAAAAAGACCAGACAGTCCATACTAAGGAAGAGATATTTGAGATGAATTAGCACGCCATAGTTAAGGCAGCTGCCCTGTTCCAGCATGGCCCTCCTTGACAAAACTAAAAATGCATTCAAGGCATTGAATGCAGTGTGGGCCGTTTTATGGAACAAAGCGCCAGACCTTTCTTGGCTGCTATATAATGTAATCTATGATTTGATACAAAGGAGATCTTTTTGATCACTTAAGCAAAACTCTGCCCAAATTGAAAAGCGAATACTCAGACTTTGAGCTCAGATTGTTGTTCATATTATTTTATCTGAATGAGAAAGCAAGTTGTTTGCAGACTTTGTGCTGTTATAGCTTGTATCATTTTAGAAGATTGTTTTTATGTCTGTCTTTTGAATGTGTTTTTGTTTATTTAGTTTGGCAAGCAGAACTAGTGGAAGTGATAAGAAAGATGTTCTGAAGTCAGTTACTTTCAGACTTTGTGTTGTTATAGTTGTCTTTAGTGTGTTTATTTTCTGTTTCTATGTTGAAGATCCTGGGACGACTTTGTGCCCCCATTATCTTTTGTATCTCACTCTTTGGGAAGCTGAAGTGCAGACTTTGTGCTACACTTCATTCTGCCGGTTATTGTACTCTGTTACCAGTCACTTATCAAATCTGAAAGAAAATTTTGTTGTTTTCTGCAAGAACACTTATGAAAGAAGAGATGTGTCTTCAGTGTTTTCACCAGGATCTTCTCTTTTGTTTGTGAACATCATCTCTGAAAGAAGAGAGATGGATGGTGTAAACTACCCCTGAGTGTTATTTACTGTTTATATACATAGTATATAGCTCCTTCATGCTTATAGGGAACCTCCCCTTGATGAGAGGAGAGATTTGTCTCCTTTGGATGTGGTAAACCTGCAACTTTAGACGACCAATCTCCCTTGCTGTGGATGATCAGACCTATTTTGCTCACTAGTTAATTGGTTGACAAAATATTCACCCAACAGTTTTTGGCGACTCCGCTGGAGACAGTAATTTTGTGCAATTTAGAACCTCTAGTTTCAGATTGAAACATCACTTGTGTCTTACCCATTATCCATTTACAGCCTTATCCATTCCCTTTATAATCTGGTCTGCAAACCAGATCCGCTGGGGAAGAGCGTGCAGTTTGAAGTTTCAAGCTTCAAGCTGACGCAGATCCCGCTCTTTTTCATTTTTATTCTGCAATCTGGTAGCCCCACGCTATACAAGAACCCAGAAATCTCAGTGTTGTTGACTCTGTTTTTGAGTTGGTGCAGCAGAGCAATTTTGATTTGTTTCCTCCACAACCTCACCTTCATCGAACTAGGAGTCTTCTTTCTACCCCTACTAGGTTACCAATACAAGGCAGAGACTCTTTTTCTGTTGCTAGCAGAGCTTTGCCTATCCATACTCCACCCAGATTTGTGATCCCACTTCTACATAATCAAATCATGGCTCAAGGCCCCTGGAGTAACTTTTTTGGTCCACTAAACTTAACCCCACCTCTACATGAGCTTCCACGTAGTTCAAGGAAGAATTTTTCCAAATTTTTTGGTGATGGAAAAGTTCATCCTAATGAACATATTGCTACTTTCAGAATAGCCTATGGTGTAATAGGTGTGGAGTATGAAGATATAACAGTCAGGCTACTCGTAGAGACACTACAAAGCGCTACTGCAGACTGGTTCTACCATCTTCAAACTCGGTCAATGACTGACTGGGACACTTAAAAATAAATTTGAAGCCAAGTTCAAGCCTGCAGAAGATGCATATGCCTTGCTGGCCCAGCTCACACAGATGGAGCCCCATGAACCTATGAAGGACTTCATTTGCAAGTTCGACAAGCTGAGGCACAGGATTCCCATGATCGCCCAGCCGACACCTCAGAATCTCAGTGTTTCTTCATCAATTCACCGCTGCTTGAAGTGAATTTTTTGCTGAGACGGGCTAGACACATAGACCTTGCTGCTGCTCAAGACTTGGCTACTGAGGTAGAAGATGACCTTATCTTGGCTGAAAAGATAAGGAGAGACCCAAACAGAGGTAAACCCTCTTCATCTTTTGAATACTCACCTACAACCACCACTGACCTTTAGGCTACTCGTAGAGACACTACAAAGCGCTACTGCAGACTGGTTCTACCATCTTCAAACTCGGTCAATGACTGATTGGGACACTCTTAAAAATAAATTTGAAGCCAAGTTCAAGCCTGCAGAAGATGCATATGCCTTGCTGGCCCAGCTCACACAGATGGAGCCCCATGAACCTATGAAGGACTTCTTGCCAAGTTCGACAAGCTGAGGCACAGGATTCCCATGATCGCCGAGCCGACACCTCAGAATCTCAAGTGTTTCTTCATCAATTCACCGCTGCTTGAAGTGAATTTTTTGCTGAGACGAGCTAGACACAGACCTTGCTGCTGCTCAAGACTTGGCTACTGAGGTAGAAGATGACCTTATCTTGGCTAAAAAGATAAGGAGAGACCCAAACAGAGGTAAACCCTCTTCATCTTTTGAATACTCACCTACAACCACCACTGACCCAATGGTGCAAAAGCTAGCAAATGAAGTGCTAGCTTTCAGAAAATAAATAGTGCAAGGGATGTCACCCGCTCTTGCATACAAAGATATACCAAGGAGGGCATTTCTTAATCAGTTGTACCAGGGCAATGTTGCCAGAAATCAAGGATAGCTAAATTGCCTTCCTCCTCCACAGAGGAACCTTGCCATTGAAACACCTCCAACCAATTCAACAGTTGAATATCTTGAGGCTGAATCAGATTTATCCTTCCAGCCTGAATTGAACTCTGAAAATGACGCTAATCTCTTCACTGAAGAAGAAAAAAATTAGCTGGAGACTCCAACATTGATTTTTTGAATTATCAAGATGAACCCAAAAGTGAAGGTAAAGAAGCTTAAGGATTATACGCTATTTTCACATGGTCCAAGAACCAGTCAGCCCAGCAAGTTGATAAAGAGAAGATAGAGCAGCAACCTCAACCAACAATTTCAATTGCTAAGCGTGAAACCACTCTGTCTTTCCAGCCGAAGGACCCAGTGATTGCCAAAGAGGTAAGTACATCAAACATCTCTGCGCCTTCTACTTCAATTTCACAGATCAGTGCTCCCCCTCCTAAAAATTAAAAAGATGAACTCCCGTTCTCTGCTCCTAGCCCATTCCAGACATTTGATATAATTGACCATATAAAGAAAACCAAAATTTAAATGTCTGAATTTGAATTCCTGCAATCCAACCCTGATCAGTTGGATAAATTGATTCAATATGTAAAGAACCAAACCATCCCAGTAAGACAAAAAGCTAAGAAGGTAACCCATGATCCCCCAAAGAACATGTCTATCCCAAACAACCTTGTCATTACTCCTCCTGCCCCTGAGAAAATAGAGCCTTTCTATGTTTCCCTATTGATAAACGGTCACAAACTGAGCAACTGTATAATTGATTTTGGAGCTTCAGACAATGTCATCCCTGCCAAAGTGACAAAATTTCTTGGTCTCACACTGACCAAAACCTTTGGTAGATGCTTCTCCATGGAGAACAAGCAAGTACCACTGCTAGGACAAATCAAGGACGCTCAATTTGCATTTGCAGCGTTCCTAGACAAAAGAATCAAAATGACTGCCCTGATGGCCAATGTCCCAGCATCATATGGCATCCCTTTTGGGCAGAATTTTTGCAATGACGTTGGAGGTGAATTGAGCATGGACCTATCCGAAGCAAGGATTCCAGTCAAAGGCGTTATGAAAAAATTGCTTCCTGAAAAGGAAGCAAAATATGTGGTCACCCAATCATCAGCACTTGAAGCTCAAATTTTGTTTGTCTTCAGAGATGGGTAACTACTTTCTGTCCATGAAAGAAGTTCATGAAGCCCTTGTTGAAGCTCTTGAAAGTGTCAACCTGGAAATACCTTCAGCTGGAACAGCATAAGGGGTGGTAGAACGCAGTACAAATGTTGAAGAATCTCCCCCTCCAAACGAAAAAGAAACTAAAGAAAAACTAGTGTCTGAGGAGGTATGGATTTTGAGATTTGATGGCCGCTGCTCTTCTACTGGTTCAAGAGCCGAGATTGTGTTGATATCTCTTCAAAGAGATTATTTTTCTTCATCATACAAGTTACAGTTCAACAACAACAACACAACTGAGTATGAATCTCTCTTACTCGGATTGAAGGCTCTACTCGTGACAGAGGCATCAAATTTCTTCATGCCAAAAGAGACACTGAACTGGTGGTTTGTCATGTGAAAAACCTGTATCAAACCAAAAATGAGAAATTGCCCCACTACCGTAATCTAGTCTGGGATCAAATTGAAAACTTTGATGCTTTCAGCATTTCTGCAGTTCTCAGAGAATTCAATGACAACGCTGATGCACTAGCGGTTTCAGCAACTCTCTTAGTTCCTCACCATGACTTCGAAGGAGATAGGTACACTATTGAAGTGGTCTTTCAACCAAGTGTACCTGATAATGCCAGTTATTGGCAAGTGTTTAACCATGACGACCAAATAATTGCCTTCTTGGAGCAAAAGGATAGCTTTGAATGGCTACATTTTGAAGGCTTTGAACCTCAAAACCCTGAACCGGCCCATGAATCAAATACAGACGTAGGTGAAGAGTCCCTGCAACTTAAATGGAATAAGATTTTTAAAGCCCTGATTTTCTTTGAGAAACTGTTTGACAAACATGACAGATTCGTCTAATAGCAGTAAACGGATTCAAGCTCCTCCCAAGAGTTTGATCAAGTAAATCTGGGAACCAAATATCCCAAGATGGTGAACATTGGAAAATGCTGTACTCCTGATGAGAGCTTCAAGTTCACTACTTTGCTCAACCAGTACATGGACGTCTTAGCTTACTCTTATTATGCCCTGAAGTCACTTCGGCTTGATGAAATTCGACATGACATTCCTCTCAACGCTGATTCGGCACCTTACAGGCAAAAGCCTAGGTAGTATAATATGAAAATATTAGGTACCAATTTTTCTGATATACAAAAAACGTTAAATGCCAGGGTAATCTTCTCAATCCATCATTCCACATGGATTGCAAATATAGTGCCTATAAAAATGAATGAAAAAATTTGTATTTGTGTGGATTTCAGAAACTTGAATCAGTCATCCTTGAAGGATAACTATCCTTTATCAATCATGGATCAAGTGCTTCAGACAGTGACTGGTTCGAAGATGTTATCAATGCTAGACGGCTTCTCAAAATATAATCAGGTTGAAGTTGGTGAGACAGACCAGCATAAGACTGTCTTCACCTCACCTTGGGGCACGTTTGCATATAGAAGGATGCCTTTTGACTTTTTAAATGCTGGCGCCACCTTCGAAAGAGCGATGGACCTTGCTTTCAAAGATGAGATAGGTAAGTTCATTGTAATCTATCTTGATGACTTGACCATCTTTTTTAAACATCACCCAGATCATGTGTGCCATTTGCAACAAGCGCTGGAGTGCTGCCGCTAGAATGACATTTCCTTAAACCCCAAGAAGTCAATTTTTGGAGTAACAGAGGGGAAACTTCTCGGACACATTGTGTTCAAAGGAGGCATAAAGATTGACTCAAACAGAGTCAAGTCTATCCAAGAGCTTACCTTACCCACAAGTAAGACTGCTGTTCACTCTTTCTTTGAAAAGGTGAATTTCTTACAGAGGTTCATCTTTGAGTTTGCTCAGAAGACTAGGCACATTGTAAACATGATAAAAAAAGGCCACCTTCAGCTGCACTGATGAAGGCAAGTCAGCATTTGAGGATATCAAGACTGCCATTGACCACGCCTCATTTCTAATTTGCCCAGATTATACGAAGAATTTTCTCATGTATAGTTATGCTTCTGAACACACTTTCAGCCATCCTGGTTCAGTAAAACAAAGGTGTGGAATCTCCCATTTCCTTCATGAGCTGTCCTCTCAAAGCTCATGAGCTGAAGTATTTAAACACGGAGAAGCATGCTTATGCGGTGGTCAAGGCAGTGAAGCATTTTCGTTTTTACATCCTCAATTCACGAATTACTACTCTGGTTCTTGATACCACGGTTAAATTCATATTGACTCAGCAGGAGTTTGGGACGAAAAGAGGCAATTGGATTGCAAAAATCCAAGAGTTTGATCTAGTCATCAAACCAACGAAGCTGGTGTGTGAAAAGGGGCTATGCCAATTAATTGCTGATAACAAGCCAGAAAGAACAAAGCATGAAGAATCAAAAGAAGAAGATGCGCCAACAGTCCTCTTTGTCTTCACCACGAATGAGTGGTATTCAGGTATTGCTCATTTCTTTATTTATGGTGAGTGTCCTGCTCACCTATCTTATAAAGAAAGGAGAACTATCAAGTTGAACGCTGCCAATTTTGTCTTTTGAGACGCCCTGTATAAGAGGAGCCTTGATAGAGTGTTCTTTCGCTGCGTGGACAAAGAGCAACAAAGCCAACTTCTGAAGTCCTTCCACAATTTGACCTGTGGAGGACATTTCTCTGCTCCTGTAACTGCCCATAAAATTCTGCGGACTGGATATTACTGGCCAACTCTCTTTCAAGATGCATATAAGTGGGTAAGAAAATGTGAACTATGCCAGCAGTTTGTTGAAAAACCCAAGTTGGCTGCCTTGCCTCTCAAGCTGGTAGTAATAGAAGAGCTATTTCAGCAATGATGATCGATTTCATTGGTGTTGTAAACCCATCTTCAAGTGCTAGACATGACTATGTCCTTACAGCGACAGATTACTTCACCAAGTGGGTGGAGGCTATCTCGACCAAACATGCTACTTCAGAAGTAGTGTGCAATTTTATCAAAGAGAACATCATCTCCAGGTTTGGGGTTCCAATCAAAATTGTTACAGATAACGCAACTTGTTTCACTTCCTAGGAGATCACTCAATTCTGTTTCTACTATATGATTACACTCTCCCACTCTTCTGATTACTTTCTACAAGGGAATGGACACGCTGAATCAAGCAATAAGAACCTAGTGACTATCATCAAGAAGTTGGTGGATGACAACCAAAGGACATGGCATAAAGCATTGGTTGATGCTTTATGGGCAGACAGAATTACGTCCAAAAGGGCAATTGGTATGTCTCATTTCCAACTTCTTTATGGTATCAATGCTGAGATACCAATCACCTTGGAATTGCCGACATTGAAATTGGCTAAAGCAATTGAAGATCAAACGTATGAAGCGCCCTTGATAAGAGGATCATGTGCTTGACTGAGCTGGACGAGCAGAGAATTGTAATTGTGGACCGAATTGCTACCCATCAAAGTCTGGTGAAGAAGCTCTTCGACTAGAAAGCAAAGAACCATGATTTCCAGATTGGAGATCAAGTCTTGCTATGGGACAAGAGAAGAGAACCAATGGGGATGCATGAGAAATTTGATTCTCTTTGGAGAGGCCCGTTTATTATCCACTAGCTCAATGGTGAGAACAACTTTCTGTTGAAATATCAAGACGACACGCTCTTTTCTCTGCCTCACAATGGGCAGCATCTGAAGCACTTCAACTCTTGAAGTATCAGATGAATTTACCTGTACATATGTATATTTGTATAGTCTTTAGTTCTGTTTTGTGCTTTTCGTTTTTGTTTTTTGGAGCCTTTCTTTTTGGGTAGCATGACTCAACCCAATGACATACTTAAAGGCACTGGAGATTCTGGTTTCTACTCCCCTTAGATGTTCCAAGTTTTCAATTGAAGGAAGTTCCCCAACTGGAGCCAGCTGTTGTCCGCCAAAAATGAGTGACACTTTTGGGACAACCTATGAACTATTTTGGTTCAACAGACCAAAATCCTCTCCCTTTTTCAAAAAATTGTTCTGAGCATTCAAGTTTTTCATTTTTCAAAGCATTTTCAGAAATCTATGGACTCAACATGCTTGAAATTAGCAGTGTCAACAGGTTCAAAGGCTTCTGCAGGCGAGTTCAATCAAAAGAACAAGTTTCCAACACTTATTCATTTTCAGGATTGGTTCAACGCCTTGGTTCAACCAAAAATTTTCATCGGCAAGCTTCTAAGCAAGGATTGAACCATTGAACCATTGAACCGTTGAACCGTTGAACCAAAAAGGTTCAAGAGTTCAATGGGTTCAAAGGTTCAACGTCATCAACAAGAGTTAAGCGCTTTGTCAAGGTTCAAAGTTCAACCATTTCAAGGTTCCACGGCTTCAAAAATTTAACGAAAAACAAAGGCTTGAACCGTTAAACCGTTGAACCTTGAACCATTTTGGTTCGACGGTTCAACGGGTTCAACGACCAAATGGTTCAACGCGTTTGGTTCAAAAGATCAAAAGGACTTAGCCACATAAAGAGATTGAACTGATTGAACCATTGAACCGTTGAACCAAACTTAGGTTCAAGGCGCTGCCCTAAGACTGAAGGAACAAATGCCCTTGCGGAGGGCAAGCAACATTGGTTCAAGGGTCAAAGAGAAGACAAAAAATATACGATTCCTTCAGACTTTTGTCCGATGGAAAATGATTAAGGCAAAATCCCTTTGGACATTTTGTCCGAAGGAATTCACTCAGGAAGAAACCCGAAGAAATTGAAATGTTTAAAACAGCTAAGGAAAAGAAGTGAAGCTTTCCTTCGGACATTTTGTCCGAAGAAAAATCCGACAGAAAAAGACCGAAAGCCAAAACCCGTCGAAGAAGCAAGAACCCGCCGGGAAAGATCAAATCTCAAAGTGCAGCGGAAGCCGCCACGTGTCCCTTGTAGAGTCGAAGTGAAAGCCGCCAAGTGTCGTCTGCCTGGACATAGTTTCTAATAAGTATCAAAGCTATAGAACATGCCACGTGTTCTGTTATAACTCAGCGAAAGCCGACAAGTGTCAACATCTGTAGTTTCTTCCTTTGTTTCATAAGGACTGTGGTGGGCCTCAGGTGAGTTACTAAGTCTAAGTGGAGCGCGACAAGTGTCATCATCTGCATGAATCCAAAATAAGTCCCGAATGTTTCTACAGTGTTTCTAGGAGCTCGGCGGAAGTCGCCATGTGTCATCTTCCGCAAGACTCTCAAAAGGTATTCAAAGCTTCACAGAAGCCGCCACGTGTCCCGTTAAAATCCAGCGGAGCACGACAAGTGTCTGCATCCGCATTTCAAATTTCTTGTAAAGCTTCTTTCACTAAGCTTCTCTCAGATTTTTGCAGAGGGTGCCACGTGGCAACTGCAAAAGGTTTTAATGTGTTTCTAAGAAGCAGCGGAAAACGTCATGTGTCACTTGCTGAGATCAGCGAAAAGCGGCCAAAGCAAGCGGGAAAGACACGAAGAAATTGCTAGGGAGGATGACAGACCCGAAGGCGTCAAATTTGCGGCAATAAAATAACTGTTGATCTTTGCAGGGTTGAGCGCGGGCTCGAATGCATTCAAAGGCCAAAACGCCAAAGGGAAGAACCGCTGATGGAAGAGCATAAAGAACCAGAAAGGGGAAAAGATAGCTCGAGGGCTCAAATCGTAGCAGGAAGAGGGAAAGGCCAAAATATCTTCAAGGGAGTTATTTCCAGTAGGTGAAACAGTGGATCAATTGGATTTCTGAAGCACACCAAATCAAGGACACCCCTGTTTTTCTTCATGGAAGTAATGACAAATTGGACAGCTGCACAAACATCAGAAAAAAGACCAGATAGTCCATACTAAGGAAGAGATATTTGAGATGAATTAGCACACCATAGTTAAGACAACTGCCCTGTTCCAGCATGGCCCTCCTTGACAAAACTAAAAATGCATTCAAGGCATTGAATGCAGCATGGGCCGTTCTATGGAACAAAGAGTCAGACCTTTTTTGGCTGCTATATAATGTAATATCTGATTTGATACAAAGGAGATCTTTTTGATCACTTAAGCAAAACTCTGTCCAAATTGAAAGGCGAATACTAAGACTTTGAGCTCAGATTGTTGTTCATATTATTTTATCTGAATGAGAAAGCAAGTTGTTGCAGACTTTGTGCTGTTATAGCTTGTATCATTTTAGGAGATTGTTCTTCTATCTGTCTTCTGAATGTGTTCTTGTTTATTTAATTTGGCAAGCAGAACTAGTGGAAGTGATAAGGAAGATGTCCTGAAGTCAGTTACTTTCAGACTTTGTGCTGTTATAGTTGTCTTCAGTGTGTGTTTATTTTCTGTTTCTGTGTTGAAAATTCTGGGACGACTTTGTGCCCCCATTATCCTTTGTATCTCACTCTTTGGGCAGCTGAAGTGCAGACTTTGTGCTACACTTCATTCTGCCGGTTATTGCACCCTGTTACCAGTCACTTATCATACCTGAAAGAAAATCCTATTGTTTTCTGCAAGAACACTTCTGAAAGAAGAGAAGTGTCTTCAGTGTTTTCACCAAGATCTTCTCCTTTGTTTGTGAACATCATTTCTGAAAGAAGAGAGATGGATGGTGTATCTTACCCCAGAGTGTTATTTACTGTTTATATATATAGTATATAGCTCCTTCATGCTTATAGGGAACCTCCCCTTGATGAGAGGAGAGATTTGTCCCCTTTGGATGTGGTAAACCTGCAACTTTAGACGACTAATCTCCCTTGCTGTGGATGATCAGACCTATTTTGCTCACCAGTTAGCAGGTTGACAAAATATTCACCCAACACATTACAGAGAAGATTTACATCAAAAGTTTCAAGGAATTAAGAGCAAATCTCTAGATTTTTGTGAGAACAATCATTGGAAATCATTTGTTGCAGTTAAAGCTTCATCACTTGGCACGTAGGAATCTAATTGTGCATTTCAGAGGAGAAAATCATCAGATTGTTCAAGGGTTTATAAAAAAATCTGTTTGTGTTTAGAAGACTCTTGGTTGTGATAGTCCACATTGCTGTTTGCATCCACTTTGAACAGCTACGTATGCATATGATACAGGGCGCATATTCTTGGTTCAGGGCGTACTACTCTCAAGAGCAGGTGTGTGATATTTAGCTAGAAACCCCTGGGGTTTTTGTGTCAAAACTTCACCATTGGAGGCAGCTTGGCATTTGATATCAGATTCATGCATTTTTAATGTGGAGAAATCATCATTTGCTGCCAGGGAGTTTATATTAGACATCCGGATTTGGGGTCCACCAGTTGCTGATGTAATTTCCAGAAATTGTTGATGTTAAGTTTCAAACCAGCTTTAATGACTTTGGCATCCCAGGTATGATCATTGTTGTTGTGCAGAAGAGATTGTGATCTGAATTGAATATTTATATTGTATTTGCAAAACTATGTTTAAATCAGATTTGAAAGTTAATGCTTCAATTTGAGTATATTTCTATTTTGCAATTATATGTGTTTCATTTTATTTCCTGGCATTATATCTTAAAAAGCACTTAAAGAGCTTAAACTCAAAAAAAAAAAAAACAATCAAACAAGGCAGAAATTTTAGTTTGCAAGTGTCCACCTGGGGTGAGACATTTCAGTGATATCAGAGCGGTTTCCTGCCATCTTATGTTGGGTTTAATTTATTTCAATGAGCTCACATTTGTCAACATTTGAGTGACCAGCACTCATTGATTTCCAGTTCATAGTTTTCCAATTTCAGATTTGAGTTATGGGTTACTACAGCAGTGAAGAACAAACCAGGGAAGGTTATGAACAACTAGCCATTAAAATTAAGGAAAGTTATGAACAGGGAGCCAACCAACTCTTTGAGGGTTACCAGAACATGCCAGATGATTTTGAATCATAGTACTCATTTAATAAATACCTGGACTTTGTTGTTACCTTGAGCCCTGAAAAGATTTGTTTGGTTAAGCACATTAGGAGGATGTTTAAGGAAAAGCTTTATTTAGAGGTGTAAAATTCAGTCATGGGAAAGATGTTGCAACGGGCAACAAGATGAGTTTTCAGTATGATACTTCCCATGGTTCAGTGCCTGCTGATGGGTACCATGTGCGCAGGGATGATGGAACCCCTAAATCAGATAATGGTGATGGTTCTACATGTAAACTCAATGACCAGGTTATAGGAACCCCCATAATGAACAAAAACCAAATGAGAAGACAAAATCTATGCTTCTCATGCAAAGGATTTCGGGAGCCTAATCACCAATGCATGGATAATGAGGTTAAAACGCTTGAGGAAGATACTTTCAGCACTCAAGAAGTTGTTATCAGCCCTGGTAACAATTCTGATTTTCATGACAGCAGTCATTCTTTTGAGCGTAACCATGATTTAGATGTTATGGCACATGAGGAGAATATTGTGGAAGGAACTTCTAACATTGACATGTGAGAAATGAGTGTCAAACACGAGGAATGCAAGGAGAATACAAGCCATAACAGTTCTGATTTTTGTGACAGCAGTCTGATATCTTTGCATCAGCCTGAGATAACAGCCATTACACATGAGAATGATGGTTGTTTGGAGTCATCTAATGCAAATACTCAAGATTCGGGTATTAATGGGCATTGCGTGTTGAGGATTCATGCCATAACAAGTCTGGTTTTGCAAATCAGACCCTAGAAAATAAATCAGAAAATTTATTTAATGGAGATTGGTCCCATGATAGCTCTTTGGATGAATATGCAGCTACTTTGGAAGAAGAAGTGTGTGATGATATTGTCAAATCAGCAGCATCTACCATGTCTTTTGAGCCATCCCATGAGGTACATAACAGCAGTACCTTTGATGTTGATGTGTGCAAAGAAGTTGGTACACATGTTGATGTTTATCAATTAATGAGTGAGGATGTTTCAGGGTCTTATCATAGTGCTGATTACAAATCAGAAAACTTGTGTGGAAATGATTTGTCACAAGGGCCTCCCCATTTAGTAGGGCAGTTGAAGGTGAATGGAAGCATGATTTCTACAGCCTTGGAACATCTTGATGTTGTTCGGCAGTTGTTAGTAAATTATTGTTGGGGTACTCCTGAAACAGAAGAGCATTGTAATAATGGACTTTCCCTTGCATAGTTTCATGCACTTAGAGATGCATTGGAGGTAATGAAAAATAATTACCTACTGTTACTATCTGATAGAGATTATCTTCTCAAGTGGGATGGGATCTGTTATGATGCGTTAAAAGGGAAAGAGGAGGAGGTTGATGAGCTCACTTATGAGCTTGAGGTTACCATTGACTCGTTGAAGAGCACTCAATGGGCCCTTCAAGAGTCTAAGTCACAGATTGATGAACTTACCATGGAGTTGAGCTTGGTGCAGTCTTCATCACCTACAGATACTGTTCAGACATCTATAACAACAGTTGATGAGCATACATCCACGGATTGTGATAAGGTGCATAATGAGGATGTGGCAACATCCATTTCACTTATAGGTGTAGGTGACACAGATGGGATGAGTACATTGGATGAGTTTAGCAAAGAGCAATGTGTTACACCTGGTGTTCCTGAGGACAGTCCCATTTCAGGGGATGCAAAGAGTTGTGATTGATCACAACACTATTCCATCTTTTTTATAGGAGGTATCCAGGGCATCATCTACTTGGGAGATTGGTTCTCATGTTGATTTGTTTCCCTCTCCTGGAAGCAAATTAGAGATTACATCCCATGTAGCTGATTTTGATCGACAACTTATTGAGCCACAGAGATGGAGAGATCAGATGAAAGTTACAGGGGAGAAGTGTGTTGAGTACCTTCTTTGGACAACAGAGTTTGAGGAGAGACGGTATGGGGTCTCGGCTGGTACTCACATTCGTGATTTGTGGTTCATCAAGAGTGCTTTGGAGGAGATAAAACTAGAATATCTCCAATTGTTTCATGATAGAGAGTATGCTATTGGGCATGCAGAGCATCTACCCAATTAGCTATTCAAGATCAGAGATGTGAGCCATCTTCTGATTCGAGTGATGAGGGTGATGAGAGTGATGAGTGTATTCCTCATGACTATGATGGTCAACCATTGACGCAGGTAGGTGCTTTCTATCTTGATTGCATAGTGAGGAGTGTTCATCACTTCTCCTTTAGTCCACACACCGAGGATTTGATGATGCGTAGGTGTGGATAGGCTCGAGATTTATACCATCCATTGTGGGATGAGTTGCCATCTACAGAAGATGGAAGTAGAGATTGCGGGTGCCTGACTCAGTTTAATTCAAAGGATTACTTGTAGGGTCAGAGATCAGAGTACCATCATGCTGATGTGTACCAGGCAAAGTTTGCCACTTCTTTGTCTCAGAGATTTCCATTGGATACATGGTTACAGGGAGATGGTGGTGTCCATAAGTGATCCAAAACTCGAAAGCTTTGGTTGAAAGATAATTCAATAAACAAGAACAAAACAATTCAAATAATGCTATTTCTGAGAAGAGATGTTTTATTGATCAAATTTGTAGACCCAAACATATGCTTATCTCTGAGAAGAGATGTCTGATTTTCATTTCGGGTTACATCTTCATTTATACATGTTTTGAAGGTGTGGGGAGGACGTGGTAGGTCACCAATCTCGAGGGAGATGAATTGGTTTGACTTCCACGATTTACAACAATACAGAATTCGAGGAATTCTATTTTTAGAAACTTACTATTTTTAGACTGCACTACTAAAATTGAAATTTGGGACACTTTTGTTCGATTTTAGGTGGTCAAACTTCATCAAGCGGAGCTCCATGCCATCTCACAACATTCCCCTCATTATTAGTTTTCCAAAGGTTCAAACGACGAGTCAATTGGAGCTACGATGCAAAAGTTATGGCTCCCGAAAGTTTCGTCATCAATTGGGGTTGACCCATCACCCAAATTGTCATCTGAATTGTTGCCCGGATCAGTAAGCATGATGGCTTGTTTAACTCTTACAGCAGTGATGGAGGGGAGTTTTATCATTCCCTCGATTTGGGAGTAGTTACATATCTTCCAACACCTATGAGGGGTAGTCAACACATCCATAGGAGATTTGTAGAGGATGAAAGGGGATGTTGTGGTGTAGACATGTCTGGATGTTCTTACCTCCTCTTGACTGATGGATGTGAGTTTCGATTGTATTGGGATCCAGGTGGTGACAGGGTTGACACTGTGGTTCAGATGGGTCTTGTTGACACGGCGGATTGCACCCTTGGCAGGAGGCCGAGCTCCTGCCTTCCACGCGTCACAATGGAAACTCCCCTCTTGCCTGTGGGCCTGGCAGAACTGGGGGGAGTCTCTAGATAAGGGCTAGCTCCCTTTGATGTATCTCTGAGGTCCTGGATTTCCTACTGCTAACAATGGGGGGGGTGAAAAGGGAGAAAGATGCTGAAAAATAGAACCTAAACCTAAATTAAAAGATGATACATCAAAAAAGTTGATCTACTTAGCTCGAACCTACACTTTCCACCAAGGACAAGCTAACATACACTTCATTTGATACAAAAAATTCTTTTGTATCAGTGAGTCAGGTGTCCGTAAAGATACAGGGAGGAAGAACTACCAGAGGTGTTCTAAGACACACTTTGGCAGCCTATTCACAGGCACCTATACTCCGCTAGGGACACTTTTGGCTAACCTGCAAAAGAAAAACTCACAATGCACTAGACATGCTGAAATCATGTGAAAGCATAAAGAAAAATGACTTAACACAGAACAAAGGCATAGACACATACGAAAGTGCAAACTCAGAATGGAGGTAAAAATGCTGTCTTGATTCAAAGTAAAATCCGACAGAATTTTGCCTTACAAACCAAGAGATTTTTGGGCAGAGCTTTGCCTTACAGGCTAAGAGAGATCTTCTCAAATGAGAAGTTACAATATATATAGAGAGGGAAACAAAAGCGCTCCCTTTGGAAAAGACTTTGGCGCCTTTTTACAAGTTGGCCCATGTGCGTTGAGAGCATCGGGAAGAGGAAGTCACTGTTGTTGATATCATCCTTCTAGAAGAGCCCTGCTAGAACCATGCCGTGTAATCGCCGGTCTTGACTTTGGCATTCAAGCATTAATGTGAAAGCATGGGCCGCGCCTCTTTTTCTGCAAACAAGACTGCTCCTTCAAGATATTCACGCGGTTTGTTTGCTCATAAATGCAAAGTGGAGAAAACAGGTCGCACCGTTCACTGTTTGCGCTCCTTGATAACCACTTGGCGGACACTGTGTCAACCCCTGGCATAACTCACCTTTTCTTTGCCACCTGGGCCGTTTTGTCCATTTTTGCGCTTGGCTCTTTTTGTCTCTTCTTGGCTGTCTTTTTTGTCTCCTTCGGCCCTCGAGGGCTATCTTCTCAGCGGGTCGTTGAGTTCACTCGCGGCTTGTCCTTAAGCTTTTCAAAATCAACGGCTATTTCACCGCCTTAAATTTGACGTCTGTGCACCCGTCACTGGGCGTTTGAACTTCCAATGGCTAGTTCATCGTGCTCGATTTTGACGTCTTCGAGCCCGTCACCCCTTGGAATTTCTTTGGCTTTTTTGCTCTGGTTGGGCTTTGTCTTAGTCGGGTCGTCATTGTTTTGGCGGCCGAATTTCTTCGGACTTTTATCAAAAGGATATCTTTCCTTCTGTTTTGCCTTCGTTCTTATTCCTTTTTCCGTCGGCTTTTCTTTCGGCCATTTTTCCCGCGGACAAAATGTCCACAAGAATTATCTCGATCACTTCCTTGACCTTCGGAATTCTTCTTCGGGTTTTTTCCCGCGGCATTTTTCTCTGAATTTCTTCGGACTTTTTGTCCGAAGGAATTCCTTCGGACAAAAGTCCGAAGGAAATCATTTTATTGGAAGGGGCCTTGTCTTTTATTTCCGTGGAATTTTCTTCCGAAGGATTTCTTCGGACATTTTGTCCGAAGAAATTCTCCCTTTCTTGCCTTGAACAATTCCGAAGGAATTCCAACTTGCCTTATTCACTTTTCTGAAGGAAAACTTACCCTTTCGGCCTTCTTTCCAAGTGCTTTCCTGCCCTCTGCAAGGGCTGTTGGAATGGTTCATTTTGCACTCGACTGCCTCCGCAAGGGCACTTGCCCTTCGGGCGACTCTCTTGAACCTTCTGATTGAACCATTCCTTTGAACCAAATGTTGAACCAATTGAGTGAACTGTCCCTTTGAACCAACCCGTTGAACCAAGCCGATGAATCGGGCCGATGAACCATTTGATTGAACCAAGCCGATGAACCAAGTTGATGAACCATTTGATTGAACCAAGCCGATGAACCGGGCCGATGAACCATTTGATTGAACTAAGCCGATGAACCGGGTCAATGGTTCAACGGTTCAATGGTTCAAAGTTCAAAATTCTTAACTCTTGGAAAGATCATGTCGTTGAACCTCGACGTTGAACCACTTTTCCAACCTTAAGGAAAAGTGCCTTGAATCATTTTTTCGCTCTCTTTCCTTGTCAATTTCTTCAGACAAACTGTCCGAAGAGCTTTGTAAAAGCCCTTTCATTCTTTGAACTGGTTCATCTTCTGCCGAAAGACTTGTGCAACCCGAATTCGACTAGCTCAAAACAGTAAGGGAAGAAGGGGACCGATTTTGGCCTGCTGGACCAAAAATGGTCAACAGGGCCCACTAGGTTGCTTCACCACTCTCGGCATGGTGAAGTTGATATCAGATTAGTGCATTGGAAGTTAGAGGATGTTATGCATGGCAGATTTGCATTCTGGGTTTGGGATCTAGGGATATATTATTGGGCCCTCTACAGTTTGCTACGGGACCCTTCTTGTGCATTAGGATTCCAGTCAGGGTTAACTGATGAGTTTTATAGCATGTACATTGTGTGGTACGCATACAATTTCACCTCTGGTTCACATGTACATGAGCTGATTTCGATGCACAAATCTTGTGCACATGAGTTGGATAGTTGGTATGATGTTTATCCTTCTGTAGTTGTGCTTTTGTTGGTGCTACTAGAGTTATTTGGAGAGGTGTGGTCATTCTATAGTTCTTTCCTTGGGCTTATGATGGAGTGATGTTTTCAACTCAGTTGCTATTGCTTGGGGACAAGCAATTTCAGGGAGGGCGGATTGTAATGTTCAATATCACGACCTTAGTTTTGCTAAGATTGACCACCAATTGAAAAAGCTCACAAAAACACGTAAGAACATCAAGTTGTCTCTGTAAAACATATAGGCAGAATGAGAGAGGACAATGTCATCGGCAAAAAAAGTATGGCTATCACCACTTCATGTGAAATACAACCATCATCTACATGGGTATGTTGTAGAAGAAAATACTCTAGCTCGTCGATGTAAATGCTAAAGAGGTTCGGTGAGAGAGGTCATCCATGCTTGACCCCAATGTTACTCTTCACAAAGCTACACAGATCATGAAAAATACAAAATTGCTTGTAAATTGTCTCATAGAGCCTCCAAGAAGCAACAATGAGAGAATCGAAAATGCCAACATCACACAAATTCTAGAAAATTAGATGTCTCAAAACTGATTCAAAGGCCTTTTGAAAGTGTACAAAACAACAAAAGACTTTGGAAGACCGATGATGAGCCTTCTCAATGATAACCCAAAGTGTAAATGTAGTTAACTTTTTGGTATTCTCTCCTGAAGCCAACTATCCTGCCCCCTTGCTCTAAGATTACCTCTCTCCAAGTGCTCTGAAAACTACATGTCTAACATTGTGGCACAAATTTTGGCAAACATATGCCTAGTCATAATGGTCATGTAGTTGTTAGGGTTGGATCTATCCCTAGAATTATGAATGGGATAGAATGTGGTGGGACTAAGAATGTGGAAACCCTAAGCAAACCTCCTCATTAAAAAGCTTAGGCAATGGGAAGGCAAAAGAATCACACCATATTTGAGGAACTAAGCCCGAAGTCCCTTGCAATCTACGGCTTTGCTGGTACATAAATTTTGAATAGCCCTCCTGGTTGTATTGGCAAAGAAAACAATAGAACATGGTGGTGGAGCGGAGACAATGACAACAAACTACTCTAGATCTCGTACAGAGAGCTAGCGTAGGAAATCCACGAATTCGGGTCAATGTCAAAAGCAGGGGTTTTCCTCGGAAGGGAAGTGTGCCAAAAGGTCTTAGGGGAATGGTGGAGGGTAGCAAGGAGAACAAGTCGTCTAGACATAATAAACTCACATTTCTTTCATTGGAGAAGACATCGAAAATCTCTATAATTGGAGGGTAAGGAGGGATGGTCATGGGCTAGGGAAAAATGAAGTTTTTGATGCAAGGATTTACACTCGTCATTGTACCAAAGGTTCATAGGGTGGGACCCATTGGAACAAAGTGAGCTAGAGTAGTGCACATAGTAAGAGTAAGAGTCAAGGGTTACATCCCAGAGAGCATGACGTAAAAACTCATACATGGAATCTATAGTGGGAATAAGTAAATAGTACACATATATAAGTTGAGAGAGTTGGGCAACATAGTCAATGGCTTTGTATTAAAACCTGTGGGTACTTAGCCGATTTTTGCAAGGTAAACGGATTTTTTTGGAGATGGAAAACCCTCTAACTTATTGTGGGTCGGGTCAATACCCGTTAACCACAATTTTCAGCGAGTAACTAGGGTTTCTTACTCGCCAAAAAAACTGTGGTTAATGGGTATCACCTCGAAGTGAAATAACATATTTAGGGTGAAATAATACATCCTTCTGCTATTTTTGTCATGATTTTTAGCTTTGAACTTTCTATTGGTTATATTATCATTGTTGTCTGATAATGTGAAGAAACCAAACTTGCATCCATCATTATGGTCACAATTTGGGCTTGCAACTTTGATGCCAATGGTGCTCGTGGGTTTTATTCAAAAGGGTCAAACGTTTCATAATTTCTATCATCAAGTTTTATATCTGCTATAGCCTATGCTATTTTTCAATATATTTGCTATTATAAACACTTTGCCTATGAAGCTCCTCATTTTTCTGTAGTTGCCAAATTAAAGCATGTAAGAAAAACCTATGAAATTTGAAAATATAGCTTGCTAGAAAAATAACATATTTATGTTCTTGATTGCTCATTTGCCATTAAAGCTCACTGCTAAGGTTGCTAAATATTAAGATTGGCTACATTGAACGGTTTGAAGTGTGGATTTGAGAGGTACATATTGGCTATATCTAGGGTTTAACCTTTTTTTTTTCCATTTTCTTTCAACTTCTTCCAAGGTTTTATTTCTAAAACCTAAGGGGTTAATTTTTTTATAAGTTTGTTTTATATGGTTTCAACATTTCAACTTCAAAAATGGCATTTGGTTCTTGTAGGCCTAAGAAGTCAGATTGCTGGCATTGTCTCTCAAGGGCAAAGCTCTGGACTGGTATGAGACTTTGGCTATAAATTCAATCAGTTCTTGGAATGAATTGGGCACTCACTTGACGGACTGTTTTGGAGAAAAGAGCGACCACCTCTCACTTGCCGAGCAACTGACTACCATGAAAAGAGTCCCACATGAATACATGCAGGATTTCAACACTCGGTTTCAGAAGACATGGGATAGAATCCCCATTCTGGTAAGACCTACTTCTAGCTATGCTTTCATGTATTACTTAAGAGCATTGAACAGTGATATCGTTGTTATGATACAATCCATGGGAGGACATGTGCTGCCTGCCGTCTATGACATAGCTATAGCAGCTGAAAATTGCTTAGTGCAGGCTAGGAAGATAGCTGAAAATTGCTTAGTGCAGGTTGCAAAATATGTCAAATGAACTTGTGGCTATTAAAAGGCAGCAAGCTCAAAGCAGCCGACCAAACCAAGGATACCAGCAGTATGGTCAAGCTCCTAGACCCCCTTTCCAAAATTACAATCAAGGACAGGGTCAGCTTACTCAGACCAGACCCTTTCAAGGCTACAACCCAGGGGCCCCTTCATCATCTAAGGTTATGGTGCCCGTTCAAAACAATCTGGTGCAAGAACAACCAAGTTGTTCAACCATGGGATATGGTCAGGAGTAGGCTATTTATACAAATGAAATAACGGGTTATTATCCAAATGTACAAGACAATCAGTCAACCGCCCATTCCCAAGTCTTTGAGGCTCCAATGCAACCCAGCACGAGCAGCAGTCAGACCCACCCTGATTCTACTCTCATGAATCATCTGGAAGGAGAATTCTATTCAGTCAATTATGTGGGTGCTGCAGACAATCAAGCTGATCGTGTTGCAGCCAACACAAGATTCAAAAGGAGAGCAATGGAAGAAGCTCAAGTTACTGCCCAAACGTTAGCGATACCTTCTTCATCACCTATAAATCAAAAGGTCCCAAGCTTCAGACCGCCGGTTGTACCTTCAGCTCCTCGGCCCGCACCTTAAGCCGTAAATATTCCCAAAAAAATTGAAAGGTAACCCTTGAGTCAATGTGGTTGACCAGATAAAGAAACTGCACATGAACATCTCCTTGTGGGATTCACTGTCAATACCAAGGCAAAAGGACATGCTGCAAAAGGAATTGCATGAGCTAAATGAACACGTTGTCCCAGCAAAGGCTGATAATGTCTTGATGATAAACGGACAGCCTTCCACCTCAGGTCAGGTTAGGAAATAAGAAAAGGTTCCTCTTTTTTGTGTCCTTGGTCAGGAGATTTCTTGGTGCACAATTGCATCATTGACAGCGGAGCAAGCACCTCGGTGATGCCCAAATGTATAGCCGACAAGCTGGGCTTGAAATACGAAGGAATGACCAAGGGAGTCCTGCAGCTGGATGGAACCCCAGCAAAGACAGTTGGGGTGGTAAGAGGTTTGAGCTTGATGCTGCATGCTTGCTCGACTTTCTCAGTTCTTCATGATGTGTTAGTGGCAGATGTCCCCCCTTACTTTGCCATCTACTTATCCAGGGATTTTACATCCAAGATAGACGGCTACTTAGCAGCAAATTGGTCTTATCTGGTTTTTAGAACCAAGTATGGGACTAAAGTCAAGATTGAATCCGAGCCACTCCACAGAGATCATCTGGAACCTTACTTGCTCAAGGCAACAAATGTCAGCTATGCCATCATTGACCAGGAAGAGTTCCAAGTAGACCAATAGACCAATCTCCATCCTCTGCCCTTGAAGGAGTTGCAGCCCTGCTCTTAGATGAATGGGGAAGTGACAACTTCGAGCATGATCCTTACAAATTCATAGAGGCGGGCCTTGGAATTTATTGCATGCATGAAGAGGGTACTTTTGTACCAATCTGATGAAAGCCAGCCATGAAAGCTTAGGTCTATGGCAGCTGTTTTTTAATGGTTCAAAAAGTAAGTTGGGAGCTAGTGGTGGAGTGGTGTTGGTTTCTCCTTCAAAAAAGAGGTTTTTTTCAGCGTTTCGATTTCAATTTTCTTGCACATGCAATGTTGCGGAATATGAATCCCTCATCCACAGTTTGGAGTGGGCGAGAAAAAGAGGAATCAAAGCACTGCAAGTTTTTGGTGACAGTGAGCTAATTGTCAATCAAGTAAGAGGCCAGAATTTGACAGAATTATTTACTGAAGTCCTACAAACATAGGGTCTGGGACTTAGTGGAGAATTTCTTTGCTTTCAATATTTCCTCTATTCCTAGAGAGCAAAACAAGTAAGCAGATAGGCTGACAACAGTTGGTGCCCAGTTCAATATCCCTCGAGAAATAGGCCGAGACCACAGCGCACACCACTTGAAGGTAGTGATTCGGCCCTCTATACCTGAGAACATCACCAACTGACAGGTTTTCGACATCGACCAACAAATAGTGTTTTTCTTGCAAGAAGAAGCGAAATTCGTTGCTAAAAACCAAGCAAAGCTACAATAACAATATGGCGGCCAAATTGTTCAGCTGAAGAACAATAAGCTCCCCAAAGGTTTGGTCACTCTAGAGAGTATCTTCAATGGAGATGACCAATTGAGAAGCGACAAGACATGCATTGCAACAAAGGAGGAGCACCATGAGAAGGTGAAAATATTCAAGGATACGCTGCTTGCACTTGGGAAAGTGTGCACGGATCGTGAAAGACATGCCTTCATCTTGTTGTGCCAAGAATTTGCCGATATCTTCGCATGCGAGTATAGTGATTTGAAGGGTTTTGACTCAAGCTTGGCCCAGCATACCATTGAGCTAGAAGAAGGTGCTAAGCCAATCAAGTAAAAGCAAAGACCTGTCAACCCAATGATTGAACCTCTCATGTGGAAGGAACTCACCAAGTTGATTGAGTCCAAGATAATATTTCCAATCAAAAATTCTTCTTGGCTGGTCAATCTTGTTCCTATTCAAAAAAAGAATGGGAAGATCAGACTATGCGTTGATTTCAGAGACCTCAACAGAGTCTCTTTGAAAGACCATTATCCTCTCCCAAGCATGGAGCAGATCCTTCAAATGGTGACAGCCAGCGAGCCTTTCTCCCCCCTGAATGGGTATTCAAGATACAACCAGATTTTGGTGCAAGACTGTGACCAGCACAAGACATCCTTCACTACCAAGTGGGAAACGTTTGCTTACAGAAAAATGCCTTTCAGACTGTCTAACGCTGGTGCCACCTTCCAACGAGCTATGGACATGGCCTTTCAAGACTTGATAAATAATACTGTGCTGGTATATCTTGATGATGTGACAGTTTTTTCCAAAGAAGCGAGCCAACACATGAAACACCTCAGACAAATCTTTGAGAGGTGTAGAGAGTTCGGTATCTTTCTCAATCCGAGGAAATGCGTATTCGCTGTCTACGAGGGGAAGCTCCTTGGTCACATTGTTTCTTCATAAGGTTTGGCTATTGACCCAGAGAGAGTTTGCTCCATCCTGGAGCTGTCCTTACCTAAGTACAAGAAAGCCCTGCAAAGTTTCTTCGGCAAGATAAATTTCATAAGGAGATTTATCCCGAATTTTGCGGAGATGGTCAAGCCATTGACCTCTATGCTGAGGAAGGGTGAGGAGTTCACATGGACAGCATAGAGAAAAAACAGTTTTGAAGAAATCAAGCAGGCCATAGCCCAGGCTCCTACCTTGATCAACCCTGACTTCACCAAAGATTTTTTCAACCTCTACACCTTTGGCAATGAAGAGGTAATCTCCGCCATGCTTACCCAAGAAAGTGATGATAACCTTGAGCAACCAATTGCATTTTTTAGCCAAGGCCTAGAAGGTTTTGAAGTCAGATACACATATGTGGAAAAGCAAGTCCTAGCATTCATACGGAGTTTGAAGAAATTTAGGCATATGTTGTCCAATAGCAGAATCCACCTCATGGTTCCCCATCTCGGCATCAAGGATTTCTTGATCAACTGAACACCTTGATCACTAAGGTGATGGAATATGATGTGGATATCAAGATCACCAAACTGGTAAGAGGAAGAGACCTGTGTGAACACCTTGCTGCAGACTTTAAGCAGCAGGGAGAGGACAGTTTGCTAATTCATGATGTAGCCACAACAGAGGAACCAGTTGTCATGAAAGATTAGACATCAGACATGAGGCATTTCCTTCTCACTGGTGAGTGCCCGCAGGGCCTTGATAGGACCAAGAGGAGATATTTCAGACTCCAGTGTCTCCCTTATGTCCTGATTGATGGAGTGTTGTTCATAAAAGATTTCTAAGGAGTCCTTTTAAGATGTTTAGACACAGGTCAGGCCGACAGGGTGCTGTTCGAGTTCCATGATGGGCCAGCCGACGGTCATTTTGCTCTTAGGGCTACAGCAGCAAGAATAATGAGAGTTGGTTACTTCTGGCCTACTCTTTTCAAGGACACCCATGTCTGGGTACGAAAGTGCCAAAAATGTGCACTTTTTGATGGGAAGCAACGTTTGGCTGCCATGCCTTTACAACCCATTCAGGTAGAGCAGCGATTCATGCAATGGGGCCTGGACTTCATAGGGATGATTAATCCTCCCTCCAGTGCTGGACACAAGTGAGTCCTAACCGCCGCGGATTATTTCACAAGATGGGTAGAGGCTGTTGCTTTGAAGGAGGCCAATGAAAGTGCGGTTCTGGATTTTTATGAGGCCCTGGTGGCAAGGTTTGGGGTTCCAGCAACCATAATCTCAGATAATGCGTTAGCTTTTTTGGGAACTAAAACAAGTGAATAGGCGCTGAGATATGATATATATCTCAGCACTTCATCCAATTACTACCCACAGGGGAATGGGCTGGCTGAGTCTACAAATAAGAACCTGATCAGGATCATCAAGCGAACCATGGAGGAGAATCAGAGGACTTGGCATGCCAAGTTGAAAACAACCCTGTGGGCAGATAGGGTCACCCCGAAGAGGGCAATTGGCAACACGCCATATACGCTCGTCTATGGAAGGGAAGCTAGGCTCCCCATTTCACTTGAATTGCTAGCCTTGGACCTCGCTCGCCAGCTGCAATTAGAAGAAGGAAATAGCATGGAGGTTAGGCTATGCGAGTTGATGGAGCTCCAAGAGGTAAGGGACCAAGCTATGGCCTCTATGACCAGCCGCCAACAGCAAATGAAGAGACACTTCGACAAAAAATTTTTATCAAAAGGTTTCTCTGAAGGAGACATTGTCTTGAAATGGGATGAGGACCGAGCTAAGCCTGGAAAGCATGCAAAGTTCGACGCCCTATGGAGTGGCCCATACGTAATCACTCAGTGCAAATAGCATAATGCTTTCCAACTCTCCAGGTTGGATGGTGAAGAACTGTATATCCTAGTTAATGGGATACATCTTAAGCATTACCACTGACCCCCTTTTCCATCATGTATATATTTCCCTTGCTTTTCTCCTGCTTTCCCTAAGTGCCTTTTGCACATGTTAATAGTTTTCTTAGCTTCGTGTGTGTTTTCGTTTCCTTTTGAGGTAAATCTTCGTGATTGGTTCTAGAATTTATCGGGGCTATTGCTGATCTTTAAGTTACATTTTGACTCCGTGCCCAATGAATTTTGAGGCAACTGGCTTCTAAGCATAGCAGACATGCTTCCCTTGGGAGTCGCCAATTTGTTGACCATTTTTGGTCCAACAGGGCAAAAATCGGTCCCCTTCTTCCCTTGCTGTTCTGGGCCAATTCATTTTTAATTTTGCATAAGTCTGAAAATTTCTACGGACTCTACAGGTCTATTTCTACGGACTCTGCAGGTGAAGTTTCTACGGATTCTGCAAAGAAGTTTTTTCTACGAACTCTGCAGGTGAGTCCTTCGGCACATGAAGAACCAGTTCAAAGAGTCAAGGTTTTGCAAAGTTTCTTCGGACTCTTGTCAAAAATTCACAAGGAAGGTTAACGTCTTTGAACCGTTGAAACATTGAACCGGTTCAACGCCGTGGTTCAATCGGCAGGTTGATCGCTTCGGTTCAAAGCCTTGGTTCAATCGGCAAGTTCAAAGCCTTGGTTCAATCAACAAGTTCATCGCTTTGGTTCAATCAAACGGTTCATCAGCTTGGTTCAACCGTTGATTCAAAAGGAGCGGTTCAAATGAAGGTTCAAGCCTCCCGAAGGACAAGTGCCCTTGCGGAGGGTAGTTCCAGGTTCAAGAGCCCTTGCGGAGGGCAAGGAGCACTTCAAAGAAGCCAAAGAGAAGGCTTTGGCAAATGTAAGTTCTTTCGAAAATTTTTCTAAGGCAGTTGGCAGAGGCAAGGAAGAAATCCTTCGGACTTTTTGTTTGAAGGAATTCAGAAGATCGCAAGCTCAAAAGGACCCGGGGAAAATTCCGAAGAAATCAAAGCGGCCGAGGCAATTCTCGCGGACTTTTTGTCCGCAGGAAAATTGTCTGCGCAAAAAGCCCGCAGAAAAGGCTTGCGGGCAAAAAGACCGAAGCAGAAAGCCGAAGGAAGGTCCAAGGGTGATGGGCCTGAGGACGTCAAAGTTAAACATGACAAACTAGCCATTGGGTATTCAAATGCAGTGACGGGTGCGCGGACGTCAAATTTAAGACGGTAAAATAGCCGTTTGTTTTTAAAATGCTTGAGCACCAACCAGAAAAGAGCCAAGGAGCCAGCGACCCGCCAAGAAGATAGCCCGAGGGCCGAAAGAGCTAGAAAGCAACAAAATCAGAGAAAACCAGAGCGCAAAAAGCGCCAAGTGGCAACCGCGGAAGCTTTAACATGTTTTCTCTAAAAGAAGCGGAACGCGCCACGTATTCCCTGCAAGGCTCGACGGAAACCGACAAGTGTCAACACCCGCCGTCTCTCCTTTTTTAATCCCGTGAGCACTGTGGTGGGCCTTGACGAACTGCTAAAGAGAGCGAAAGCCGCCACGCGTCCTTTTCCGCACAACTCTCCAGAGGTGTTTGAAGCTTCTATAAATTCAGCGGACGCTGCCACGTGTCCTGCCTATTGCAGCAGCAAAACACGCCACGTGTCACTTATTGAAATCAGCGAAAAATAACCTAGGCAAGCGGGGAAGACAGGAACAAATTGTTAAGGACGACGGACACGAGGACGTAGAATTTGTGGAAGTGAAGTAGTTGTTGATCTTTGCAAACTTAAGCGCGAACCCGAAGGAATTCAAAGGCTTAAAGGCGGAAGGACCAAGTACAGAAACGGACAAAGCAGTCTAAGTGGCGAAAGAAGGCGTCGACTCAAACAATTACTCTAGCAGGTGATACAGTGTCTGCGAATTGATCATCAAGAGGCGCAAACGGCTAACAGTGCGACCCAATTTCTTCATTTTGCATTAATGAGTAGACAAGCCGCGTAATCGTCTTGAAGGAGCGGTCTTGTTTGTAGACAAACTGCGCAGCTCATAATTTTTCATATGATATTTAAGCGGATTGCTCTTCCCAATGATCGAAACGCACATGGGTCATTTGTAAAAAGGGCGCCAAAAGGCCCATTTTCTTCCTCTATATATTGTAGACTTGTCATTTGGAAAAGGATCTTTCACATTTGTAAGGCGAAGCCCTGGCAAATTTTCACTTGAAATCAATAAATGCATTTTTACTTCTATTCTGGATAGATATCTCTGTGTGTGTCTGAGTGTTAGTTTTGTGTTTAGTTATTGCTTTCTAATGCTTCCACAGGTTTAACACCAACGCACCTAGTCTCTATAAGGTGCCATTCTTTCAAGTGACAAGGAGAGTTGCACTTGGGAGCACAGAGACAGAAAGAAGCTATTATACAGTGTGCCCTTTCCACAACACCTATGGTGAGTCCCTGTTTTTTGTGTGTTCCATTAAAGCCTCCCTGTTAAGCTTCCTGCAGCCTGGTCCTTTTATCAGTTGAAGTGTATGTATGTGTTTGTATGGTTTAGAGTGTGAGTGTGAGTAGGTCAAATCATTTGGTGCATCACCTCTTTTAGAGTAGTTTTGTTTTCCTGTAATCCTTCTCTTTTCACCCCTCCATTATATATCTATATATATGTATTAGCACTTATTGGAACAACTCAGATGCATCAAAGAGAGCTAGCCCGTACCTAGAGACTCTACTCTCCAGCTTTGCCAGTCCCACAGGTGAGGGGAGTTTCCATTTTGACATGTGGAAGGTAGGAGCTAGGCGCCTTGCCTCGGGTGCAATCCACTGCGTCAACAGCCCCATTGCATGAATGGCTGCTCTACCTAAATAGGCTGTAAAGGCATGGCAACCAGCCGTTGCTTCCCATCAAAGAGTGCGCACTTTTAGCACTTTTGTACCCAGGCATGGGTGTCCCTGAATAGAGTAAGCCAGAAGTAACTAGCTCTCATTATTCTTGCTGCTGTAGCCCTAAGAGCAAAATGACCGCCGACTGGCCCATCATGGAACTCGGACAGCACCCTGTTGGCCTGACTTGGGTCTATGCACCTTAAAAGGACTACTGAGAGATCCCTTCTGAACAACACTCCATCAATCAGGGCATAAGGGAGAGACTGGATTCTGAAATGTCTCCTCCTTGTCTTAGCAAGGCCCTACGGGCACTCACCAGTGAGAAGAGAATGCCTCAAGTCTGGTGTCCAATCCTTCATGACAGTCGGTTCTTCTGCTGTAGTTGCATCATGAATTAGTACACTGTCCTCCTTTTGCTGTTTAAAGTCTGCAGCAAGGTGTTCACACAGGGCTCCCCCTCTTACCAGCTTGGTGATCTTGATATCCACGTCATATTCCATCACCTTAGTGATCCACCCCGCTCTCTTTTCATTCAGGTCTCGATTGATCAAGAAATCTTTGATGCCGGAATGTTGAACCATGAGGTGAATTCTGCTATTGGACAACATATGTTTGAATTTCTTCAGACTCCGTATGACTGCAAGGATTTACTTCACATATGTATATCTGACCTCAAAACCCTCTAGGCCTTGGCTAAAAAATGCAATTGGTTGCTCAAAGTTATCACCATTTGCTTGGGTAAGCATGACGGAGATTACCTCTTCATTGCCGAAGATGTAGAGGTTGAAATCTTTGGTGAAGTCAGTGTTGATCAAAGTAGGAGCCCAGGCTATGGCCTACTTGATCTCTTTGAAACTGTCCTTTCTTTGTGCTGTCCACATGAACTGTTTACCCTTCCTCAGCATAGAGGTCAACAGTTTGACTACCTCCGCAAAATTAGGGATAAATCTCCGGATGAAATTTATTTTGCCGAAGAAGCTTTGCAGGCCTTTCTTGTGCTTAGGCAAGGACAGCTCCAGGATGGAGCGAACTCTCTCTGGATCAATAGTTAAGCTTTGGAAACAATGTCGCCAAGGAGTTTCCCCTCGTGGATAGCGAACACGCATTTCTTCGGGTTGAGAGAGATACCGAACTCTCTACACCTCTCAAAGATTTGTCTGAGATGTTTCATGTGTTGGCTCGCCTCTTTGGAGAAAACTGTTACATCATCAAGATACACCAACACAGTGTTATTTATCAGGGCTCGAAAGGCCATGTCCATGGCTCGTTGGAAGGTGGCACCAGCATTAGACAGTCCGAATGGCATTTTCTTGTAAGTAAACGTCCCCCATTTGGTAGTGAAGGTTGTCTTGTGTTGGTCATAGTGTTGCACCAAAATTTGATTATATCCTGAATACCCATTCAAGAGGGAGAAACGCTCGCTGCCTGTCACCATTTGAAGGATCTGCTCCATGCTTGGGAGAGGATAATGGTCTTTCAAAGAGACTCTGTTGAGGTCTCTAAAATCAATGCATAGTCTAATCTCCCAATTCTTTTTCCTGACAGGAACAAGATTGGCCAGCCAAGAAGAGTGCTTGATTGGAAATATTAACATGGACTCAATCAACTTGGTGAGTTCCTTCCGCATGAGAGGCTCAATCATTGGGTTGAATAGCCTTTGTTTCTGCTTGATTGGCCTGGCGCCTTCTTCCAGCTCAATGGTATGTTGGGCCAGACTTGGGTCAAAACCTTTCAAATCACTATATTCGCAAGCAAAGACATCAACAAACTCTTGGCACAACAAGATGAAGGCCTACCTTTCATGGTCCGTGCACACTTTTCCAAGTGCAAGCAGCTTATCTTTAAATATTTCAACCTTCTCATGGTGCTCTTTCGTTGCGATGCATGCCTTGTCGCTTTTCAACTGGTCATCTCCATTGAAGATACTCTCTAGAGTGACCAAATCTTTGGAGAGTTTATTGTTCTTCAGCTAAACAATCTGGCTGCCATATTGCTGTTGTAGCTTAACTTGGTTTTTTGTAGCAAACTCAACTTCTTGCAAGAAGAGTGCTATTTGCTGGTCGCTGTCAAAGACCTGTCAGTTGGTGATGTTGTCAGATACAGAGGGCCGGATTACTACCTTCAAGTGGCGTGAGCTGTGGTCTCGGCCTATTTCTTTAGAGATATCAAACTGGGCACCAACTGTTGCCAGCCTATCTGCTTGCTTGTTCTGCTCTCTAGGAATGGAGGTAATATTGAAAGCAAATAAATTTTCCACTAAGTCCCATACCTATGTTTGTAGAACTTCAGTAAAGAATTTTTTGTCAAATTTTGGCCTCTTACTTGATTGACAATCAGCTCATTGTCACCAAAAACTTGCAGCTCTTTGATTCCTCTTTTCCTCGTCCACTCCAAACCATAGATAAGGGATTCATACTCCGCATCATTGCATGTGCAAGAAAATTGGAACCGAAAAGCTAAAAAGTATTTTTCCCTTGAAGGAGAAACTAGCACCGCTCCACCACCAGCTCCCAGCTTACTTCTTGAACCATCAAAGAACAACTTCCATAGACCTGAGCTTTCTTGGCTCGCTTTCATCAGATTTGGTACAAAAGTACCCTCTTCATGCATGCAATAAATTCCAAGGCCTGCCTCCTCTATGAATTTGTAAGAATCATGCTCGAAGTTGCCACTTCCCCATTCGTCTAAGAGCAGGTCTGCAACTCCTTCAAGAGCAGAGGATGGAGATTGATCTACTTGGAACTCTTTTTGGTCAATAATGGCATAGCTGACATTTGCCGCCTTGAGTGAGTATGGTTCCAGATGATCTTTGTGGAGTGGCTCGAATTCAATCTTAACTTTAATCCCATACTTGGTTCTAAAACCCAGATAAGACCAGTTCGCTGTTAGGTAGCCGCCTATCTTGGATGTAAAATCCCTGGAAAAGCAGATAGCAAAGTAAGGAGGGACATCTACCACTACTACATCATGAGGAACTGAGAAGGTCGGGCAAGCATGTAGCGTCAAGCTCAAACCTTTCACCACCCCGACTGTCTTTGCTAGTGTTCCATCCAGTTGCAGGACTCCCTTAGTCATTTCTTCGTATTTCAACCCCAGCTTGTCGGCTATGCATTTGGGCATTACCGAGGTGCTTGCTCCACTGTCAATGATGCAATTGTGTATCAAAAAATCTCTTATGACCAAGGACAAATAAAAAGGGAGAACCTTTTCTTCTTTCCTAACCTGGCCTGAGGTGGAAGGCTGTCCATTCATCATCAAAACATTATCGACTTTTGCTGGGATAGCTTGTTCATTCAGTTCATGCAATTCCTTTTGCAGCATGTCCTTTTGCCCTAGTATTGACAATGAATCCCACAAGGAGATGCAGCTTCTTCATGTGGTCTACCACATTGACTCGAGGGTTGCTTTCCTTCAAATTTTCTTTGCGATTATTTACACCCTGAGGCGAAGGCCGAGGAGCTGAAGGTACAATCGACGGTCTGAAGTTTGGAATTATTTGGTTTACATGTGATGAAGAAGGTATTGCTGACGTTTGGGCAGCAGCCTGAGTTTCTTCCATTGCTCTCCTTTTGAATCTTGTGTTGGCTGCAACACAGTTGCCCTGATTGTCCTCAGTACCCACGTAATTGACTACATAGAACTCACCTTTCAGGTGATTCATGAGAGTAAAATTAGGCTGAGTCTGACTGCTGCTCGTGCCGGGTTGCATTGAAGCCTCAAAAGCTTGGAATTGAGCGGTTGCCTGATTGTCTTGTACATTTGTGTAGTGACCCGTCATTTCATTTGTATAAACAACCTACTCTTGACCATATCCCATGGTTGAGCAACTTGGTTGTTCTTGCACCAGATTGTTTTGAACGGGCACTATAGCCTTGGATGATGAAGGGGCACCTGGATTGTAGCCTTAAAAAAGTCTGGTCTGTGCAAACTGACCCTGCCCTTGATTGTAATTTTGGAAAGGGGGTCTATTTGTTTGACCATACTACTGATATCCTTGATTTGGTCGGTTGTTTTGAGCTTGCTGCCTTTTAATAGCCACTAGTTCATTTGTCACACTTTGCAATAGACTTTTGACTTCATGGAGTTCATTTGATGGAGTAGCAACCGGGTTTTCTGTGCTAGGCAGAAGAGCTAAGATGGGAGCAACAATTTGAATTGGAGGCAGCATTTCAGAAAAAGCGGCATATGAGGTCTAGGAGCTATTTTTTCACCCTGTACTAGTGTTGACGCAGTGGATTGCACCCTGGACAGGAGACTGAGCCCTTGTCATCTACACGCAACAATGGAAACTCCCCTCTCGCCTGTGGGACCAGTGAAGCTGGAAGGGAAAGTCTCTAGATAAGGGCTAGCTCCTTCTAATGTATCTTTTAGGACTTGGATTTCTTACTGCTAACAAATAAATGAAAAAAGGGGGGATGAAAAGGGAGAAAGATGCTGAAAATAGAACCTAAACCTAAAAATAAAAAGGTGATACACCAAAACAGATGACCCACTCAGCCCGAACATACACTTTTCACCAAGAAGAAGCGCCCATACACTTCATCTGATGTGGAAAACTCTTCCTCCATAGAGATATAGGGAGGAAGAACTATCAAAAGTGTTCTGAGACACACTTTGGCAGCATGTTCACATGCGCCTATATTTCTACTGTAGACACTTCTGGCAAACCTGCAGAAGAAGAAACTTCACAATGCACTAGACATGCTGGAATCGATCTGTGAAAAGCATAAGAGAAAATGACTTAACACAAAAGAAAACATAGACATGCATGAGTGCAAGTCCAAATGGAGGTAAAAATGCTAAGTATTGATTCAAGGTAAAATCTGGTAGAGTTCTGCCTTACAAGCCCGAGAGATTTTTGGGCAGAGCTTTGCCTTACAGGGTAAGACAATGGATCCTCTCAAAATGAGAAGATTACCATATATAGAAAGAGGAGAAGAGAACTTGGCGCTTCTTTTTTGAAAAGACTTTGGCGCTCTTGACAAGTTGGTACATGTGCGTTCCGAGCCTTAGGAAGAGGAAGCCATTTGATTGTCGGCTCCTGCTTTGACTTTGGCGTTCCAACATTAATGTGAAAGCATGGGCCGCGCCTCTTTTCTGCAAACAAACTGCTCCCTTAAGGCATTTACGTGGTTTGTCTGCTCATCAATGCGAAATGAAGAAAACAGGTCGCGCCGTTTACTGTTCGCGCCGTTTGATGACCACTTGGCAAACACTGTTCCAATTGCAAGAATAAATCCTTGAGTTGACACCTCCTCCTTGCCACCTAGACTATTTGTCCGCTTCTGCGCTTTGTTTCTTTCTCGTTTTGTCCCTTTCCGGGTTTGTCGCTTTCTGGCTCCTTCGGCCCTCGAGGCTATCTTTTGGCGGGTCGCTAAGTTTCTTGTGCTGCTCTTTAAGTTTTTCAAAATCAACGGCTATTTCACGAGCCTTGAATTTAACGTCTGCGCACCCGTCACTGCGTTTGAACTTCCAATGACTAGTTCGCTGTGCTTGACTTTGACGTCCTCGGGCTCGTCACCCCTTGGACTTTCTTCAGCTTTCCTCTTTCTTTGGCCTTTTCCGTCGCTCTCTTTACTTCGGATTTCTTGTTTTGCATCCTCCCGAAGGGGAGGTGACCCTTCGACTTATGGAGAAGTCCCTTTGTTTTGGCAACCGAGAGTCCCTTGCAAGGGCACCTGCCCTTCGGGGCCCTTCGGGGTCCTTCGGCGGCCTTTTCCCCTTGGCTATTTTTTTGCAGACAAAAAAGTCCGCAAGAATGTTTCGCTCGCTTCTTTTCTTCGGAACTTTTCCCTGCGGACTTTTTCTGCGGACATTTTCCCGCAGACATTTGCCTTGTCTGCTTTGCCTTCCTTCAAAAATTCTCTTTCGGGCTTTTGACTCGCGGCTTCCCCGAATTTCTTCGGACTTTTTGTCCGAAGGAATTCCTTCGGACAAAAAGTTTGAAAGAATTCGTTCTATGCCATAGTCTTTTGCGGGATTTTTTGTTTGCAGCCTTTCTGAATTCCTTCAGACAAAAAATCTGAAGGAATTATGCCTTTGCCTTTCGACTGCCTTTGAAAAGTGCCCTTCGGAAAAATTGGAAACGACCCTTCGAAGGGTACCTCCTTATGCCTTAAACAAATTCTCGAAGGAAACTCACCTTTGCGGCTATTCTCTGTGGCCTCTTTGCAAATGTTCCCTGCCCTCCGCAAGGGCTCTTAAATCCAGAACTGCGCTCCGCAAGGGCACTTGTCCTTCGGGAGACTCTCTTGAACTTTTTGATTGAACCGCTCCTTTGAACCAACACTTTGAACCAAGCTTTGAACCAAGCCGACTGAACCAAGCGTTGAGCCGAGTGAACCAAGTGTTTGAACCATCTGATTGAACCAAAGCATTGAACCAACTGAATTGAATCAAGCCTTTGAACCAAGCCGACGAACCATTTGATTGAACCTCAGCGATTGAACCATTTGATTGAACCAATGCGATGAACTCAACCGATTGAACTTTGCCGTTGAACCAAAGCGATGAACCAACGCATTGAACCAAAGCGTTGAACCGGTTCAATGGTTCAACGGTTCAAAGATGCTAACTCTTTGGAAAGATTATGTCGTTGAACCATTTTTCCAACCTTAAGGAAAAGTGTCTTTGAACCATTTTAGCTCTCTTTCCTTATAAATTTCTTCGGACAAGAGTCCGAAGAAGCTTTGTAAAACCTTGCACTCTTTGAACTGGTTCTTCATCTGCCGAAAGAACTGCCTGCAAAGTCCGTAGAAATGGACCTACAGAGTCCGTAGAAAACCTGCAGAGTCCGTAGAAATTTTCAGACTTGTGAAAAATCAAAAAATGAACTGGCTCAGAACAGCAGGGGAAAAAGGGGATCGGTTTTTTAACTAGGCAATTCTCAGCCGCTATAACTGTCATAGGTAGCAGGCAGCACATGTCCTCCCATGGACTGTATCATAACAGCGATATCGCTGTTCAATGCTCTTAAGTAATAAAGGAAAGCATAGCTAGGGGTCGGCTTTACCAGAATGGGGATTCTATCCCATGTCTTCTGAAATCGAGTGTTGAAACCCTGCATGTATTCATGTGAAGCTCTTTTCATTATAGTCCGCTGCTCGGTAAGTGAGAGGTGGTCGCTCTTCTCCTCAAATCAGTTCATCAAGAGAGTGCCCAATTCATTTCAGAAATTGACTGAATTCATGGGTAAAGTCCCATGCCAGTCCAGAGCTTTGCCCTTGAGAGACAATGCCAACAATCTGATTGCAATATTCTCCTCAGTGACATTGTGACTATTGCAGAGGTTAGCAATATTTCTGATGTGTTCAATAACTGTAATGGGCCCCTCTCCATCAAAGGGAGGCACACTTTTGAGGATTGCTCTTGAAATTGGGTCATAACATTGGAGATTCAAAGGACTCTAACCACGAAAAGTCACAAAGGGTAATGCCATAGCTATGATAGGATGTAACTGCGGCCTTCTTGTGTAGGTGTTCTTTATGGCAGGTTTGGAAAAGTGGTTTGCTGATTAAGGATGGGTCCTCTCAAACTTTAGCCGCTTCGCTAAGTTCAAAGGCAATTCAATGAATTCGAAAGGGACACCCTTAGCAGCAGACCGCGTGGTGATTTTAGGCATAGGAGGTCAGACTGGTCTTTGATAAAAAAAAGAAGCTCTTACTAGTGGAGTCGCCAGATGCTGAAAATGGTTGGTTTTGCTGTGACAGGACCATCATCAATCCTTAAACTTTACTAAGTGTAAAAACTGAGTCCCATTGGGTGTGTCAAAAACTGTTGACGCAGTGGATTGCACCCTGGACAAGAGGCCGAGCTCCTGCCTTCCACACGCAACAATGGAAACTCCCCTCTTCCCTGTGGGCAAGGCAAAACTGGGGGGAGAGTCTCTAGATAATGTCTAGCTCCCTTTGATGCATCTGAGTTATTCTGATAAGCTGTTAATACATATGTATATATATAATGGGGGGTTGAAAAGGGAGAAGGATTACAGAAAAACAAAACCTAATCTAAGAGGGTGATGCACCAAATAATTTTGACCTACTCACACACACTCTGAACCATAAGAACACATACATACACTTTAACTGGTAAAAGGACCAGACTACAGGAAGCTTGACAAGGAGGCAATGAAACACAGAAAAAGGACTTACCATAGGCGCTGTAGGAAAAACACACTGTCTAGTAACCTCCTACCTCTGCACTACAAGGACAGCGCTTCTTGTCACCTGTCGGAATGGCACCTTGTAGATACCAGGTGCGTTGGTGTCAACCCTGTGAAAGCATTAGGAAGCAATGACTGAACACAAAACTAACACTCATACACACTTAGAGAGATATCTAACCAAAATAGAGGTAAAATGCATTTTTTTATTGATTCCAGGTGAAAATTACCAAGGCTTTGCCTTACATTGTGAAAGATCCCTCTCTCAAAAATGAGACGTTACAATATATATGGAGAAGAGAGAACAAAAGCGCCTCTTTTGAAAGACTTTTGGCGCCCTTTGACAAGTGGCCCACGTGTGTTGAGGGCGTTGGGAAGAGGAAGCCGCTAAAATATAAATGTTGTGTCGGCTCCAATTTTGATTTAAGGCGTTTAAAAACATAGGCCGCACCGTTTCTCTACAAACAAGACCGCTCCTTGATGGCATTCACACGGTTTGTCTGCTCGTTAATGCAAAATGAAGAAAAATGGATCGAGCCGTTCACTGTTCATGTCTCTTGATGACCACTTGGCAGTCACTGTTCCAACCGCTGGAGTAACTCCCCCTTTGCCACCTAGACTGTTTTGTCTGTTTCTGCATTTGGCTCTTTTCTCTTTTCTGGCTTTGTCTCTTTTGGCTCCTTCGGCCCTTAGGGCTATCTTCTCAGCCTTGCTGGCTCCTTCGGCTCTTCCATCAGCAGGTCGCTAGGTTCATTCTTAACCTTTGTCTTTTCTCAGCGTCGTCTTTTCCTAGTTTCGCCTCTTTGTCTCTTAGCTCTTTGGGCTCTTTTCTGGTTGGCGCTCAAGTATTTTTTAAAAAAAAAAAACGGCTATTTCCTTGCTGTAAAATTGACGTTCGTGGGCCCGTCACTGTTTGAAAGCCAACGGCTAGTTCGCCGTGCTTCATTTTGACGTCTTTGGGGACGTCATCGTCCTTGACAATTCCTTCGGACCTTTTCTCTTCGGTCGGGCTTTTGTTTCGGCCAATTTTCCCATTGCAAGAATTGTCTCGCTCTCTTCGGAGTTTTTTCTCGGGCTTTTTTCCCAAGGCCTCTCTTGAATTTCTTCGGACTTTTTGTTCGAAGGAATTCCTTCGGACAAAAGTCCGAAAGAAATCGCTTCTTGTTTTTTGCCTTGGTCTTGTTTATTTCCGCGGAATTTTTTTGAAGGATTTCTTTAGACAAAATGTCCGAAGAAATTCTCATCTTTTGCCTTGTAAAAATTTCTGAATAAAATTTAACTTTTCGGCTTTCTCCCTGACCTCTTTGCAAATGTTCCCTGCCCTCCACAAGGGCACTTGAGTCCGGAACTGCCCTCCGCAAGGGCACTTGAATGGTTCCTTTTGCGCCTAAGTGGGAATTTGTCTCTGCCTGCAGAGTCCGTAGAAAACTTCCTTGCAGAGTCCGTAGAAACTTTCTTGCAGAGTCCGTAGAAACCCCTGCAGAGTCCGTAGAAATAGGCCTGCAAAGTCCGTAGAAACCATGCCTGCAGAGTCCGTAGAAATTTCCGGACTTGTGCAAAATCAAAAAATGAACTGGCTTAGAACAACAGGGAAAGAAGGGGACCGATTTTTGCCCTGTTGAACTTGTTGACCATTTTTTGGCCCAAAAGGCCAAAAAAAATGGTCCCCTTCTTTTCCTGCTGTTCTAAGCCAATCCATTTTTTGATTTTGCACAAGTCTAAAAATTTCTATGGATTTTACAGGTTTTCTACGGACTCTGCAGGTGAAGTTTCTACGGACTCTGCAGGCGAAGTTTCTACGGACTCTGCAGGCGACTCTTTCGGCACATGAACCAGTTCAAAGAGTGCAAGGTTTTACAAAGCTTCTTCAGACTCTTGTCCGAAGAAATTCATAAGGAAAGAGAGCTAAAATGGTTCAAAGACACTTTTCCTTAAGGTTGGAAAAGTGGTTCAACATCGGGGTTCAATGACATGATCTTTCCAAGAGTTAGCATCTTTGAACCATTGAACCGGTTCAATGCTTTGGTTCATCGCTTTGGTTCAACGGCAAAGTTCAATCGGCTAAGTTCATCGCTTTGGTTCAATCAAATGGTTCATCGGCTTGGTTCAATGCTTCGGTTCAATCAGATGGTTCAATCACTTGGTTCACTCAGTCGGTCCAACGAGCTTGGTTCAAAGCTTAGTTCAACGGTTGGTTCAAGGGTTCGTTCAACGGTTGGTTCAACGGTTTGGTTCAACCAAAAGTTCAAGAGAGCCTCCCGAAGGACAAGTGCCCTTGCAGAGGGCACTTGGTCGGCGACAGTACCTTTCAGGAGGGTTGTTTTCAACTTCTCAAATGGCACTTTTAAGGGCAGTCAAAAAAGACAAGGAAGAAATCCTTCAGACTTTTTGTCCGAAAGAATTCCTTCGGACAAAAATTCCGAATGAATTCGGAAGGGCAACAAAACCGAAGAAAAGCAAGAAAAGACTAAGGCATTGAACGAATTCTTTTGGACTTTTTGTCCGAAGGAATTCCTTCAGACAAAAAGTTTGAAGAAATTCAGAAGGAAGATAGCCGCGGGAAAAGTGGCCGGGAAGAAAACCCGAAAGAAATCAAAGCGGCCGAAACAATTCTTGCGGACTTTTTGTCCGCGGGAAAATTGTCCGCAGAAAAAGTCCGCGTGAAAAAGCCCGAAGGAGAAACCCGTCGAGGAGTCGAAGGACCCCGAAGGGCAGGTGCCCTTGCGGGGGACTCTCGGCCAAAATGAAGGACGCTTTCCAAAAGCCGAAGGGTCACCTTCCCTTCGAAAAGGTGCAAAGAAGGAGATCCGCAAAAAAGAAAGAGAAAAGCCGAAGAAAGTCCAAGGGGTGACGGGCTCGAGGACGTCAAAATCAAGCACGGCAAACTAGCCGTTGGGTTTTCAAACACAATGACAAGTGCGCGTACGTCAATTTCAAGGCTCGTGAAATAGCCATTGATTTTGAAAAGCCTTAAAGAGGAGCCCAAGGAACGTAGCGACCCGCCAAAAGATAGCCCCGAGGGCTGAAGGAGCTAGAAAGAGACAAAGCAAGGAAGAAGACAAAGTGCAGGAAAAGACAAAGCAATCCAAGTGGCAAAGGGGAGGCGAGTTGTTGCTAGATGGTCATCAAACGGCGCAAACAGTAAGTGATGCGACTTGTTTTCTCTAGTTTGCATTTATAAGGGGACAAACCTCGTGAATATCTGGAAAGAACAGTTTGTTTGCAAGAAAAGAGACGCGGTCCATGCTTCCTCATAAATGTTGGAACGACAAAGTCAAAGCAGGAGCCGACAATCAAATGGCTCCCTCTTCCCAAGGCTCGGAACGCATGTGGGCCACTTGCAAAAGGAGCGCCAAAGTCTTTTCCAGAAAGCGCTAAGTTCTCTTCTTCTCTTTCTATATATTGTAAAAATTCTCATTTGAGAAGGATCCATTCTCTTAGCCTGTAAGGCAAAGCTCTGCCCAAAAATATCTCGGGCTTGTAAGGCAGAACTCTGCCAGATTTTACCTTGAATCAGGACTTAGCATTTTTATCTCTATTTGAGCTTGCACTTCGTATGTGTCTATGCCTTTGTTCTGTGTTAAGTCACTTTCTTTATGCTTTCGCAAGGTGATTTCAGCATGTCTAGTGCATTGTGAGTTTCTCTTTTGCAGGTTTGCCAAAAGTGTCCCTAGAGGAGTGTAGGTGCCTGTGAATAGGCTGCCATAAGTGTGTTTGAGGACGCCTCTAGTAGTTTCTTCCTCCCTGTATTTCCACGGACCCCTAGCTCACTGATGCAGAAAGATTTCTCGTGTCAAATGAAGTGTATAGAGCTTCTTCTTGGTGAAAAGTGTATATTTAAGCTGGGTGGGTCATCTTTTTTGGTGTATCACCCTTTTTTTTAGTTTAGATTTAGGTTTTGTTTCAGCATCTTTCTCCCTTTTCATCCCCCCCTTTTTTCATTTTATTTGTTAGCAGTAGAAATCCAGGGCCTAAAAGATACATCAAAGGGAGCTAGCCCTTATCTAGAGACTCTCCCCTCCGGCTTTGTCGGTCCCACAGGCGAGGGGATTTTCCATTGGTGCGTGTGGAAGGTAGGAGCTCGGCCTCTTGCCTAGGGTGCAATCCACTGCATCAACAGTTTTTGGCACGCCCGGTGGGACTCAGTTTTTACACTTAGTAAAGTCTCAGGATTGTTGCTGGTCCTGTTACAACAAAATCAACTTTTTTTAGCATCTGGCGACTCCGAGTTAAATCAACTGGTTAAGCAGTTCTGGTGCCATCAAGAAATAGTATTTTGGTATGTATAATTCCATCGTTCAGAACCATGGACCCTGTTTTCCTTGGCCAATCTGGCTATGATCCTTACCAGCCTTGTGTTGATCCTTATCAGGTCCAATATGACCAGTCTCAGCGCTGTCATGAGCTATATCAGCCTTATGCCTAGTCTTCTCAATGTGTCACTTCTACTCAACCTAATCTCTTTGCTAATCAACCCGTTTCCACCTTCAAACGAGCACTGCTGAGATACAAAAACTATGTAGTAGAGCTTAACACCAGAAGAGGATGTGGCCAAGAAATCCCTGATCATGTCGTCCATCAAGTGAGAAATGACTGGATCTGGTTAAGAGTGAATGGACTCCCATTGAAAGAGCCAATTGGCAAAGGCTTACAAGTGAGATGCTGGATGTGAGTGGTTTGATTGCATCTTTGGAAAAGAGGCTGAGTATTCATGAGAGGCAGCCTTACCAAGTCTATCACCCTGCATACCCATTGCCCCAAGTATCGTATCAGTCATACACAGCGCCTACTTATGAGCCAAGTCAAGCCTGTCAAAGTCCTTTCCCCAATCATGTTGAGGAGAGTTCTGAAACAGTAAATCTTGTGTTTAAGGCTAATCTTGATAAACAGATTGAATTGGCAAATCTTCAAATGTAGCAGTCTATTTTGGCAGCAAGGGAAGTGGAATCCAAACCCTCATTACCCTCTCACATTGTGGCCCCATCACCCCAAAAGGAGATGCCTAGTCCTAATTTCATGAGCTGGAATAAAGTGATTGAGTCATGGAACAACAAGAAGGAGAAAGACATTATCCAAGAGTGAGGTACAAAATGAGGTTAGTCCTTTTCAAGTCCCTCCCACCCTTCCTCAGGAAGCTTCTTGTATTTCATGGCAACCTTCATGCACTCCTCATCTCTATGATGATTCCTATGAGCTCTAAGAAAGACTCTTTCAGGATAATCTAGCTAAGCGAATTGAGGAATTAGAGGCTAAGGTGAGACTGCTTCGTGAAAGAGAGATGGAACTTTCAGACCTTGTAGAGGAGCCTACGCCAAAAGATACCCCTTCTACCAATCCTCAAGCTAATTTCAATATTGATGAAGTGTTGGTAAAGTGGAGAGATGAAAATCAAGTGATTTTGGCCCAAGGTCTACCCGTTTTCTCATAAGTTTTTAAAAAGATCCCCTGCTTCCCATTCCCAACTTGATTTTGACAATCCTTGTGTTCCACCTCCTTGCCTGATGAATGAAGAATGTTTCTCTTGTGTTGAGGAATCCATCTCTCTTGAAGCAGCTCTTCCTGTACATCAACAAACCCACCCTAACCTCCCCCAACTTCCTCAGATTTCTCAGTATGATCTCCAGATCCCAAGCTGGAAGAAGGAACATCATGAACCAGCTCAGGACCGTAAAGAGGATAAAGTTGCTGCCTGTTCACAGGAGCAAAATTCCAATCCCAATGTCATGAGTTGGAAGCAAACAGTGGAATCTTGGGACAGGAAGGAAGAGGAGGAGAAAGGTTTTGCTCAAAACCTTGAAGAAGACAAAGCTGCTCCTACTCATCGTGATGATGATTGTGACCTCCAGGAAAGGCTCTTCCAAGAAGATATAAACAGACGAATTGCAGAGTTGGGAGTCCAGAGCAAGATTCCTCAGCCAACGTGTGATGGACGTTTCAGACCAAATAGCAGATTCCATGTTTGAACACACCCCATCTACACACCTCCAAGAGAGCTATTAGGCCACACCTGATATATATGAAGTGCTGGCCAAATGGAAAGAGGAGAATCATTCGATTCTAGCTCAAGGACTGCCTCCTCTTCCACATGAGTTCGTCCGTCAGCCTTCCACTTCACCCCTTCTCAAGGAGGAACCTGTTTTGAAAGGAGCAAGTAAGGAGGAGTATACTCAGTTCATGACTGATCAGGGAGACCCCATGAGTACAGATGAGAAGGAGATCACCATAGATGTCATGGAGGAGCATGGACAATCTCTTGTTCATGTTTTGAATGATTTGTTTGAAGTCATTGGGGCAAGCTGCACTCCTCTTCAAGGAGGCTATGAGCTGGCTAAGAGTGGAGAAGGCAGCATTGGGACTCAAATAAGTATGCAAAGGCGCTGTAAGCTTTCAGATTTATCCTTTCAAGAGGTTGGTGAATCTGAAGATATTTTTCTTGAAGTCATCAAGGAGGATGATCATGCCATGGAACCCGAGCATGAGGCAGAAAGGGACAAGCCAATCAATGATGCATATCAAGGGGCTTATGGTGATGAGCCAAGAGCGATTGATTTCTTGGTGAAATGCACCAGCATGAAGGACCAGCATTCAACAAGCTTCCAAGAACAGGCAAAATACGTATATGTTGGAAGCATCTTTGAATCTGATCCACTTGGATGCAGGCCAATCGAGGTGACAGGTAAGAGGAGCAGGTCACCAACTCTCCATTCCATTCAGCCACTTGTCTGGCACCGTAAGTTTCCTAGCCATGAAGGGGACTTAAGAAATATTCCCTTTGATTCAAGAGGGAGGCAGATTATCTGGTTAGTTGTACATAATAGTTTGCTTTTAGTTTCTTTTCCTATTTTCCCTAAGTGCAGTTTGCACAAGTAGTGTTTTTAGCCTTGTATGTGTTTTCCCTTGTGTCTGGGGTATAAGGCTTCATGATTGATTCTGGGATCTCTCAAGGCAGTTGCTAACTCTTTCAAAGCTGCATTTGACTCCGTGCCCAATGGACTAAAAGGCAATTGGTCTCTAAGCATAGCAGGCATGCTTCCCCTGGGAGTTGCCAATTTGTTGACCATTTTTTGGCCCGAAAAAAATCAGTCCCCTTCTTTCCCTGTTGTTCTGAGCCAATCCATTTTTTGATTTTGCACAAGTCTGAAAATTTCTACGGACTCTGCAGGGCCAATTTCTACGGACTCTGCAGGTTTTCTCCGGACTCTGCAGGTGAAGTTTCTACGGACTCTGCAGGTTTTCTCCGGACTTTGCAGGGGAAGTTTCTACAGACTTTGCAGGCGAGTCTTTCGGCACATGAAGAACCAGTTCAAAGAGTGCAAGGTTTTACAAAGCTTCTTCAGACTCTTGTCCAAAGAAATTCATAAAGAAAAAGAGCTAAAATGGTTCAAAGACACTTTTCCTTAAGGTTGGAAAAGTGGTTCAACGTCGGGGTTCAATGACATGATCTTTCCAAGAGTTAGCATCTTTGAACCATTGAACCGGTTCAACGCTTTGGTTCAATGCTTTGGTTCATCGCTTTGGTTTAACAACAAAGTTCAATCGGTTAAGTTCATCGCTTTGGTTCAATCAAATGGTTCATCGGCTTGGTTCAATGCTTCGGTTCAATCAAATGGTTCAATCACTCGATTCACTCAGTGGGTCCAACAAGCTTGGTTCAACGGTTGGTTCAAAGCTTGGTTCAACGGCTGGTTCAAAGCTTAGTTCAACGGTTAGTTCAAGGCTTGGTTCAACGGTTTGGTTCAAAGGAGCGGTTCAACCAAAAGTTCAAGAGAGCCTCCCGAAGGACAAGTGCCCTTGTGGAGGGCACTTGGTCGGCGACAGTACCTTTCGGAAGGGTTGTTTTCAACTTTCTCGAAGGGCACTTTTAAGGGCAGTCAAAAAAGACAAGGAAGAAATCCTTCGGACTTTTTCTCCGAAGGAATTCGGAAGGGCAACAAAGCCAAAGAAAAGAAAGAAAAGACAAAGGCATTGAACGAATTCTTTCGGACTTTTAGTCAGAAGGAATTCCTTCGGACAAAAAGTCCAAAGAAATTCGAAAGGAAGATAGCCGCGGGAAAAGTGGCCGGGAAGAAAACTCGAAAGAAATCAAAGCGGCCAAAACAATTCTTGCGGACTTTTTGTCTGCAGGAAAATTGTTCGCAGAAAAAGTCCGCGTGAAAAAGCCCAAAGGAAAAACCCGCTGAAGAGCCGAAGGACCCCGAAGGGCAGGTGCCCTTGCGGGGGACTCTCGGCCAAAATGAAGGATGCTTTCCAAAAGCCGAAGGGTCACCTTCCCTTCGGGAAGGTGCAAAGGAGGTCCGTAGAAAAGAAAGAGGAAAGCCGAAGAAAGTCCAAGGGGTGACGGGCCCGAGGACATCAAAATCAAGCACGGCAAACTAGCCGTTGGGTATTCAAATGTAGTGACGGGTGCGCGAATGTCAATTTCAAAGCTCGTGAAATAGCCGTTCATTTTGAAAAGCCTTAAAGAGGAGCCCAAGGAACGCAGCGACCCACCAAAAAATAGCCCTGAGGGCTGAAGGAGCCAGAAAGAGACAAAGCAAGGAAGAAGACAAAGTGCAGGAAAAGACAAAGCAAGGAAGAAGACAAAGTGCAGGAAAAGACAAAGCAGTCCAAGTGGCAAAGGGGAGACGAGTTATTGCCAGATGGTCATCAAACGCGCAAACAGTAAGCGACACGGCTTGTTTTCTCCAATTTGCATTTATAAGGGGACAAACCGCGTGAATATCCAGAAAGAGTAGTCTGTTTGCAAGAAAAGAGACGCGGTCCATGCTTCTTCATAAATGTTGGAATGACAAAATCAAAGCAGAAGCCGACAATCAAACGGCTCCCTCTTCCCAAGGCACCGAACGCACATGGGCCACTTGCAAAAGGAGTGCCAAAGTCTTTTCAAGAAAGCGCCAAGTTCTCTTCTTCTCTTTCTAAATATTGTAAAAATTCTCATTTGAAAAGGATCCATTCTCTTAGCCCGTAAGGGAAAGCCCTACCCAAAAATCTCTCGGGCTTGTAAGGCAGAACTCTGCCAGATTTTACCTTGAATCAGGACTTAGCATTTTTACCTCTATTTGAGCTTGCACTTTGTATGTCTATGCCTTTATTCTGTGTTAAGTCATTTTATTTATGCTTTCGCAGGGTGATTTCAGCATGTCTAGTGCATTGTGAGTTTCTCTTTTGCAGGTTTGCCAGAAGTGTCCCTAGAGGAGTGTAGGTGCCTGTGAATAGGCTGCCATAAGTGTGTCTGAGGATGCCTCTAGTAGTTTCTTCCTCCATGTATTTCCACAAACCCCTAGCTCACTGATGCAGAAGGATTTCTCGTGTCAAATGAAGTGTATAGGAGCTTCTTCTTGGTGAAAAGTGTATATTCAGGCTGGGTGGGTCATCTTTTTTGCTATATCACCCTTTTTTTTAGTTTAAGTTTAGGTTCTGTTTCAGCATCTTTCTCTCTTTTCATTCCCCCCTTTTTTCATTTTATTTGTTAGCAGTAGAAATCTAGGGCTTAAAAGATACATCAAAGGGAGCTAGCCCTTATCTAGAGACTCTCCCCTCCAGCTTCGCCGGTCCCACAGGCGAGAGGGGAGTTTCCATTGTTGCGTGTGGAAGGCAGGAGCTCGGCCTCATGCCCAGAGTGCAATCCACTTCGTCAACAGGACCAAAAATGGTCAACACTTGCTATCCTAGCTACGTATGAGGAGAAAGAAAAGAAAAAAAGGGATTGTTGAAGCACTTGCAGCCGTGATGAATAGGAGGCAGCAAGAGTTGATTCCGATGAGTTAGGAGCCTTTTACTTTTATGTTGCCCCAAGGGTAGTTTGGGGATGGGCCTCATCTAATTGGAGATAGTTCGGATTCATCTTGGACATGGGTTTTTGTTCCTCGAAACACTCCTATGGTATAACCTTCACTTGAAGGTACGACTTGGACCAAAGAATTTTAGAATGAAGCAAGGATGATTGTGGCAAACTTTTGGTACTACAACAACATACAATTCAATTTGGCAAAAAACCCTGTATTGAGAGAATTTGGTAACTATATTGACTGTTGTTGGGAAGGAGTTCAAGGTCCCCTACTCATAATTTGAAAGGCACATAGTTGGAGGATGCCATAAAAAATACACATTGTTTTAGATAAGCAAAAAAGAATATGGTGCAATAATGGCTGCAACACTTTGTCTGATTAGTGGATGGATGAAAGGAACCCCACCTTTTAATTTTCTAGTGGCTTCAAGTGGGCAGTTGGTGTTCTTGAAGTCAATTGATGCCTCTCACAATGTGAAAAATGCAAACACTTTGTGTGATATGTTGGACAAGGTGGTCATGGAAGTGGGTGTGGAGAACGTCGTCCAAGTTGTAACTGACAATGCAACAATATAGGTAGCAGCAGGGAGACTTCTTGAAGAGAAACACCATTCACTTTTTTTAGAGACCTTGCTCTGCGCATTGCATTGATATCCTATTTGAGGACATAAAAAATATGACAAGGGTGAAAAATGTGGTTGAAAAGACGAGAAACATCACAAAATACATCTACAATCATCCTTGGGTACTAAGCTTGATGAGAGTGCACACTAATAGAAAGGAGGTTGTATGACCACGAGCCACACAATTTACAACAAACTTTGTCACATTGCAACATCACTAACATCTCTTAAACAAATGTTTGTGAGCATATGGTCATTAGAATCTCCTTGTAGCAAGAAGTTAGCCCAGTGATCTGCATTTTAACCCAACCATGTGGCGCTAATGGGTGTGAACATATTTGGAACATGTTTGAGGCCATTCACACAAAGAAGTGTAACAAATTGACAATACAATGCCTCAATGACCTTGTCTTTGTGCGATACAATCTTTGTCTTCGTGTCAGACAAGTGGAAAGGCAAGATGGTCACAAAGTAATTGACTTGGATGATATCAATCCAAATGCAAATTGGATTGTTGAGTCTAAGTATGTGCAACAACAACCCATGTTTGTTTAGGAGGTCACAAATTTGAAGAGGGAAGTAAAAGTGATAGCAGTAAAGGAGTTGCAGATGATTTTGTGGTGCATTGATGATAGTCTATGAGAATTGTACTCTTCTTTCTGTCTAAAACCGAGCATTGTAAATTTTTTTTGTCGAAAACTAATAGAAAATATACTTGTATGTTCTCTAATCATTTCATTTTTAATGTGTTTTACATGTTATTTCAGTTTATTTTATGAATTTATATATTTTTTAAAGTAGCGATAAAGTTGTTGAGTAATTGTCGAGTCCCAAACACAAGTCAAATTTTGGGTTGTCGAGTACGAACTTTTAAACCAAGGTCAATGATGTACTATCATCAAAATGGATTGTGGTGTGGCGAATGTTGGGGGGCATAGTGGGACGCAATGGGGGATAGGAGTGAGAAGTAGCATGGAGAGTGAAATTCAAGACAACATGGTTGGCAAGTGGGAGCTGATAGGAAATAAGGAAGTCTCGGATGTGGAGCATGAGAGATCTACAAATAAGAACATAATCCACCATGTTGGCTCTCCCCTCATGGGGGAAATAAGTGAATCTACTAGAATTATGGAAACAAGGAAGCTCGTTGAAAATGTGGAGACTTTGTGATTCCCTCATCTAGAGAAGTTGCCACCCATATGCTGTGACTAGAGTATTCCCATCCACTAGTTATCTCTGTAAACCAAACTCCTCAAGATCCGGCTCTTGAAGGCATAACTCGTCCTTTAGGTCTCGTGTATGGTCATTGAAGTCCCCTAGAAGAAGACCATCATCCAATAAGCAATAATGGGAAATATACAAATAAAGGTCAAGGTATGGTTCCCCATTAACATGCACAATGAAGGGCAATGGAGTGGGAGAAAAGTAGAATACTACAATGAAGGCACCACAGATAGGAGGTGATCTCTTTTGAACATGCAACCACATGTATTTGAATGGACATCATAAGCTACCAACAACACTCTGGCCCTGAGGTTGTCATGAATTAGACAAGACACTCCCCTGGAACCATGAACACCACCGGATCTATGGGTCTCACATTGACATGCCGAGACCCAAAAGTAAATTGTAACTAGAGGGAGCCCCCGCTCTGTCATTTCATGGCTGTCATGGGTTGAAGACGTTTGATTGACACGATGGATATATTGCAAGAAAATTCACAAAAGGGAACAAAATTACATGAAATATAAAAGAAAGGCACACAAATGGTTGTATACAATGTTTACAAGTATTGGGAATATAACAAAAAGTTATGCTCTTATAAGTCACGAGCGTGGAAGTTCACCCATATGGACTACCATGGAAGTAACAATTAAGTAAATAACATCCAAGGCTCAAGCCTACAATATAACATCCACCACATCCTCCAATCTTATGCTTTTGAAGTGTTGAGTAAAGGAAAAATTCTTGATAGAACTCCATATGGACTATTGGCGCAACAACTATTGCTGCAATAAAGGTAAATCCAATCAATGAATATAACTCCATTACACAATGCTTGGAGTGATGAATTGTATCGATGATCATCCAATTATGCAATAAAAGTATCTCAATATCCAAGTGATAACATCTACCTACACATGCGTGCGTGCACATGCGCACTTACACACACCCACATGCACACAATGCTTGGAGTGATAAATTGTATTGATGATCATCCAATTATGCAATAAACCCATCTCAATATCCAAGTGATAACATCTACCTACGCACACAAACACATGTGCGTTCAAGTGCATGTGCACGTGTGAGTGCATGCGGGTGGGTGTGCATGTGTGGGTGTGTGTACATGTTTGTGTGTGTGCGCGCGTGTGCTTGTGTACTGTGTGTGGATGTGTCTCTATATGTGTGGGTGTGTGTCCATGCGTGAGTGTTTGTATGTCATGCGTGCGCACACATGCACACTCACACACAAACGTGCACACATCCCCACACAGACAGTGTGTGCGCACACACAAACACTTGCGCGCATGCATGCAGACAAAATGCACACAGAACTTAAGTGTTTTGAAAGAAATTTAATTTTGTGCTTTCAAAAAGATTTTTTCAAATAGCCTTCTTTCCAAATCACACTGAATGTGTGTCAAAGAACTCTTATTGAGAATTTTAGTTGAACAAATATGTAGCAAAGTTTGGTAAACATTATAATCACTTATAGTACCAAGGTAATTATTTGAAAAACTGTGACTTACAGTAGTAGACTTGAAAGGCTCTTCCTGGAGGATGATCTTGTAGAAGTCCTCACCAAAATAATCTGCAGCAGTGGAGGCATCCTTTCCCATGCCTTTATCAACAGCTATTCCACCTGCAACTGCTGCTCCAACAGCTCCAATTGTCAATCCAGCAACTGCAGCAGGACCAGTTACTCCCAATGCAAGAGCTCCCAAAGCACCAACAGCTCCTACACCCATCCCTGCTGCAGTTGCTGATCCTGCTGCTAAAGCAACAGCTGCAAGTTCTGCACTCTCCAAGACCCACAATAAAATTGCTGAATAGTCCACCATGCCAAGATATCTGTCATACCAGATTGTAGCATCATCTGTATCTGGATTCCTTACTGGAGCAGATAAAATATTGTGTTCTGAAAGTATCTTCACTGTGTCTGCAATAGATGCATCTCCTGGAATTTCAATTACTGCACAAAAGTGCAAACAATTAGACAAATTAAGAGATGCAATGCAGCCAATTTATAGGAAAAAACTATAACAATTGCAAGTTGCAACCATATCATATTAGTATTTTACTCGTATTTCCCGTAACATGAAAAATCAAACAAAAAATTAGCATTTTACTCATATTTCCCGTAACACGAAAAAGCAAACAAAAAATAACAAGTTAACAGACAAAGTTAGGCAACACCTTCCATACATGTGTAGACATTATGGATGGTCTATAGTTCTAGTTACAATTCAAAGGCAGACGTACCTATTCCAAGAAACTGTCCCTTGTAACATATTTCACAAGCAGCAAATTTTAAGCACTGGGAAAGATAATAAGGGCATCAGTCAATAACGAAACATTTCAAGTAGACTCATCTCCAAGATGCATTTCAGCCAACTTACCAGAACAAACTAACAAGTTAGCCGACTAAAAGTTGAGCAACAACGTGCTTACTCAAGTACACGTTATGGATGGTCTCTAGTTCTATTACATGTTAGAGGTAGATGCACGGGCACCTATTCAAAGAGACTATCCCTTATAACATATTTCATAGGGAATATGCACCTACTCAAGGAGACTGTCCCTTATAGCCTATTTCATAGGCAGCAAATGTTAGACACTAAGCAGTATAATAAGGGCATTAGACAATAGATAAACATTTCAAATAGGCTCATCTACAAGGTAGATTACACCCAACTTACCAGAACATATTACATAATATTTTATAGTTAGGTATAACCGTATATCTATTGGTTTCAATCAAGGTTGTTGAGGATTTCTGGTGCCGATGCAGGGTTAGATTCAGATTTTTCACTTTCCAAATCCAGGTTTGGGACTAGGGAGCAAAGAAACACACGTTTACCCACATCTATAGTAATTCTACCATTTATTTACCTTAAATAATCAATAGGAACAAATGTCCAAAGGATAAAGTGGGTTCACTCTCTTGAGAGTGACCTGAGTTCAATCTCATTGTGGACATGTAAGACAGTTCAGGAAAGATTAATTCAACAACTCTTGTGACATCCAAGGTTAAGTTCAAACTCAGCCGATTGTTTCTAAAGCTGAAGAGAAATTACAGGTGTGTTCTTAGTGGTAAGAATACACGTATACATAGAATAAGAGAATAAAAACTATAAATTCATAGAATAGCATAAATAAATATTAATTTCTGTGTTGTTCAATCCAGAGACATTTCAAGAAAGATTAATTCAACAACTCTTGTGACATCTGAGGTCGAGCTCAAACTCAGCCGACTGTGTTTTAAGCCAAATAGGAACTAGATGCGTGCTCTTAGAGGTAAGAATACAAGCATACATTAATTACGAGTAAGTACCATGAATTCATTGAATAGCATATATAAATATTAAAGTCTAGTTCAAACTCAGTCCGACTGTTTTTTAAGAAAAATAGGAATTAAATGCCTGCTCTTAGTGGTAAGAATACAAGCATACATAGAATAGCATATATAAATATTAAGGTTGAGCTCAAACTCAGCTGACTGTTTTATAAAGCCGAATAGGAATTACACGAGTGTTCTTAGTGGTAAGAATACAAGCATACATAGAATTAGAGGATAAAAATTATAAACACCTGGAATGGCATATATAAATATTAATTTCTGTATTGGTCACTCCACTACAAGTGATGATTTACAATCCAATATTAATCTACTTTATAACCCTCAAAAGTTATGTGACGCACCCAAACACCAACAATTTTTTTTTTTAAACACAACACAAAATAAGGTATAATGTCCTAATGACAACATGACGGAGGGAGTCCTAATGACTCCAACATTAGCTAAGTCAATAGAGGTGTCTCAACATCATTCCGAAAATCAGAATGGGACCTTTGGTTAATAATATATTCTCATTGCTCGACTTAGGTCTAGATTCCTTTTTTAAACATTTTAATGGTCTTGGCATCCCACATAAGGGATTCAATCAAATTAAATTGAAATACTCTTAAATCTATTTGGTCCCGAACAAGGATAGATTAGCACCCATCTGAACTTATTAAATAATTTACAATTAAAAAGGGGTTTAAGAACTTATTTAATTAAATTCTATTACATATGGAATAATTAAAATGTCCTCTAATAGATCAGTCACTTTAATATTCTGATCAAGTTAATGTTGGCCAAATTTGGCCCACATACCAAGCTGCGCCCAGGTGGATCAAGTTGCTAATGGATGAGCAAATGAACAAATGTTCCGGATGAAATGAGTGGACCAGAGAGATCTTACAGTTCTCACAAAGCTTTTGAAACACTTTAAGATTGATTAAAGCGTATTTTGTCAAATTCTAAGGCACAGGGCTGCAGAGCAAAGAAAAAGGTTCTCGGACAGTTTTAGCATTTCAAGCATGAGTTCAAAAAAGCTACAGACTCCATAAAAGCTACAGACTCCATCAACAAATCTACAGACTCCATCAGAAGAACATACGGACCTTGGAAAAGCTAAGTGCAAAATCTTTCATTCAACAAAGTCTTTACTGGTTCTTTCTTTCAGATTTTTGCGTGGACTAAGTGTTCTTTCTTTTGGGACTCTTTTTGGCTAAGTGTTGAATTCTTTTGGAGAATTTGTCCAAGACAAAGTTTTCCGAAGAGATAATTCTTTCGGACAAAATGTCCGAAGCAAAACGAAAAGACCTTTTCCTTCGGAAAAATTGTCCGGGACAATTTTCCCGAAGGGTAACTCTTCAATAAAAGGGTCCTTTGCAAAATTACTGAAGGTTTTCTTTTCACGTGAAAAGTACTTTTCAAGAAATCCGAAGGGTACCTTGCCAAAAGCCGAAGGGTCACTTTCTTTTCAAAGTGGACCATTGAAACCTTTCCGAAGGTATTTTTTCAAAGGGAAATGGACCGTTGCAATTTTGCCGAAGGCTCATTTCAAAGCTTCAAAGGACCATTTCAAATTCGCCGAAGGCTCATTTCAAAGCTTCAAAGGACCATTTCAAAATTCCCAAAGGGTATTTTTCCTTTCGGGAAGGTTACTTTTCAAAAGTTCGAAGGGTATTTTTTCCTTTGGAAAGTCCTTTTCAACAAAGCCGGAGGGTCATTTCTTTAAATTCCTTCAGACAAATTGTCCACAGGAATTGTCCATTGCAAAAACCCTGAAGGAATTGTTCAAAGCAAAAAGTTCAAAAAAATAGCCATGAATTTGCCCGAAAGAAAGGGCCAAAACATTGAAGGGGACATTTCCTTCGGACATTTTGTCCGAAGGATTTGAAGACCAAGGCTGCCCGAAGTACCCCGAAGGGCAGGTGCCCTTGTGGAGGGCTCTCGGCGATCGTGAAAGGGACCTATTCAAGACCCGAAGGGGATGTCTCTCACATAAACGGTCCACTTGCAAGTTTCCAAAGGGTTTTTTTTCCTTGACCAAGTGATCCACACAAGTCTTGAAGGAATTGTTCAAATGCAGAAAGTTCTAAAGGCCAAATTCTTATGGAGAAAGTGCCCTAAACAATTTCTTCGAAGGGTACGTTTCTTGGGGAAGTGTCCTCTACATCTCCTTCAAAGGATCTTTCAACAACGAGGTGGACCAAATGAAAGGCCCGAATGGTCAATTCTATTGGAAGGTGTCCCAAACAAAATTCCACATACAGGGTCCGAAGTAAATGATCTGAAAAAATTGATGACGGTTGCACAAACGTCAACTTCTGCCTCAGCAAATAGCTGTTGATCTTTAAATGCTTGAGCGCGAACCCGAAGGAATTCAAAGGCCTTAAGGCCAAAGAAGACACCGCTGAGAAAAGAGCCTAAGGAGCCAACCAAGGATTGATAGAAGATAGCCCCAAGGGCTCAGATTGCCAGAAAGAGACAAAAGAGATGACAAAAGACAAGGCCAGGAAGAGACAAAATAACGAGATATGGACAAAACAGCCCAGGTGACAATTGGGAGGCGTCAGCAGGAGAATTATTTCAGCGGTTGGAATAGTCCCTATGAAATGGTCATCAAGGAGCACGAACAGTGAATGGCGCGGCTTGTTTTTTCCTCATTTTGCATTAATGGTCAAACAACCGCGTGAATGTCTTGAAAAAGGGGTCTTGTTTGTAGACAAACGACGCAACCCATGTTTTCACACAAGATGTTTAATATATTTTAAACGCCTAAAGTCAAAACTGACAGCCGACACAGCATTCTCTTTCAACGTTTCCTCTTCCCAACGCTCTCAACGCACATGGGCAAAAAATGGTAAAAAAAGCGTCAAAGTCTTTTCCAAAGGAGCCCCTTTACTTCCTCTCTCTCTCTATATATTGTAATCTCTCATTTGAGAAATGGGATCTCTCAGCTTGTAAGGCGGGGCTCTGCCAAAATTTACCTTGAATAAAAAAGAAGCATTTTTGTCTCCATTTGAGCTTGCACTTTTACATATGTCTATGGCTTTGTCTTGTGTTAAGTCATTTTCCTTTATGCTTTCACAAAATGATTCCAGCATGTCTAGTGTATTGTGAGTTCTTCTTTTGCAGGTTAGCCAGAAGTGCCCACAGCAAAGTATAGGCGCAAGTGAATAGGCTGCCATTGTGTGTCTTAGAACACCTTTGGTAGTCTTCCTCCCTGTATCTCCAGAGGACCCCTAGCTCACTGATGCAAAAGAATGTCTCATATCAAATGAAGTGTATATCAGCTTGTTCTTGGTGGAAAGTGTATGTTCAAGCTGAGTAGATCGACGATTTTTTGGTGCATCACCATTTCGTTTAGGTTCTGTTTTCAGTAACCCTTCTCTCTTTTCACCCCCCCCATTGTTAGCAGTAGGAAATCTAGGACCTCAGAGATGCATCAAAGGGAGCTAGCCCTTATCTAGAGATTCTCCTCTCAGTTTTGCCAGACCCACAGGCAAGAGAGGAGTCTCCATTGTGTTGCGTGGAAGACAAGCTTAGCCTTCTGTCAAGGGTGCAATCCATAGCGTCAACAGTTTTTGGCACGCTCGGTGGGACCAATTTTTTATCCAAAGAGTTGAAGAATTTTGGTGTGTTCTTCAACCAGCCAGCCTTTGGAGGCTTTTTCATCAACACCAATGGCGACTCCGTGTTGAATCAGCTAGTTAACCAGTCCTAGTGCCATCAACAAATCGTATTTTGGTATGTATAATTTCATTGCTTAGAACCATGGGTCTTGTGTTCCTTCATATAGTTTTGATCAAGCTCAAGTTGTTCATGGAGTCATCTCAAGCAACAAGGATGCATACGGTTATGAGTTTTGCCCTTTGCACGCTGGTGAAATATTTTGGGCTTTGCCTCTTCCTCCTCAGTTTGAGCAAGTCCTTGGCCAACTTGGGTGTGATCCTTATTAGCTTTGTGTTGATCCTTATCGGGTCCAATATGACTAGTCTCAGCCCTGTCATGAGCTATATCAGTCTTGCGCCCAGTCTTTTCAATGTATTACTTCTCCTACTTAACCTAATCTTTTTGCCAATCAGCGCATTTCCACCTTCAAACAAGCACTATTGGGAAATGAAAAGTATGTAGTGGATCTTGTCACTAGAAGGGGATGTGGCCAAAAAATTTCTGATCATTCCATTCATCAAGTGAGAAATGCATTAGATCTGGTTAAGAGTGAATGGACTCCTATTGAAAGAGCCAATTGGCAAAGGCTTACAAGCGAGATACTGGATGTGAGTGGTTTGATTGCATCTTTGGAAGAGACGCTGAGTATTCATGAGAGGCAGCCTTACCAAGTCTATCAACCTGCATACCCGCTGCCCCAAGTTTCATATCAGACATACGCAGCCCCTGCTCATGAGCCAAGTCAAGCCTGTCATAGTCCTTTCCCCAATCATGTTGAAGAGAGTTCTGAAACAGTAAATCTTGTGTTTAAAGCCAATCTTGATAAGCAGATCAAATTGGCAAATCTTCAAATGCAGCAGTCTATGCTAGTAGCAAGGGAAGTGGAATCCAAACCCTCACTACCCTCTCACATTGCAGCCCCATCACCCCAAAAGGAGACTTCCAGTCCTAAGATCATGAGCTGGAGTAAAGTAGTCAAGTCATGGAGCAGCAAGGAGAAAGACATTGTCCGAGAGTGTGAGGTACAAAATGAGGCTAGTCCTTTTCAAGTCCCTCCCACCCTTCCTCAAGAAGCTTCTTGTACTCCATGGTAGCCTTTGTGCACTCCCCATTTCCATGATGATTCCTATGAGCTCCAAGAAAGACTCTTTCAGGATAATCTAGCTAAGCAAATTGAGGAATTCGAGGCTAAGGTGAGATTGCTTAGTGAAAGAGAGATGGAAGTTTCAGACCTTGTAGAGGAGCCTACGCCAAAAAACACCCCTTCTACCAATCCTCAAGCTAATTTCGATATTGATGAAGTGTTGGTCAAGTGGAGAGACGAAAATCAAGTGATTTTGGCCCAAAGTCTGCCCCCGTTTTCTCATAAGTTTTCAAAAAGATCCCCTGCTTTCCATTCCCAACCTGATTTTGACAATCCTTGTGTTCCACCTCCTTAACTGGTAAATGAGAAATGTTTCTCTTGTGTTGAGGAATCCATATTAAAAGAAGCAAGTGAAGAGGAGTATGCTCAGTTCATGACTGATCAGGGAAGCTTCATGAATGCAGATGAGGAGGAGATCACCATAGGTACCCCCTTTGATGAACAAGAAGACAAGTCACAAGCTTTTGCCTCTATCTCTAATGAGGAAGAGATGATCCTTGACTCTTTTCTCACTTTGCAAGACGTCATGGAGGAGCATGGACAGATTCTTGATCATGTTTTGAATGATTTGTTTGAAGTCATTGGGGCAGGTTACACTCTTCTTCAGAAGGCTATAAGCTGGCTAAGGTTGGAGAAGGCAGCATTGGAACTCAAATAAGTATGCAAAGGGGCTGCAAGCTTTCAGATTTATCCTTTCAAGAGGTCGGTGAATCTGAAGATGAGATTTTTGAAGTCATCAAGGAGGATGACCATGCCATGGAGCCCGAGTTGGAGGAGGATCAGGGGGATGTCTTTGAACAACTAGAGACTTTGGTCTTTGAGCAGGAAAAGGAGAGGCTTGTCCATCTTGAGAAAAACTTTGAAGAATAGAGCCTTGAGCAAGAAGGTGATGTTCTATCTGATGAGCAATCAGTTTGTGGTTCCATTTCAGACATCACAACAGTCACCCTCCTTCAAGAAAGCCATGAGGAAGCAGAGGATGAGTTTGACAGCGTCTTCAATGAGGTAGAAGGAGACAAGCCAATCCATAATGCATATCAAAGGGCTTATGGTGATGAGCCAGCAGCCATTGATTTCTTGATGAAACACACCAGCATGAAGAACCAGCAGGTGGCAAGCTTCCAAGAACAAGAAGAATACATATATGTTGGAAGCATGTTTGCCAAGAAGAGCAAGTCACCAAATCTCCATTCCATTCAGTCACTTGTCTGGCACCATAAGTTTTCTTGCCATGAAGGAGACTTAAGAAATTTTTCTTTTGATCCAGGAGGGATGCAAATATACCTGGTTAGCTGTGCATAGTAGTTTGCTTTCATATTTTCTTTCCCTATTTTTCCTAAGTGCTGTTTACACAGGTGTAGTGTTTTTTAGCCTTTGTTGTGTGTGTTTTCCTTTGTGTTTGAGGTAAAGCTTTGTTGGTTCATAGGTCTTTAGAAAGCTGTTGCTAACTCTTTTCAAGCTGCGTTCTGACTCCGTGCCCAATGGACTTTGAGGCTACTGGTTTCTTAAGCATAGCAAGCATGCTTCCCTTGGGAATCGCCAATTTGTTGACCATTTTGGTCCTGCAGGCCAAAGTCGATCTCCTTCTTCCCTTGCTGTTCTGAGCCATCAGTCGTGAATTTGGTTGCACAAGCCTTTCGGCAAAGAGATGGACCCGTTCGAAGAATGCAAGGGGTTTGCAAAGCCTCGAAGGGCAAGCACCCTTGTGGAGGACAGTCAAGCACAAAATGGACCATTCCAGCAAGCTGTGGAGGGCCATTCTGGACCCAGAGGTGCCCTTGCGGGGGGCAAGGAACACATTTGAAAGAGCAAAGAAAGGGTGAGTTTTCCTTCGGAAATGCTAAGGCAAAAGAAATTCACAAAGGTTGAATTTCTTCAGGGAAATGCCCGAAGGAATTCCTTTGGACATTTCGTCCGAAGAAATTCACAAAGCAAGGAAACAAACAAGGAATTCTTTCGGGAGAAAATCCCGCGGCAAAACAAACTAGGCAAATTCTTTCGGACAAAAAGTCCGAAGGAATTCCTTCAGACAAAAAGTCCGAAGGAATTCCTTTGGACTTTTGCCTGAAAGAATTCACCCGAAAGAAAGGGCCAAAACATTGAAGGGGACATTTCCTTCGGACATTTTGTCCGAAGGATTTGAAGACCAAGGCTGCCCGAAGTACCCCAAAGGGCAGGTGCCCTAGCAGGGGGCTCTCGGCGACCGTGAAAGGGACCTTTTCAAGACCCGAAGGGGATGTCTCTCAGAGAAACGGTCCACTTGCAAGTTTTCGAAGGGTTTTTTTCCTTGACCAAGGGATCCACACAAGTCTCAAAGGAATTGTTCAAATGCATAAAGTTCTAAAGGCCAAATTCTTATGGAGAAAGTGCCCTAAACAATTTCTCCGAAGGGTACATTTCTTGGGAAAGTGTCCTCTACATCTCCTTCAAAGGATCTTTCAACAGCGAGGTGGACCAAATGAAAGGCCCGAAAGGTTAATTCTATTGGAAGGTGTCTCAAACAAAATACCACATACAGGGTCCGAAGGAAATGATTCGAAGAAATTGATGACGGTTGCACAAACGTCAACTTCTACCTCAACAAAGAGCCGTTGATCTTTAAATGCTTGAGCGCGAACCCGAAGGAATTCAAAGGCCTTAAGGCCAAGGAAGACACCACTGAGAAAAGAGCCTAAGGAGCCAGCCAAGGATTGATAGAAGATAGCCCCAAGGGCTCAGATTGCCAGAAAGAGACAAAAGAGATGACAAAAGACAAGGCCAGGAAGAGACAAAATAATGAGATATGTACAAAACAGCCCAGGTGAAAATTGGGAGGCGTCAATAGGAGAATTATTACAACGGTTGGAACAATCCCTATGAAATGGTCATTAAGGAGCACGAACAGTGAACGACGCGGCTTGTTTTTTCTTCATTTAGCATTAATGGTCAAACAACCGCGTGAATGTCTTGAAGAAGGGGTCTTGTTTGCAGACAAATGATGCGGCCCATGTTTTCACACATGACATTTAATATATTTTAAACGCCTAAAGTCAAAACTGGCAACCGACACAACATTCTCTTTCAATGTTTCCTCTTTTCAACGCTCTCAACGCACATGGGCAAAAAATTGTAAAAAAGTCATCAAAGTCTTTTCCAAAGGAGCGCCTTTACTTCCTCTCTCTCTATATATATTGTAATCTCTCATTTGAGAAAGGGGATCTCTCAGCTTATAAGGCAAAGCTCTGCCGAAATTTACCTTGAATCAAAAAGAAGCATTTTTGCCTCCATTTGAGGTTGCATTTTTGCATGTCTATGGCTTTGTCTTGTGTTAAGTCATTTTCCTTCATGCTTTCAAAGAATGATTCCAGCATGTCTAGTGTATTGTGAGTTCTTTTTTTGCAGGTTAGCCAGAAGTGTCCACAGTAGAGTAGAGGTGCATGTGAACAGGTTGCCATAGTGTGTCTTAGAACACCTCCGGTAGTTCTTCCTCCCTGTATCTCCAGAGGACCCCTAGTTCACTGATGCAGAAGAATGTCTCATATCAAATGAAGTGTATATCAGCTTGTTCTTGGTGGAAAGTGTATGTTCAAGCTAAGTAGATTGACCATTTTTTGGTGCATCACCGTTTAGTTTAGGTTCTATTTTCAGTAACCCTTCTCTCTTTTCACCCCCCCATTGTTAGCAGTAGAAAATCCAAGACCTTAGAGATGCATCAAAGGGAGCTAGCCTTTATCTAGAGATTCTCCTCTCAGTTTTGCCAGACCCACAGGCAAGAGAGGAGTCTCCATTGTGTCATGTGGAAGACAGAAGCTCAGCGTTCTGTCAAGAGTGCAATCCACAGCGTCAACACCAAGAAGAACCAGCCTTCTCCGGAAGTTCAACCTCATTTTAGAATACCCACAACTTGAGGTTGTTCCAACACTTGAAGCTAGGAGTGTAAGACCCTGAGAAACTCTTCCACAAAGGGTGCAATTCTGCGCTACAATAGGTAAAAAAGACCCCCTTTTTCTTTTTAATTTATACATATCCCAAGTTAATGGTTAGGTTGAAAAGAAGTGGTGGGACCCAATAATTTAATACTTATGCCTTTTATTTCCACACTTAGATCAAAAGAATCAAGGACATAGATCATCTAATCCTAAGAAAAAACCTAATTTTCTTTTAATAAAAGGAAAGTTTTCGAACATTGCTCACCACAATCTACTTATTCTCCGGTGCTTTCTTCTCATTCTTTTTCCCTTACTAAATGCAGCCAAGAAAAGAAAGAATTGTCTAAGCTTTTGTGGCTTCTGGTCTTAAACATAAAATTTCTTTACATGGGTTCACAATAGAAGATTTCTTCACACAGGAAGAGGTAGCATTAATCTGCAGATCTCGGCATACAAAAATGATTTATTTATTTTTTCTTTTAGATCTTTTCTGCTTAGATTTTAGTACAAGTATACTGCTTGTGTAGTTAGAAGATCAGACTTACTGTTGAAGCATGGAAAAGCACCCTTGTGAGAGAGTTTTTCAGACTCTCTTACTTCTAGCTACAAGCATGGGGACAACCTCAGGGTGTGGATATCCTATGGTGAGGTTGAACCTCTAGGATTTTTAATGAGGCTAGTTCCTCAGATGATTCACTTTAGCTCTTGATTTCCACACTAAAATCTATCGTTGGCTAAGGAAAACGGATAGGAGGATAATGTTGGGTGAATATTTTATCGACCAGCTAACTGGTGAGCAAAATAGTTCTTATCACCACAGCATAAGGAGATTGGTCGTCCAAAGTTGCAGGTTTACCACATCCAATGGGGACAAATCTCTCCTCTCATCAATGGGAGGTTCCCTATTAAATATGCAGCGCTATATAATATATATAAGCAGAAAATAACACTCATGGGGCAGAATACATCATCCATCTCTCTTCTTTCAGAGATGATGTTAACACACAAAGGAGAAAAATCCTAGTGGAAACACTGAAGGCACTTCTCTTCTTTCAGAAGTGTTCTTGCAAGGAACAACAGGATTTTCTTTCAAATAGTAAAAGTCACTGGTGACAAAAGGGTGCAAAGTAACCAGCAATCTAAGATGTAGCACAAAGTCTCAACCTTGACTGCCCAAGAGTGAAATACGAAGAACAATGGGGGCACAAATTCGTCCCAAGGTCCTTTACACAGAAATAAACTAAAAACACACAACGAAAACAATTATATCAGCACAAAGTCTAAAAGTAACTAGTTTCAGGACACCTTGATTACTTCCACTAGTTCTGCTTGTTAGATCAAATAAACAAGAATGCTTCTAGGAAACAGACATAAGAACAATTTCCTAAAGTAGCACAAGCTATAACAGCACAAAGTCTGTAAGTAACTTGCTTTCTCATTCAATCAAAGAAATATGAACAACAATTTGAGCTCAAAGTCTCAGTAATGCCTTTCAATTTGGGCAGAGTTTTGCTTCTGTTAACGGGAAGATCTCTCTTGTAACAAATGAGAGATTACAATATATAACGCTCCAAGAAAGATTTGGCGCTTGTTTTCATGAAAAAGGCCCATGCTGAATTGAATGCCTTCAATGCGCCTTCAGTTCTATTTGGAGGGACCATGCTGGGAACAATGCATTACCATAACTATGGCGTGTCCATTCCTCTAATATGTCTCTTAGTATGGATTGTCTGGTCCTTTTCTTGATGTATGCGCAACTGTCCAATTCGCCATTACTTCATGGAAGAAAACAGGCTTGTGTCCTTGATTTGGTGCGCTCAGAAGTCTACTTGATCCACTATTTCACTTACTAAAAATAACTCTTTTGAAGATATTTCTGGTCCTTTGGTTTCGCTCCTCTCTTCACTGCTTAAGTGCTTCTTTGCTCTCTGGTTGAACCATCGCTTTAATTGAACTTGCCTTTGGAATCGTCCATGTTGCTTCTTTGTCCTTTCTAGCCCTTCTTGTCTAAGTCTTTGGGGGGTCCTTTCTGCGTCTTTGACAAGTGGCAAGTTCCGTTGTTTTGAAACTCATTAGAAACTTACGGAAAATGGGATCCACGACACGTTTTGCCCGAGCAACTTCAAAAGGGGAACGCGGATGCAAACACTTGTCACGTTACGCTGAGTCATAACAGGGCACGTGACATATACCGCTTAACTTATAGAAGCTTTAGAAACCTTTTGAGGGTTCTGCGGAAGATGACACATGGCGGCTTCCGCTCTGCTTTATAATGGACACATGGCAGCTTCCGCTACACTTTGTCTTTTTCCATAGGGCATTTTTCTGCGGGCTTTTCTCTTCAATCGGGCTTTTCCTTCGCTTTCTTCAGGCTCTCTTCCAGGGTGAATTTCTTCGGACAAAATGTCTGAAGGATTTTTGCCTTAGTCATTTTCCCGCAGAAAACACTTCCAAAAGAATTCTAACGGCTCTTTTACTTAATAATTTCCTTCGGACAAAAATTTCGAAAGAAATGTTCCCTGTCGGCCTTTGAACAAATCCAAAGGAATTCTATCTTTTCGGTCAGTCGCTTAATTGGTTCAATCGCTTTCCCGCTCCTTGGTTGAACCATCTGTTGAACCACCTGTTTGCTGCTTCTTTCCTTGACTGAGGCTGGCTTTGAACCTTTGAACCCATGAACCATTGAACTTTGAACTCTTTCGATTCAAAGTTCAATCGGTTCATTGGTTCATCCTTTGTCCGTCACTTGTTTTTTCTAAGCTCTTTGATCTTCATCGTACTGGTTGAACCTTTGAACCTGTGAACTCGTTGAACCTTTTGGTTCAAGATTCAACGGTTCAATCGGTTCATTCTTTTTATTTGGCTAAGTCCTTTTGATCTTTTGCACCAAGCACGTTGAACCAATTGGTCGTTGCACCCGTTGAACCATTGAACCCGTTGAACCTTTGAACCAAAGTGGTTCAATGGTTCAACGGTTCAATGGTTCAAGCCTTCTCTTTGATAAGTGTTTTGAAGCCATTGAACCTAGAAGCGGTTGAACTTGTTGAACCTTGACAAATGCGCTTAACTCTTGCTGACGAGGTTGAACCTTGAACCCATTGAACCCTTGAACCTTTTTGGTTCAACAGTTCAATGGTTCAATGGTGCTTAGAAGCTTGCTGATTGAATTCTTTTGATTGAACCAAGGTATCAAGCCAATCCTGGAAATGACTAAGTGTTGGAAACTTGTTCTTTTGATTGAACTCGCCTGCAAAAGCCTTTGAACCTGTTGAACCCTTAACTGAAAAAGCTTGGAAAATGAAGAAATTGAATGCTCAGAACAAATTTTTGAAAGGGGAAGAGAGGATTTTGGTCTGTAGGACCAAAATAGTTCAAAATGTTGTCCCAAAAATGAGTGATATTTTTGGGGGACAACAGATAACATGAAAGAAAATCTAAAGTAAGGGAGGTGATGCACCAAAAGAAATGATCCACTTAGTCTGGGAATCGACACTAATTCAACATAAGATAAATTTTTGCTTACACAACTTCACAACCAGTTAACTTGCATAAGTATTTTGTAAACTAGGCTTACTGAACCATACATGAAGCAAAGAGGGATTTCGAAATCCACACCAAGCGTCCATTAATGGCTGAAAGAGCTCAAGTCCAGACTTGCAAATAACCAAAAAAACACTCGAAAATAGGTAAGAAAGAAGGATAATGAGCTTGGAAGGACACTTCTTCACAACACCATTGTGAACAAGCTTGCTCGACACGATTTTCAGACAAAGAGATAGGTAAAAAATTAATCTTTATTGCTTCAAAAGGTCTTTTACAAAGCGATTTTGATAGTCACTTTTTCGCTAGTCCGAGGATAGTTTCTTGGCTCCAAGGCCTCTATTTATAACAAAAGGGGGAAGAGAAAAATGGGCACGCCTGAGAAAACTGGGAGGGAAGCCATAAATTCCTGCAGCCACCACCATTGTCCTTCTTTGACCTTGGAGTGAGTCGCTGAAAGTCATCCCAACCCCCTTGAGCCCATCCTACATTCAAGTCGCCCCTAGTGGATTTTGAGGGATCCATGTCGTGAGTGGCTGAGTGTCTCTGCTTGACGCGACCGACTTGATCCCTATATTAAAATGGCATGGTGACTCCCTGTACGTGTTCTACCTGAAGAGGACGAGGTCTCCATGTGTTGAAATTCTGGCCGAACCATGTTGCTTCTACGTTGAACAACTGTTTGTTGGGAGCGGGAGCCATATTGAAGGATGAAACCTTCATTATATTTTTTGCTACCAGCCCCCACCAGTCGCTTAGAATCCCCTTTGCGTTGATTGGTCATTGGGAGTAACCTCGGATCCTCGACTTGCATCGTAGATCTTTCTGTCGTGGATGCCTGCGGATCGTCAATCTCCTTGCCAACTGGATGCCCTTGTGTTACTTGGCAGCGTCTCATTTGTCTGATCATGACTCCCGTACACAATTGATCCTTAGAATCGTGCCATTGGACCAAGCTTATTAAGTCAAGTAGCCTTGGAAACCCGAATAATACTGCAAGTAGTCATTCGTCTGATCATGACTCTCGTGCACAGTCGATCCTTAGAACTGTGCCATTGGACCAAACTTATTAAGTCAAGTAGCCTTGGAAACCCGATTTGCTCTTTGCAGTGTAATTCAGGTTTTCAAAGCTACTTAACTTATAAATAAACTTATAAGCTAAGTCCCTGAAGAATCCTGATTTACTCTATGCAGAGTAATTTGGGCTTTCTAATCTCCTCAACTTCAGATTCTTCAAGCTGCTCCACTTATAAGGTCTTTTTCAAGTAAAGAGCTTGGGGAATCCCGATTTACACTTTGAAGAGTAATTCGGGTTCTCCAAGCTTACTTTGGACTTTTGGAATCCTCTTACTTCGTTGTTTCCAGCCCTGATGTCTTCGGATTCCTCCAGCTTGATGACTTCGGGGTTATGGAGCTCTTCTACTTCGGGCTTGTCGAGATTGATTACTTCGGACTTTTCAAGTTTGATTAATTCCCAACGGCTAGTCCCTTACTCTGAATTTGACGTCGATCGGCTCGTCATGCTCCCTTTAAACACTGTCTTGGTCTTCCCCAAAAGAAATCCTTCCGAGTTTTTCCTTTGGCATCCTTGAAATGGTCTTTTCTTCAAAACCTTTCTTTCGGACAAATTGTCCAAAAGAATTTCTTTACTTAGTCGAAAAAGAAAATCCCGAAAACACTTGGCCAAAAGAAAAACATTCCTTCAAAAAAATTGTGCAGACAATTTTTTCGAAGAAAAACATGAAGTTTAACCAAAGAAAGCCCTAAGGGAAGAAACACTTAGTTCTTACAAAGCTCAGAAGAATGAATCAAGGACTTAGCCGAATGAAAAAGGACTTAGCACGAACTTTGCACTTTGCACTTAACCTTCTGGCCTGCAGGCTTGCTTTTGAACATGTTGCTGACCCCTGAACAACCTGCTCAGATCTCTCGTAGCTCTCCTTGATCCATTGCTTCATCAAACGCAAGAGCTTTATAATGTGGGCCAAAAATTAACCAACACTTACATCACCCATTTTTTGAGTCATTTTAAAAACATCTTTGTGCCTACAGTGGATTGTAGGCTACCCCTGTGACTATGCAAAGTTAATCAAACACATTCATGTGTTTTATTTATATATATATATATATACACCAAAGTGTGATGGGTCCTAAAATTTTTTTTATGCAAGCCACTAGTAACAACAAAGAAAGACGAATCCCAAAGTTCCTGGTGTTGTAACCGGGCTTTGTGGGTCTTGAGCCAATCCATGCCTAAGATCACATCGGCTCAAGACCATGCCTAAGACCACATCATATAACCCCAAGGGTAAGATATGCAAATATAGAGTAGTAGGAAATACTCCAAGGTCTAGCATGCAACAATGGATCAATGAAGTAATGGGTCTTGTAGTCCTAGTAGCTATCTCTACCATCCAAGGTTCCAACTACCTAGAAGCCACCAGTCTACAGTGGTCTTCTACTGAAGGTGAAATAAAAGAATCTGAAGCACCAAGGTCAAAGAGAATTGATACCGACATCCAACCAATCTTACTTGCCACCTCTACAATTGTGGTCTGATGCTTAGCGTGGCGATCATCTACTGTGGCATACAATTTGCGTGCTTGTCCAATATCACATACTATCTGCTCGGACCCGATTGTCCTTTGTCCTATAGTCGTTGTACTCCTCTGAGGGCGATCTCTAGCAAAACGGGGTCCACCACAAATAAAACATCCTGCTCATGGTGCCAACCTTGAATAAGAGCCAAAGGTAGGTTGAGACCTAGATGCACCCCTTGCCCAGATTGAGTCGATGCCTGACCTTGCCTCTACTGGTGAGGTCCCTATCCCTGAGCTGGTCCCTGACCTTGCCCTTCTCTCCATCCCTCTGTGGTCTATTGACCAATTTTGGTCCTGCAGGCCAAAAATCGGGCTCCCTTTTCTTTCCTTGCTGTCCTGATTAGCCAGTCTCTGATGTCTTCCCCTTACTGCGATTGTGGGTTTTCCCTTTGTAATAGGCCTGTTTTTATAAAGAACCAAGTGATTTGAGTCTTGTAGGTATTTTGAGTTGATCTGGTGCTTACTTTGCTTCAAGCAAATTACCTCGGACAAGCCTTTTATCGGCAAGAGAATGGGCTAGTTTCAAAGAAATACCAGTCTTTTACAAAACTCCGAAGGTCAAGTGCCCTTGTGGAGGGCAGGGAGGTAACAAATGGGACCCTTCAAGCAAGCTTCGAAGGACAACTTTGGACCCAAAGTGCCCTTGTGGAGGGCAGAAAGCACATTTGAAAGAGATCAAGGCAGAAAACCTGAAAGGGAAATTTCCTTCGGAAAAGAGACAAGTCAAACAAAGGATTTCTTCGGACTTTTTGTCCGAAGAAAATCCATAAGGAAACCAATGGGCAAATTCCTTCGGACAAAATGCTCAAAGGAATTCCTTCGGACTTTTGTCTGAAGAAATTTACCAAAGGAAGGCCGAGACATTGAAGGCACGATTTCCTTCAGGCAAAATGTCCGAAGGAATATGGAAAACAAAGGAACCCGAAAGGCAGGGGCGGCTATCAAAAAGGGGACCTTTTCGTTTTTTTTGAAGGGTCATTTTCCTTTCAAAAAGGTTCATTTTGCAAAAGCCGAAGGAATTGCTAAAGGATGATGACGGGCCCGAGAACGCCAACTTCAACATGGTGAACTAGCCATTGAAGGTTCAAACGTCTAATGACGGGCCCGCAAACGTCAAATTCAGGGCAACAAAAAAGCCGTTAGTTTTCAAATGGTGATGGGCTTGTGGATGTCAATTTTATGGTGATGAGATGGCCATTGCTTTTTTTTCAAATATTTAAGGACGGGCCCGCACATGTCAAATTCAAGAAGATGGGTCGATCGTCAGAAGAAAAGGCTAAAGGACATTTCCTTCGGACATTTTGTCTGAAGGAATTCAAAGGCTAAGCGACCTGCCAAGAAAGGAGCCGAGAGGAGACAAACAATAGCCCCGAGAGCCCGAATTGCCAGGAAAAGACAAGTAGCAAGGAAAGAGAGAGAGATCAGTGAACCTAGAGCGTGACCACGCACACATAAGACAATGCTTGGAACGTTCTGGAAAACACATCCAACCAAGCGCATGAACGAACCAGAGCAGTCCAAGTGGCACAAGAGGCGTCGGCAAGAGAAGTTATTGCTTGCAGATGGAATAGTCTCCACCAAACAACCATCAAAGGGAGCGCGAGCATTCAAGAGAGCGGCCCGTTTTTCTTTGTTTGGCATTTAATAAGCAGAGAGTTGCACGAGTTTTCAAGGGAGACGGCCTTGTCATTCAAGGAATAAGGTGACCCATGCTTTAGCAGGAATATTAAACGTAGTTTGAGCAACAAAAGTCTGTCTGTGACATATATAGCGTGGTTCTTCCAGGTGTATTGATGGAAAGATGACAACAGCATGAGCGGATTCCTCTTACCAAGGTGTTTAATGCAGTATGGGCTGTTGGTTCTTTGAAATGACTAAGGATCTTTCTCTAAGTTCTATATATTGTAACCTCTCAGCTTTGTAAAAGGGATCTCTCACTTGTGTATGGTGAAGCCGTGGACAATTTTTACCTTTTAATCAAAAGAAGCGTGTTTTACCTCCATCTGATTTGTTATACTTATGAATATGTCTGTGTATCGACATTGTGTTTATTCATTTTCTCTTAATGCTTTCATAAGTCGACACTATCACATCTAGTATATCCAAGACCATTTCTGCAGGTTAACAGGAAGTGCCTAAGTTGGAGCATAGAGGCAGAAGAACAATTATCTGACAATGTGCCTCTGGAGCACCTATGGTAGGTTTTTTTTCCATTGTATCTCCATTAAGCCCCTTGTTAAAACACCCATGCAGTTTGGTCTTTTGTTCAAATAAAGTGTCTGTTCACTCCTTTGATGTAAAGTGTTGATGACGCTGAGTAGATCGAATCATTTGGTGCATCACCATTTTTAGTTAGGTTCTGCTTTCTTTTGTAATATCCTTCTCTCTTTTCACCCCCCCATTATTAATAGTAGTAGTTAAGGACCTCAAAGGTGCATTAAGGGGAGCTAGCCCTTATCTTGAGATTCATTCCTCAATTTTGCCAAGCCCACAACAAGAGGAATGTCTCCATTGTGCCGCGTGGAAGAAAGACACTGAGCCTTCTTTTAAAGGGTGCAATCCACAACGTCAACATGGTCCTCATGGAGGATGTCGTTGTCCTTGCCTTTGTTGTTGGTCGTGTTGTGGTTGAAGCAGCCTAAAGCCTTCTCTAGGGGGTGGTAGGTTTCCTTGTGATCTGCTATCTCATTGTTTCTGATCATTCCCCAAGGCACTCTTAGGTCTCCTAACTTCTACCCATGTTCTCTTTAGCAATCAATGTATTTTTGACCACTAATTGAAGGGTCCTAGGTTCGAGAAGGTAAACTGCACCAGCCAAATCAAAATTGAGCCCTTTAATACAATGAGTCACAAGCATCTCCTCATCTTGTTCAAACTTTATGGAGCTCGAGGAATCTGGCCTCATACTCTACAACTATTCCCCCATGCTATTGCAGGGCATGAAACTCGTCAATCCTTTGACATTGAAAGTGTCTAGTAAGGTATTGTTCTTAAACCAACATCAAAATTGCTCCACGCTGAGGGTCTCAAGATCTAGGTTGCCCTTAACTTCCTCCTTTTCCCACCAAGCCAAAGTTGATCCTCTCAATAGATGAGTTGCAATTTTGGCTCGAATATTTCTGAAATATCCACGTGCTAAATAATCTAATGACATCACACAACTAGGACTCTAACTCAACCCCATTATATCGATCTAACAAAAGTAGGTGGCTAAAATCTAGTGAATTCAAGAATACGGTTTGCAATGGATACGGTTTGCAATGGCTCTCCCTCTATGTTTGTTTTGTCGAGGTAAACATGATCTACAACAATCTCCTCCTGGAAATCTAGATGATAGTGAATCCTAGGTGATCATGATTTGCAATGATCCAAAAGATCTCAATCGGCAGTGACCTTCAAGAAATGATTCTCATCCTTGAAACTCTACAAAATCATGTCTACCCTCAGATCTAGAACGATCACGAGAATCCTCCATGTGATGCATAAGCTCATGTAGTTCTGGTTGTGACCGAGCAACATGATCACTAACTCCCTCGGTAGGAGGGGGTAGGCACTCATGAACAATCCAACCAGATCTAATCAATTGGCTACTAGACATATGGGGCACATATCCTTGCAGAGGCTAATGGTCGAATTGGGTAATCCAAGGCATAAACAGAAAGAACTAGTGATTCATCAAGAGCACTAGTTTCCACAAGTAGATCCTCCATTTAATCCATAGGATGCCCATGTAGAGTTTGGGCCCTAGATATTACAAGCTATTTAGTAGCTGGTTGGGGTTGTTCAAGAGCACCTACCCCATCTTGTTGACAAAGTAAGAGACCGTGTTGCTTAGTCACAACCTAAAGAAAATGGGCTTATGCACCATAGGAATGATTCTCATGATCATTTTGTTGACTATTTTGGTCCTGTAGGCCAAAATTAGTCTCCTTCCTTCCCTACCACTCTGAACCTCAGTCTAGTCATGCACCCACCACCTGCAAAATCTCCTTTTCTTTGCAATAAACCCTGTTCTTATAGAACATTGAAAAATCTAAGGCCCTGCAGGGTTCGGTTTAGTATGGAGCTTTTCGCTTTGAGCAAATGCCTTAGACAAATAAGAGTCTCTTACAAAGCTCCGAAGTTTAAACAGCCCTTGCGGAGGGTAGATGATGAGCAAGATGGGCCATTGCAAAAGATCCGAAGGGTAACTTTGGACTTGATTTACCCTTGCGGAGGGTCGCTGGTCAAAAGGCCAAAAGGTGAGTTCCTTCAAGAAAAAAGACCAAGGCAAAGAATTCCTTTGGACTTTTTGTCCGAAGGAAATTCATAAGGAAATAGCAAAGGATTTCTTCAGACAAAATGTCCGAAGAAAATCCAGGAAGATAGCCAAAGACAAAAGTTGATTTTCTTCGGGCAAAATGCCCGAAGGAATTCCTTCGGACATTTTGTCCGAAGAAATTCACAAGGCATAGACTGTCCTTTCGGAAGGAGAATTCTGTGAAAAAATTCACAAGGCAAATCTTTCGGACAAAAACTCCGAAAGAATTCCTTCGGACTTTTTGTCTGAAGGAATTTGCCCAAAGAAAAGAGCCGACCGAAAGAAACAAGCAAGGAAACAAACAAGAAATTCTTTCGGGAGAAGTTCCTGTAGCAAAGTGAACGAGCGAATTCCTTCGGACTTTTTGTCCGAAGGAATTCACCCGGTGGAAAAAGCCCGACCGAAGGAAAGCAAACGCTAAGGATTGAAGGAAAGATTTCCTTCGGACAAAATGTCCGAAGGAATTCCTTTGGCCATTAAGGCCAAAAGGATGTGACTACCAAAAGGAGCCCGAAGGATCCCAAAGGGCAGGTGCCCTTGCGGGGGACTCTCGGCTGCCGAAAGGAGGACCTTCCCCAAGCCCCAAAGGGACACCTTCCCTTCGGGAGGTTTCAACGACAAAGGCCTAGATAGAAGAAAAGAAGAGAGAGATATCCTTCGGGAGAAAGTCCAAGGGAACACTTCGGGAGAAAGGCCGAAGAAAAGAAAGTTGAAGGAATTCAAAGGGGTGACGGGCCCGCAGACGTCAAATTGGGTACCATGAACTAGCCGTTGGAATCTGGACATCAAATGACGTCCCCGAAGATGTCAAATTCAAGCCAATGAAATAGCCGTTGATCTTTAAATGCTTGAGCGCCAACCCGAAAGAATTCAAAGGCCTTAAGGCCAAAAGGAAGAGACCGCCGAGAAGGGAACCTGTTGACGCAGTGGATTGCACCCTTGACAGGAGGCTGAGCTCCTGTCTTCCATGCATCACAATGGAAACTCCCCTCTTGCCTGTGGGGCTGGCAAAACTGAGGGGAGAGTCTCTAGATAAGGGCTAGCTCCCTTTGATGCATCTGAGTTATTCCAGTAATTTGCTAATACACACATATATATATATATATATAATGGAGAGGTGAAAAGAGAGAAGGATTACTGAAAAACAGAACCTAATCTAAACGGGTGATGCACCAAACAAGTTTGATCTACTCACACTCACACTCTGAACCATAAGAACACAAACATACACTTTAACTGGTAAAAGGACCAGGCTGCAGGGAGCTTGACATGAAGGCTTTAATGGAAACACACAGAAAATAGACTTACCATAGGCGCTGTAAGAAAAACACACTGACTAGTAACCTTTTTCTGCCTCTGCGCTCCAGATACAGCTCTTCTTGTCATCTGCAGGAATGGTGCTTTGTCTATACTAGGTGTATTAGTATCAAGCCTGTGAAAGTATTAGGAAGCAATGACTGAACACAAGACTAACACTTAGACACACTCAGAGATATATCCAACCAGAATAGAGGTAAAAATGCGTATTCTATTGATTTCAAGTGAAAATTGGCAGGGCTTCACCTTACAATATGAGAGATGATCTTTCTCAAATGAGAAGTTACAATATATATATAGAGAAGAGGAAAACAAAAGCGCCCTTTTTGAAAAAGACTTTTGGCGCCCTTTAACAAGTGGCCCACGTGTGCTGAGAGCGTTGGGAAGGGGAAGCCGCTGAAAGATAATGCTGTCGGTTCCGATTTTGACTTCAGGTGTTTAAAAACATAGGCCGCGCTGTTTGTTTACAAACAAAACCGCTCCTTAAAAGCATTTACGCGGGTTGTCTGCTCATAATGGAGAAAAATGGGTCGCGCCGTTCACTGTTCACGCCCCTTGATGACCACTTGGCAGGCACTGTTCCAACTGCTGGAGTAACTCCTTCCCCTTTGCCACCTGGGCTGTTTTGTCCGTTTCTGCACTTGACTCTTTTGTCTCTTCCTGGCTTTGTCTTTTCTGTCTCCTTCGGCCCTCGAGGGCTATCTTCTGCTACTTCTTTGGCTCTTTGGGCTCTTTCATTAGCAGGGCGCTGAGTTCATTCTTAACTTTGTCTTTTTCCAGCGTCATCTTTTCTTGGTTTTGTCTTTTGCTGGTTTTTTCTCTCTTAGCTCTTTGGGCTCCCTTCTGGTTGGCGCTCAGGTATTTAAAAATCAACGGCTATTTCATTGCTATAAAATTGACGTTCGCAGGCCCGTTGCCATTTGAAAGCCAACGGTTAGTTCATGGTGCCCAACTTTGACGTCCGCGGGCCCGTCACCCCTTGGTTAATTCCTTCGGCTTTATTTCCTTCGAATTTCCTTTGACCTGAGCTTAGTCTTTGAATCCTTCCTGTTGGGTGAATATTTTGTCGTCAACTGAAGACAAAATGGGTATATCAACCACAACACAGAGAGATTTACGCCACGAAAAGTGTGGGTTTACCAGATCTGGACAAGGTAAATCTCTCTTCTCATCAAGGAGAGATTCCCTATGAATATTTATATGCTATATGTATATATAATTAAGCAGAAAATAATACTTGGGGTGGTATAACAGCATCCACCTCTCTTTTTTCAGAGGTGATGTCCAAAGAACATGAGAGAAATCCTGGTCGTTGGCCAACAACATTCCTTTTCTTTTAGGAATGGTATCCAGCGTAGAGCAGAAAATCATCTGATGAATGTAACAAAGTTAACAAAGAAACCTACGTAAGCACAAAGTCTTCCGTTGTCTCCTTCACCGATTCGGAATACGTGTAACCATAGAGTGAAACGAAGCACAAAGTCTTCGCCTGAAACTACAAAGGATAAAAAGATCACAAAGATAAAAGTAGCTCAAAGTCTCTCTTCTATTTTTTAGAAACGTTCTCAGATAATATCAACACACACACTTTGATTATTAAATCAAACAAATAAGAGATTATCAGGAAATAAGAAATAAGAACTATTCCCTAAATAACACAGATAACTTCAACACAAAGTCTGAAATAAACCTGCTTCTCATTCATTCAACAAAATATGATTTACAAGTTGAGCACAGTCTCAAGAAGTGTCTCAATTTCGGCAAAGTTTTTGCTCTCAATTATCAGAGATCCATTTACAAAAGAGGTCTCCACTATATATAGGGAGAAACCTTCAAAATTAAAAAAATTATAATATAAAAATATCTAAGTCAAAGATGAGTCATCTTTGACTTTAAGATATTTTTTCGAATTTTTTACATGTAATTACACATTACAAAATTGCATGTACTTTTTTATGACAAAAGTGTATGAGAAGAAGAGAGAAGGAATGTGCGGGCGGCAAAAATTGCTGCCCTTGCATATTGGAGAAGTTTTTATGCATAGGCGGCAAAAATCGCCACCTGTGCATGTCAGGGAGTGTCGCCAAAGAACGTGTAAGGGCGGCAAAAATCGCCGCCCTTGCACCTGGAGGAGCGAAAACTGGGATGCATGGGCGGCAAAAATTGCCGCTCTTGCATGAAAGATGTAAACACTTGTCACTCTCTGTTGATTCATAACAAGACACGTGACGTATTCCACTGCACTTTGTCTTTTTCAATCAGGCAATTTTCCGCATGCTTTTATCTTCAGTCGGGCTTGGTTCTTCCTTTGACTGAGGCCGCCTTTTGTCCTTTCTAGCTTTGCCTCTTCTTGCTGCGATTTGAGCTATCGGGATACGTTCCCAGCTTTACTGGCTCTTTACGCTCCTTCTCTCAACGGTTCTTCCCTTTGGCATTTTGGCTTTCGAATGCATTTGGGTCCGCGCTCAAGCTTTCAAAGAACAGTTATTTCATTGCCGCGAATTTGATGTCTGCGGGCCCATCACTTTCCTTGGCAATTCCTTCGGCTTTGTTGTTTGGTATTTTTCCAGATTGAACTTGTCCTTCTAGGGTTCTTCCTTTTGCATTGAACCACCCCTTTGAACTTGCCTTTGAACCATGTCTTTGAACCAAAACGTTGAACCTTTTCGTTGAACCAAGACGTTGAACCAATCGGTTGAACCATAAATGGTTCAAGCCAATGAACTAAGTATTGAACCAAAAGACGCTAAAACAAAGGGAATGAACCACACGAGTGAAATAAAGTGTTGAACCGCTTGGTTGAATAGAGCCATTGAACCATGAACCCGTTGACCCTGTTGTTGGTGTTTGCCGATGGAGATTTCTATTTGAACCAAGGCACTGAAACAGTCCCAAAAATGACTAAGTGTTGAAAAACTGATTCTTTTGATTGAAACCACCTGCAAAAGCCTTTGACCCTGAATGCTCAGGAAACATCTTTTGAAAGGGGAAGAGAGGATTTTGATCTGTAAGTTGTCCCAAAAATGAGTGGCATTTTTCGGGGACAACAGCTGGCTCCAGTTGGAGAACTTCCTTCTATCGCAAAAATCGATTGAAGGGAGTAGAATCCAGAATCTCCAGTGCCTTGAAGTGTGCCATTGGGCTATGGAGTCGCGCTACCCAAGAAGAAAGGTTCCAAAAACGAAAACGAAACGAACAAAACAAAGCAAAAGACTATACAAATATACATATGTACAGGGAGACTCATTCGATAAATCAAGAATTGAAGTACTTCAGACGCTACTCCTTGTGAGGCGAAGAAAAAGAGATGTCATCTTGATAAACTAGCAGGAAACCATTCTGTCCCCAGAAACGGTGATAGGTGAATGGAGCTCTCCACCAGAAAACCAATTTTTTGCGTCTTCCTCTTGGTTCTCTTCTTTTGCTGCCCCTTGGCAA